>JPKZ01001612.1:496204-508426 GCA_000803305.1 Toxocara canis
GAGAAGGGGTGGGGAGGGGGAGGCTATTCGAACAATACCTAGCGCTGTTTACTTGCGTTTTTTGATGAGCAAACTCACCATGTGCAAACTTACTTCCAAACAGTCGACTCTCAAAAATCCATCTCTCTCTCTCTCTCTCTCTCTCTCTACACGAGCAGAACTGAGAGAATTTTATATGTTACAAGCGTACTAGTTAACGACCAACAACAATTACTATCGAAGTAAAGTAAGGCAGTGAATATTAAAGATGGGGCAAAATGTTAAGATGGGCTGTTGCGATTAAGTTATAATTTTTAAACACAATGTACGGGGACGCTAAGTCAAGAACTGATCGTAATAGAATTGATATTTCTTTTTTTTTCGGAAAAGGTTATTTGCTAAGATTTCGAAAAATCGAGCTAACAGAGTAGGCGTTCATCGACGTAACACGTTTTTTTTTTCGGCCAGGTGCGAAGGCCATCACAGTATATGAGTAATTGGAAGAGAAACGTGACGAAAACGCAGGTGGTTTGGTTGTTGGCAAGAGAAACATTAAAAATGTGTTTATCATTAAAATGTAAAAGAAATACTTTCGTATTTCTCTTTATGCATTTCCTGAAATGTTTCAAAACGGTAACGCTAAATAGAGATACAGTAATCTCCAAATTGAGATAACACTCAATGGAATGAGAATTTTGCGCTTATGAAGGTCATCATTATATAATATTTTTGCAATTAAATGTTAACCATTTCAAACACCGATAATCTTGAAAAGAAAATTTTCATTAAGGTTGAGCGATTTTTTTCGGGCAATCATAAACAGCAAACTTATCATTCGTTGCTCTAATCAGTCGTCTTTAAAAAAAATTACCTGCACGCTCAATTCGTAATATACGATGGTTGGTTGATATTCGTACGAGACAAATAACTGTTAGTGCCGATCAACGGTCAATAATTAACTGCTCATCCTTCAGTTCGAGTTCAAAGCTGAGCGTCGAAGCGCCACAAGCCCCTGATGGGGCTGGCTTTGTTTTGTCCCTATAAAAGCTTATTAATTCTATACAAACTTTTCGGCACTTTAACATAACGCTCCGACGACTGCACGATTCCGCGTTCAAAACGACAACTTTAGCACGCTTATCAGTGATAACCAACAAGGTTTCTATTCAAATAAAGCAGAAGCGAACCGGATGAATAGTAAGGAAATTCGTTATCATCACGCTGAACATCGATTCGAGATCAGCAAATAACCTAGACTCGTTTTTTTTTTTTCTGATATCTGCAAATATCGCAACGTAATTAGACAATGCCTTCAAAGAGAGACAACATATACGTCAATTTAAAAAAAATAAATCTCAAACAACGCAGAAATAATAATTCATGTTTTTCGCCTGATTCGAAGTGACGGTAAAATGATTGCAGGAAAGACGTTTTCAGTAAGGAACGGAATTATTAAAAAGGATAAAACGAATAAGGACGTGATGGAGTTATTATAAATGATTCATTAATTGCAATTAATAAAATTCAGAAATTCTGTTCATCCTAACAGCTAGCAGTAAACAATGACGAAATGCTCGACGATCTCTTAGCAAGGCAACAATTTAGATGTATTTCTATAGCAGAAAACGAAAACACGAGATATTTCTATAAATAGCACCGGAGCATTTGCAGAAATGCAATTGCATAGCTGCAAACCTTTCGATATATAGCAATTCAATGCAATACCGTAATCGCTTACTGCAAATTCACCTCAAAATTGCAACTGCTTGCAACGCAATGCAATGCAATAAATAGCATTGCTGAAAACGAGCGAGCTGCACAATGACGAGTGCGCATATACTACTACGATGAACGTAGAATCTAAGAACCAAGAAGCACAACCAGCTGCAGCCCGAGGCAAACGGGGCGTGGCCTAGTAGCTAATTTAGACACAAAATCGATCACATACACACAAACATTTTGTCCGAACAGCGTGAGCACTAAGCCTGTGTGTGGCCAATGTCCAGCCATCGACCAAAAATCCATCGAGTTGCGCCAGCCGCATAAACAACCGGCGTCTACTATACGATTGCAAGCTGCAAACGAAAAGCGCTAACAAAATATCCCACTTCAAATATTGCAAAACAACAGTGAATTTCTCAAAATTATAAACAAATTAGGAATTTCCTTAAAAAAATACTCATAATTGTTTGATGTGATGGTACTCATCGAGACGAGTAAAGAATGCCATTTCTTACTGCAATCTTCTAGGAAAAATTTTCACATTGTTTATTAGATAAGGTTGCTGAGCTGGTTTCTCTTTGCTGAGTAGTTGCTACGAAGGAGGGATCAGTGCTGTAGTCATCGCGCGTAATAGAGCGTACAAATGCAACGATATGACATCATATACCGTCTGGGTGACTTTTCCTTAGCAAAGCGTAGATGCTGAAGACTTACATGTGGAAGCTTAGATTCACATTTTCATTAGTTACATTGCTCTGCTTCTGAAATCAAGACAGGTGAATATTCATTAACGTACTCTAGACGAGCGGCTATTACAAGACAAACGAATAACAATAAAATATCATTATGCATATTAGTATAGTGTTATCGATCGCTTCGGCACAAATAAAGACTATTTAGAGTAAACTAAAAACAACAAAAAGCAATTGTAATTATCAAAAATCAACAATGAATTTCCCAAAATAATAAAAAGGGCCAAAAATTTCCCAAAACTGTGCCCAGAAAATTGTATTACAAAGTTGGCGAACAACAGTGAAGAAAAATTTCTGATTGCACTGTTAATGGTTGGCGCCTCATAACGACCCTATATGATATGCTTGCTCTTTGTTGGCACAGACACATTTATCTTATAAATGTGATAGGTCGATGATATTCGTTATCACGGTGGGAACAATATTCAAATACTTTTAATAACGAACATAGTTCATTCCAACAGACCATTCATAGATCGCTTTTTTTTTTCGCTGCACTTCGAACACCCCCTATATGATTAATTTCTTATGCGTATAGGCATATTGCTCGCATGTACTAGGTACTTTAATGGGCAGTAATAGTGTAAAACCGGGGTTGATATATGACAGCTTTAAATTCCCTCCGTTCCCCTCGCACCTCGCCCAACCCTACACCGTTTCGCCATAAGCGTAGTTTAAGCGTTCTTAAGTATTAGCGTGTCAGTTTTATATTCAGATTTTCGACAGCGTAACAATTTTTTTTTTGACGCCTTAGACAGTGCTCTTTTTTGGAGACGCCTCCGCAAATGACTGACTTGACTTCGCGACAGTTGTTTCTGGAAGATGTGGGCGTGCGGGTGAAAGGAACGACCATGCACTGTTAAACCTTCAGTTACTATGAACGATATACTGCCATTTTTTTTGATACAGTCCGAGCATAAAGAGATAAAAGAATTAAAGCCTAAAACAGTATAGAATGTCATACGAGATTTTGGAAGCTATTGGAGAACGAATGGCAGTAAATGTTGTTGTATTCATTTCACAGCTACAATTACTTCTAGAGTTCCTCAGTAAACTATACGAACTATGTATTGTGTTAAGCTGCCAAACAATTGTAAAGCAATATCATTCGTTATGAACCCGAAGACCGGAACCTATGAAGAAAAGCAATAATGAAAGGAAGAATAGTGCGAAGTGAATAATCATGGACTGATATCATTGACTATACGGGCGGGAGTAGACGCGAGATTCGGACGGATGGGCAAAACGCTCGACGAATGGAGAACTGTGGAATTAGGGGGGCGGGCGATAAGATGAAGTGTGGTGTGTGCAGGGGAGGTGCCTTCCACCAGTACATAGTAAGGCAGAGTACGCACGTACTTTCAGAAGAATAAACCAGCGAAACACGTTCCAAGAATCGAGCAACCGCCTCGTTGAGTTGCACTCGTGCACGACGACAGCACAACACAGTTCTCTGTGTTGCTGGCTGGTATTGATGGCTGATTGTTGCTGAATGCCTGCTTAGTGACGCAGTTATGTTCAGCAAAGAACACCTACTTACACTTATGAATGAGTATAAGTTAGAGTATGAATAGCTGTAGCCCCAATAATCATCATCAAACTGTCAATGAAATTTTTCGACTAATATACAGGTTGTTTTTTTTTCTGAAGACCAACAGTGCTTGATAGCATTTCCTCTCTAATGAAAACGATACACACAATGTATTCTATGCAACTGAAATCAACGCTGTAAAAGTATTTTTAGAATTGACAATTCAGCTTCATTGTTCCAAATTTTTTGCATTCTCGGGCATACCAATTGCTCACAATTTTTTTGCTGTTGAGAACTCGAAAGTGATTGCTATTAAACATGACGGATCGAATCCTACCCAAATATAGCCCCATTAGAGGGGATAAAGCATAACTGATGTGGAACAATACAGTGTCCTTATTGATTGTCTGCATATGAAGGCATTAGAGATTGTTATTATTTAAAAAAAAATAACAACAAGAAATGCAAGAGATTGGACGATTCAAAACGGAGTGATAATTTTTCGTTTGAAAAGCGCCATAATTTGGAAAATTTATTTAGTCGACGATAACAATAAATTCATATACAACTAATCCAGTGGTAACATTTCAAGTTGTTTAAGCCAAAAAGCAACAAAACATTGCACTACAACTGCAAACACCAGCGTCTACCAAAGTGTCTGGTCTCACGGTAAGGTTCGCATTACCATCAGTAATTGTGTTTCATCCGGTCGTCGATTTCTTCACCATAAGTTAAAACTTTGCTATTTGCACTTCTTTTATTTCATTGTTTAAGGAAAATCTTGTTATAATAACGGCGTTCTTTTAGAGCGCATTTTAATGAAAGCTTAATTTTTCGAAAAAAGGTCAGCTAGAAGGTAATTGATGTTGGTGCTATATGCTGGGGGTCCGGCGATGCAAGATTCAAATATTATAGTCATTCTAAGCACTGAAACAGGGCCTATGCTATTATAAGTATGTGATGACCATAGAAAAGCATTTCCAGAATAAGCTATAAGACGATTTATTTAACCCTTCAAGTAATCAAACCACAACCGCAACTATTGCTGTACTGACTAGTCTGAAGAGCCAAACTAATATGCAAGGAAGAGTTCGTTTCATTCGAAGAACACACTACATAGCGCTACGAAAGCGAAGTTTAACTGTAGGACTCCGCAACTGCTTCTGGCCGGAATACAAATACAATGAATCATCTTAACTGCCAATGGTTATGCAAATGAACGACTGCTAGAACATTTCAGAAAAGCGGCTTAATTATGTCACTTTTCTTGCAATATGGAACTTAATAAGTAACGGCTTGACATGAACTAGATACATTTCTATTCAGATATACCTAGCCTAAACCAAAATGAAGCAGTAATGCACCCGTTAGCTAGCTCTACCCTTCCCTCTTCACTTATTCAACAAAACAACTGTTAGATGCCCGAAGTAAACGCTGTTTTAAAGGTGAGCGTACGATAAACGATAAACGTACTGAATGGGGAATGTTAAAAAAAGGGAATGGCAAAAATCTTAAACGCACAAGCAAAAGTCGGTCTGTTGCCCTTTCGATGATTTACGTTTTCGCTAGTTGCACTTCAGCCCATAAGCCTCAACGCCTTAGTTCAAAAGAACTTTCTTTACTAACGTCACTATTCTATTCGTTCGTTATATGCGGTATGCCAAAGTCCAAACACGAATATTCGAAAACATATGTGACGTTCGAGGTAGAGGAGAATTTATAACAACAGATGCTTTAAACAAGGTTCGGTTTAAAACTGTAAAAACATAGATTAAGCAATCATAACAGCTTTTTTGCTAATCGCTATAAACGAAATTTCACTGACTATAATCTTCGAATCTCGTAGAAAGAACGACTAAAATGAGATTTTACGTTTGAAAAGCGCCATAATTTGGAAAATTTATTTAGTCGACGATAACAATAAATTCATATGCAACTAATCCAGTGGTAACATTCAAGTTGTTTAAGCCAAAAAGCAACAAAACATTGCACTACAACTGCAAACACCAGCGTCTACCAAAGTGTCTGGTCTCACGGTAAGGTTCGCATTACCATCAGTAATTGTGTTTCATCCGGTCGTCGATTTCTTCACCATAAGTTAAAACTTTGCTATTTGCACTTCTTTTATTTCATTGTTTAAGGAAAATCTTGTTATAATAACGGCGTTCTTTTAGAGCGCATTTTAATGAAAGCTTAATTTTTCGAAAAAAGGTCAGCTAGAAGGTAATTGATGTTGGTGCTATATGCTGGGGGTCCGGCGATGCAAGATTCAAATATTATAGTCATTCTAAGCACTGAAACAGGGCCTATGCTATTATAAGTATGTGATGACCATAGAAAAGCATTTCCAGAATAAGCTATAAGACGATTTATTTAACCCTTCAAGTAATCAAACCACAACCGCAACTATTGCTGTACTGACTAGTCTGAAGAGCCAAACTAATATGCAAGGAAGAGTTCGTTTCATTCGAAGAACACACTACATAGCGCTACGAAAGCGAAGTTTAACTGTAGGACTCCGCAACTGCTTCTGGCCGGAATACAAATACAATGAATCATCTTAACTGCCAATGGTTATGCAAATGAACGACTGCTAGAACATTTCAGAAAAGCGGCTTAATTATGTCACTTTTCTTGCAATATGGAACTTAATAAGTAACGGCTTGACATGAACTAGATACATTTCTATTCAGATATACCTAGCCTAAACCAAAATGAAGCAGTAATGCACCCGTTAGCTAGCTCTACCCTTCCCTCTTCACTTATTCAACAAAACAACTGTTAGATGCCCGAAGTAAACGCTGTTTTAAAGGTGAGCGTACGATAAACGATAAACGTACTGAATGGGGAATGTTAAAAAAAGGGAATGGCAAAAATCTTAAACGCACAAGCAAAAGTCGGTCTGTTGCCCTTTCGATGATTTACGTTTTCGCTAGTTGCACTTCAGCCCATAAGCCTCAACGCCTTAGTTCAAAAGAACTTTCTTTACTAACGTCACTATTCTATTCGTTCGTTATATGCGGTATGCCAAAGTCCAAACACGAATATTCGAAAACATATGTGACGTTCGAGGTAGAGGAGAATTTATAACAACAGATGCTTTAAACAAGGTTCGGTTTAAAACTGTAAAAACATAGATTAAGCAATCATAACAGCTTTTTTGCTAATCGCTATAAACGAAATTTCACTGACTATAATCTTCGAATCTCGTAGAAAGAACGACTAAAATGAGATTTTAACAGAAACTCTAGCCGTAATGCTCCAACTGAAAACGTTTGTCACTTTTACGGTTATCAGTACAGAGTGTTAACGAAGCTCTGTATAACTGTAGAGTCTAGCGATATCATGAGAAAAAAAAATTTTTTTTTCATAACGCTTACATACGCATTGCAACAAAGTGTAGGTAGTGTGTGTATTGTTTTCCATAAAACTCGTAACTAATCAATTTAATAGGCAGCTTCAATTCGAAAATTTCATCACAAAAGATTGCACATCCTTATGTAAAATTTACCCCAATTTAGATGAATTTTGCTCACTTTTTCAACGTAATTATCTCTATGCTGTGCAAGTTCAACGTAATTATCCAATTATCTCTACTAAACAGTTACTATGAAACATCGAAATTTCAGTTCGTATAGCGTTATTGCTATTTGTCGAAAAATCTCTCAACTCAATCCCTAAGAAGCGTATACGTTTTTCAGAATTCTAGAAATCTTTGATCGCTTCGAAATCTGGAATTTATCACTCAAATATGCGTAAATGCATAAGTGTAGGCTAGCAGAAAACAAATACACTCAGAAAAATAATTATAGAAGTGTTTGTTGTTGAGAAAAAAAAAGACAATCACTGTCGTACTAATATTTGCTCACCGCACACATTAACACAGCTAATACAGTTAACACAGCTAATAGCTCCGAACGCTTTCGGTTTTATTTGATGCGGTTTTGTGCGCAAAATGTTATGCTGAGCTTATTGAAAAGAAGTTGAAAGTGGTATGCATATCTTCTGTGATGTTTCCGATAGGTGTTAAAGATAATTCAAATATCGCCTAAAAATTTATCCATCTGAAATTTTGTTCAATGAAGACCGGTTGATATAAATTCTATTTAAAAAAAAATAACGGCATTTTAGCCGTTAAAAATAGTTGCAAACATTATCGAACATACCATCTCCTTCCTCTTCTTTGTCCATTTTTCGTCTTTCATCGGATAAGAGTACCGGTTGTAGAGCTCCAACACCCTTCTGAAGCCAATGGAGTTGTTGTCGGATGCTATGCTTAAAATCTAGCTAGTGAACTCAAAAAATGTCAATATATCTATAGAAAGAGGCAAGAAAATGATGGTGTTGGTGGAGCGAACTTGTCATGCAACTCGCACTTATGACTCTTCATCACAACATCATCGTTCGTTCAACTCTCAATTGTATTATGTTTGAAGTTGGATAATTTTATAGACGCAATATGTTGTGTGTGTGCGATAGAATAATTAATAGCAAAGTGTACTTGAAGAAGAAAATAATAAAATGAGTCTGCCCATGCGTTAAACGTTAAACTTAGATTGCTAAACACCACAATCGTAAATATGGTTGTCAAACTTTTGCTACTAATCATAGTGAGTTATAGAGTAAGATTTGAGTAAATAACATTCTGATTTGGCGAGTTATAAAGTAAGATGTAAGTAATTTTTATTCTGAACTGGCCCAACAAAATCATAAGCGCTTCTTAACGCGCAAAAGTTCGCCGAAAAGCAAACAATGTACTACGCCCACACTTCCGCATAGTGGCAGTGACTAAACATTTTGCTTCGCAGCACTTCTTTTTTTCCGCCTACGTGCTCACATAGGTAATTTGCGCGCAAGGTGGAATAACGCCTCGTACGATCGCACGGATGCGTGCTGTGAATTGAAACGCTCGATACTCAATCATAACGGATCATTTACTGATGATCAGTCGATCACCGTTTACAAAATCTTGTCGCCGCTCAAAAACGATTACAGCGCAAAATTATTGAATGAAATGACTGTTATTTGAAACGCTATGCCGTTATCACACTTTATTGGCACACATGAATTGGCTGGATATCGATTGTAGCAGATGCATAGTGTATATGGAAAAAAAGTCGAAAACATATGGGGATGGAAGATTTTGATGAATTTAAATAAAGTTTGAAACGCAACAGAGATGGGCAAAAGATGAGGAAACGTGAACCGTGAATAAGTTCTGGAAAATGCAGAAATGAATAGGCATCTGAACGGAATCATAAAAAGGGATTTCCCCTTTTTACCCTGACAGACATATGAAAATTAGAGAAGGGGAAATGAAGAGGATAAATAATAACAAAAACTTCAATTGTAAGGTCAGTTTAATATTGTTAAAGATAATATTGTTTTGCAGAAATATACTGTATAGATCCATGCGCATCATAAAATGGGCCGAGAAGCGACGTTATGTTATAATTAAGACGACGTTTCTGCTAGAATCATAGGCACACGAAAGCTGCGTCTGGGGTATGGCTTTATACGCCGTGATGACAAAGTTCAGAACAAACTGACCAGTCGATCATTTCTCGTTTTCGTGGTCAATCTTCTTGCTATTAATGGAGGGTTTATTGAGTTCAGCATGATACGGAATACCTGCTCAAAGTGGTGTCATTTCGAACGATCGTTCTTACAAAGCCACATTGTCGTGTTTTCATTCTTATCTTAACTTAGCACTTTCTTAGCGCAGTCTGAGACCAACTTGTGTGCACTATGTAACAGGACCCCGCTATGAGAATTCCAGTAAGCAAGGTTTGTGTGAAGGTTTAACTTCATATGGAAAGCTGATCAACAATTATGGCTGCTTTTGTGCAAATGGAGAGGCGAGAGCCGAGGGGCACTGAAGAGCTGGAAGAATAGATGAAAACGTCGTAGGAACACTAGATGATCGCCGAACGGGATCTGCAATCGATTATGGTGGAGACTGCGGGTATGGGCTGAGGTGGCGTCTAGATGTGGAAGGGGGTTAGGGACTGGAACGAGAGAGGATGACTGTGCATATGGGTATAGATGAATTCGGCGGGTGATAAACGACTGCTGCACGCTGCTGCATTCTCATTCGCGATGCAGAAATACGTTAAGGCAAACGATGGTCGCTCACTTTGCTTTACACCCACCGCGCAATTACGCCACGCAAGCCTTTCATTATCGTTATCGAAATACCGTACTCTCTACCTATGCACAGTAACCCCAATACTCATATATGGCACTCTCAAATGTCAGGCAACCTCAGGCTAATAAATCATATAGACAATGGAAAGGCGACTACAATGATGAATAATGGCATCAAACAGTTTTATATCTCGAAGCACGCAAAGCTTACGTAATTATATTTGAAAAATTCAAGGACTTTCCATAGTCATATATAGGAGTCCTGAAAGATGGAATCCGAAATAAAAATATTTCACTGATATTTCTTCAGAAATCAACTGGAATTTAAGTCGTTTATAAAATGACTGTTGGCCACTAAAGAATTTAATTTCTCAACCGCGTTCCCCATCACCTGAAAGGATTTGTAGTGCAACACTGCTGCAACCAACAAATGATTTTCGTTTCGGCTAATTTAAGCAGAGTGCTTTCGGGGCAATAACAGTTAATCATGGCGGCGAGTGAAAACTATTCTTGCTGGCGATTCTGAACCCGTAACCTTCGTATTCACTGATAACAACTCAAACCATCTGAGCTAGCGCATACAGCATTCCGTACTTGTTTTTGCCTTCTTTTTCATTGTTGTGTTTGATGATACTTCTCAGTGCAATAATACTTCTCATTGTTTGTCATCACCCACCCCGAAATACTTGAATCGTTGCCGTTGAGACCAGTGTTTTTATTCGTTTCGAATAGTATCGAACATTGGGACTGCATACCTTCAAAGCATTCCATAGCTAAAGTAACAAACGTAATGATGCTATCACCATCCGTACATCTCCCTCATTTTCAGGTCAATATTGAATAAGCAAAACATATTCAGTCAATGAACTCAAACACTAACTTCTCCCACCCCCTTCCCTCCACCCCTCCCCCTGCCTCGCCTTAAAAAAAGTGGAATGTTTCATAACAGCGGAAATCCATTCAATAAAGGTTACATTGAGAGAACGATGAGTGTTCATTGGTTGGATGCGATAAATTTCGTTGATTCTCGTACTTTTAGCGATCAGTGTCCTATGCGGTTAATGGTTCACTTTACGCGCTTTGAGTGATGGAAGAAGCTTGGTGCCAAAAATAACGCTCATCGCAAAATCGATTAGCATACACGAGAAGCGCATAGCGTGCCCTTGCCATTCCCCGCCGTCGATCAGTTTGTCGATTTGTTTCCACTCATTTGTGAGTACGGTCGTCCTTGAACCAACCAATCGTTCAACTATTTCATTCATTCGGGTTTAGACATAAGTTAGCGCGATCGAAGATTGATGAACATAAGGATTTTTGGGTGTGACAATTAACGCTAAGCGAGGGCCGACCTTGAAAGCTACGATTCAAGCTGAACGCTTGATCATTTATCGTTTTCTTTTTGTGGTCATCGGTTTGCCACTTTGGCAAAAAGTAGTTCAGAGTTCGCTCACTATAGAAAAAAGCTAATCTTCGATCACTGAACGGATGCTTTTATTTTAGAAAAGTTATCAGCCTGACATTCTATCTTTTAATTGGCAGATGTAATCTGAGATCGCCTACACTTTCCGAGAAGGAGCACCGTTCTTTTTTCACTATACTCTGTGGGAAATAGGTAGTACAGGTATAGATGGTACACCCTGGCAGGCGGTACGCTACACCGGTACTACAGGTTAGAAGACTGTACATTATAGAGATAGTACATTGTATAGACTGTACAAGTGGAATGCAAAGAGTGAGTAAGAATGTAGAGAATCTGTTGAGTGTTCCTCGCGGTGTACGGTATCGAAAGCGCTGCGCTCTAACTAACACCTGTACGCATGCTAAAAGGGAGAGGGACAAATGCGGAAGCGACAAAGTGTCACACAAAAAAACCGAAAAAAAAGACTGAACGCAGCCGTTCGATGCATGTGTTTTTTACTTTTAGAAAAACGCCACTATCAGTGGCAGTCATGCAAAACACAGAATCGTTCGTCTGCTGCGCTCATTTCGATCCGTTTAAAAACCGTTCTTGCCACTGCGCTCGCAAACATGCCTTACTCTTATTGATAACGTATAAGCGGATGTATTTGTGAGACTGCCAGTTCTTTTAAT
>JPKZ01001612.1:508482-525727 GCA_000803305.1 Toxocara canis
ATGACAGTCGTAATGCGATCTCAAAATGATGTTGTGCAATTTTTTGAAAATATTGCGCAAAAAGAGAAAGAAAAAGCGATAAAAGAAAGAAAAGATGACTAAGAAAGAAAATTTTGCTAAAAATAAGTTTGCAAACTGCTAATGAAGTCAAATGGCGTTGCAAGTGAATCCAGAAATAGCGTTGGAGGGAGAAAAGAAGGGTACAGGTGGGTGTGTAGCATGCTTATGCATGAACGAATTTGTAAGCAGGAATTTGTATTTCAGCACAAAAGTAAGTTCCACTTTTTTTTGTTGGTGATGAAGCTCGACTTCGATCAATTACCGGGAAAAAACTTTCACCATCGCACGACTAAACTGATTTCGTGTTATGACAAATATGATATGGAAACTATTATCAAAATCTTCATTAGACACACAACTGTAAAATGATAGAGACTTAAAGGTTTTTGCAACAGGTTCTCAAGCATTCTAGAGGCGCAAATGCAGTCGAAAGAAGCTTTTAATTGTCTTGGGCTGCTGAAGTAACATATAACTGAGGATTTGCTGCATTTTCCAGGTATCAGAATTTGTTGTTTTGTTGTGTCCAGTAATATTATAAAGCGGATGAATATATCAGTTTGGATTTAAGTGCATATCGATTAAATCAGATGTTGCAGTCAGATATTCTTAGCTTATCCACAATTTTAGCTTATTTTTGCTGAACATGATGATGTTGGACGGAAAGGATAGCTTAAAAAATCCAGAAAAACTATTTATGGAATGTACTCCGCACAAAGGGGAGACATAAGTATTGTAAAAGTAAAATCGTATTGCAAGTTCTGCAGCAAGAGATTCTGTTATTTGATTT
Source organism: Toxocara canis (assembly GCA_000803305.1). NCBI lineage: Eukaryota > Metazoa > Nematoda > Chromadorea > Rhabditida > Toxocaridae > Toxocara > Toxocara canis. The sequence goes on from JPKZ01001612.1 coordinate 509,330, forward strand.
TTGAACCTCTTTATATATCTATTGCATTCGACAACTACTTACATTGTTCATCTCATGATCCACAATGTCAATAAGATAACAGCTTGAGCGAAAAATGGAAGATACAGATTGGTCGATGTTTTTGGGATGTTAAAAAAGCGTTTTCATCTTCAACAAGCGTCATTTCATCCTATCATTTTTGAGAACTGCAATTTCATAAAACAAGTTTCTTCTTATGGATAGATAAGAGTTGAACGAGGAAGGACAAATACATTCTTTGTGCCAAACAGATAGTAGTGCATTATCATATCAGTTGGTAATTATGTTTAGGTAAAGCAAAACTTTAGCGTTTTTCGATTTGCAAATTGCCCACTGAGACACTCTTCCATTTGAACATTTTCACTTCCGTTATTGATAAATTTCCTTAAAAAAATCAAACGAACAATATTATTCTTCTTAAAATTCGAAAAATTTCTTTCGTGAGAACAAAATAAAATTTACTAAAATCATTTCGATAAAAATGAGTTAACCAAACAAATAATTACTCGACAACGAACACGTGGAAAAAATAAATATAATTTATAACAATTGATGTCGTTAAATTCATAAAAACTTCAAAGAGCCTCTAAGAGATCGATAGGTGATCAATGAAAAAAGAAAACGCGAAAATGTTGAACTTAAAAGCAAGCAGACAATAAACTAAAAATGATAAAGAATTGTATACGATAAGAAGAGTACGTGAACGGGTTACAAGTGGACGATTATTACCATTGTATTGAGCGGAAGCTTGTACTGAATTTGATGAAAACCATGATACGAGCAGCAACGATAAGTAATGAGATGCAAAACGATAAAATTCAGTTCAACAAATGAATAGCTGAAAGTATGATGCATTCTCAAAATTATTGTAATCGACTAAACATATGTGATAAATATGTGCGTATTGTGATGTGATTCATATAAAAGGTGCTATTCTATTCATATCCTGTATATTCATATCCTATATGTTCATATCCTGTATATTCATATCCTATATGTTCATATCCTATATATTCACATAAACACCTATATATTCATATCCTCTACACTGATTATTCGAATAGAAATTTAATCGATTCAAATCATGCCATGCATTCTTCCTTAATTCGAGTCGTATTAGTGAAGCAACTTTTAAACCTTGATCATGCCCAGGTTACATCTAAGTAATACAGGTTCGTTTTGCACAAATGAGGCTGCAAAACACATATATATGGTACCAGGAGAGAAGGCTTTAAAGTAGTATGTTTTGTAGAGGATACTATACTTTACAGGTTGCATAAGTTGGTGGCACAACGCATTAGGATGATTGATGTTGTACCATCAACTGAAGTGCTCAAAGAAAACAGCACAGTCAAGCATACACTTGATATTTACATGAAACATTAAATTAGATATCCGATTTTTTAAAAACTCATCATATTAAGCATAATTTCAAGGTTGTGAGCATGAAATGGTATGAGCATTTATCCATCTTTATCTAACCTACGCGCAAGCATAACCAGTTTCATTTTTCATTAAGTGAAACTTGAGAGATCTGTTTCAACAAGGAAGGCGGATAGTGTATCGCATTATTCGCGATAAAGCCTCAAACTCGATAATAATAGCCTCCTCCTCAAATGAAATCCCTCCCTCTTCCGTGCAATGTACAAAGTATAGCCTCCAGCTTGACAATATAAAGTATTACGGAGGTTCTCTGCTTTGAAAACTTGAGTGTCGTGCATCGATTGGAGGAAGTGAGAAAGTAATTCACATATTTTTAGTTAACTCAGACAATGCACGAAAAGGCTAACACCACTACGCGAGATGTGATAGAAAAAATTAATGAATATCTTTGGAACGATCACCTAAAACCATTTAAAAAGAAAAAAAAAACAACTTGAAATTAGAAATTCAATGCTCATTTTGCTCGTACTTCTACAGCGATCAATGAGGTCAATGATTAAGGTCTTCGGCTGTGGACGAGTTCGAAGACAACAATATGAATCAACGGATAACGCAAATATTGTTTTCAAGAATGCACTTTGCCATTAAGAATTTTTGCTTGACATGAGCATATAAAGAAGTAGCAAACAGCCTTAAAATACCTTGCAAGCATTATCATAAAGCATTATCTGTAGTGAACGTTTGACGAGGTGGCCGAATGCTCTAGATGCTGTCAGAAGAAATGGTCCGTTTCGAGAGTATTAACCTGGTTTTATAATCGAACTGAGTAATGCAGCTTGACTGGCAGGACCGTGAAATTGAAAAAGCTGATCAAGGAGATACAAAGCTTTCTCCTGTGGCACTTTAATTGCTTACCAGTTCTGGCATATACGAGACATAGACAAAAGGTGAAATGTTGATCTTAAAAGTTGATTGATCTTAAAAGTTGACCAAAATATATTTAAAAAATTGTTCTTGAAAGAAATGTTCCCGCTCTGAAAAAACGATGGCGTGAACATCAGATATTGCCAAAACTAAATAAGATATGGCCGTTTGAAATCCGCCACAAAACCTTAAAAGTGACCTCTGGGCTTATTTTACCCATGAAATTGCGAAATGCCGTATTTTTAAGGAGCAAGGAGATAATTTGGGTTATGAGTTTACCGACGAAGTAATAAACTCGGATAAATTCGTTGAGAACGAAAATAGAAGTGTTTTAAGGGATCTTTAGCACCTCAAGGAGGCCCTTCAATATGAAGGCAAGAGGGGTGGAGCATGCTTTTGGGGTTTACGCCAAACATGTGGGCGGTGTTCCAGACGTGGTGATGATTATTGAACTTCATGCACCGAATACTCTATCAGAAGCCGGTTTCCGTCCAAACAAACAGAGATGCAGAGAGAGAGATGAGGGTTTCATCCTTCGCTGAAATGTGGTGCTTAGAAGCAACAAGTGTACTCGGACCTGTGAGGGCATCACCCATGCAAACACTATTGAAGCACCAGGGAATCGAGTTATTATTTGCATCACATGATGCACAACAACCGGTTGTGCTCCCTGCTACATCAAACACAAAGACATCGGTGAAGCAGCGCAATGTAAACCAACAATAACTAGGTGCTCTTCTTGAGAAAATCACCTTAACACGTATGTAAACGATTGCCACCGTGCAGCACTGTTCAGCTCGAATGAAGAGGAATGTTTTGAATTTAACGGCTGCCTTATTCATGCAGTATGATCAAAACACGCTTCAGATCTTTTCGAAAAGAAGAAAAGCTACTATAAAAACATTTTCTTCCCATTTTTTTTTCTGAACTAGTGTCAATACATACAGCGATCCCTGATTCAGTTACTGTCGAATCTTATGTTATATCGATATTTATTATGCAACAGATGAATTCAGGACTGTATTTTGCTTCCCTAACACTACAGGAATACTTCGGCTAAATTGGTGTGAGCTTTCGTGGATGGGACAATATCTGTAATGAGTTGAGTTCGTGTACATGTTGAATCGCTTCAATTCGTTAATCGCCCATCAGATCTCCGACTGATGCGCAGAACGGTTTAGTTAGTAAAATAACTTATCTTGGTCTCCTGATATCAATGAAAAATGGAAAAATATCATTGTCTATAAAATAGCGCCTATCTTCGAGCGATGCTTTTACGAGTGTGTATAGGCCGAAAGTACATTTTAAATCTTGTAGTTGGCTTTTGGTCACCAGTACAAACAAATCCGACAGATATGCGTGCATGCAGTTCCCATGATCCAAAACAGAATCAATGAAAAGCAATAGCTAACACGTTCAACGAGGTTTTAAACTTAGCTACACTCGTGATTGTTTCTAAAGAGAACTTTCGACGCTGATTATGAATATTAGAGATTGTTGTTCGTGAAATGAATGCTCTCAACACATGTAACTTAGTTGTAAATGGCTCGAAGTATATGAAATCCATTCCATGCTTATCGTAATGGGAAATAATTCAGCTCAATTCAGCTTAATTAAGGGTTGCAACCTTATTCAGGCAGTAGTCAACATCGTGAATACGATAGCTATTTCATTTAGCTCGAAATGATAGCTTTAAAGAGTGAAAAGCAGTAGTCGTCGTACGATAATGCGAGTAAAGCATCAATCACATTCCATTATTTCTACTTCTTTACCCCACATCTATACGACGTAATGAAGACGTTGAAATGAAATTATTACCGCTTAGCGAAAAAGGTTATAGGCGATTTTAAGGTTTGCCGAAAAAAAAACGCTCAGAAAAGAACGAAATAAAGAATTTGGCGTTTTGTTCATACGATGAAAATAGTTCTCAAGAAGTATGGAAAATTAAAAATTTTCGACTTCGTATCATTCTCTGACTCGTATTTTATGCACCATTCTAGTTCACGCGGAAAAGAAACTATGGCAGATTTGGGAAGTGACGATAAGCATGCAAACGGTTTGCTTTAAAGCTCAATAAGTTTGCAGCTGGTAACAGCAAGCGATGGCAAATGCTTATGAGGCACAATGGTGTTCGAACTATTCAATTTCAAAATGAAATCCTATTTACTTACTTGTAACGAACAACGTTTACATACAATGTCGCAATGATGCCGACAGGTGGTAAATTGGAAGCGAAAGGATTTCGCAATTTGCTCATTGATTCGACAACGTGTGTTACCCGAAAGCATCGAAAACTGGTGTCGTGTCACTATCGTTTTGTAGCTCGCAAAATAATGATCGAAGGGCTTAAATGAGATTTTGAACAACGTAGTGAAGTGAACAGGAAACCGGCGAACGTGCCTATATAGTGATGCTGATCAGCAGCTAGTCGTGACATGGAGACGCAGGGAATCGTTCCTTGATCGTATGAAGTTGCGGTTCCCCACCGCGACGGTTGGTGCCGTTTGGCATCATCGGCACCCGCACGCGTGTGCCAGTCGCACGCTCGCGCTGGCTGGCACCAACGGACATCGCCATTCGACCTCATTTGGTAGACGCCTTCTATTTAAACGCCTCCAGCTGCAATGGTCAGTGGTCAACGGTGACTGGCACCAAGCCAGAGCATCGAAGAACAAACCGATACGGGAAGTTGGACGGCAAGATTGTCAACAAGACAATTTGATAAGAGGAGAATGCGAGAGCAGCAGTAAAATAATTGTGAGTTGTTTCGCCAGGGTGAGGATGAGAGAAAGAGAAAGTCACACATAACAACATAGCAAAGGGTAAAGGCAAACGATGATCGGAATAGAGGTGTGTTGATAGGGCAGTAGAGAGAGGATCGGCAAGCGAAATAGCAGCGAAGTAATCGAGGGTGTTAAGCAGCAACAACCGGTGCTAGGAGGTGCTAGCAAGTGAACTACCGCTCACTAGCGCATAACATGCAGCCTTCGATCTTTGACGCGATGATGCGGCGGAAGTAATGGCGCATTGAGATGAGTGATCCAAAATAGTAGGCACACGCTATTTGAGAGAATGAATTACCCTCATGGCCAATAGTATCTACTTCATTTGGTCAAAATTCAAAAGGGACGATGTAATATTCATATTTTATATAGGGAACATTGCATATGCATTTTATGAATTGTCCAATATTACTATGAAATTGTCACAACAGTTGGGGAACGCAAATAAGGAAGGATCAGTGGAAGACGAGTGCTGCTTTACTAGGGTTCCTCAAAAAAACAGCGTAACCTCGAGCACATACGATATGCAAGCTTAACAATTTGATAGCGTACGTTTAACTTGTGCATTCACGTATCCTTTTATTGATATCATTTCAACTCTCTCTCTCCCTCTATCATATCTCTCTCTCTCTCGCCTATTACTAAAAATGTTTACAACAAAACAATCTCCACTTGTTTACAGTTACAACAAGACACTCACAAAAAACTGCATCTGTTGAAGCAAATTCATAAAGGCAATGCGCGGTCACGGTTAGCACACAGTTCGACGGTGTGCGAATAGTTCCACTCGCCTTAAAACTGCATCTGTTGAAGCAAATTCATAAAGGCAATGCGCGGTCACGGTTAGCACACAGTTCGACGGTGTGCGAATAGTTCCACTCGCCTTAGCACGGATCAGCAATGAAGGAAGTCACACATGAATATAACTGTTTTTGTTTTCATCAGTTACGATGTGCAACTGACGCGTTCGACGAAATTACGAAACGTTCAATTGTTTTACAACGATCCACTTAAAACTTAATAAAACGATCCATAGAACCAACCGTAAATTCGTCAAACAGATCCTTTCTCGGAGTCGGAGACGAATCGAAGAGACCGCTAAAGTTGTACTTAATTGCTATACGAGTCTCTTTTGTATGTGACAGATGGTGATAGCTGAAGAAAACGCTTAGGGATTAAATCTTGAAGATATGGTAGTAACTGCGCAAATGATATTCGCCAGCAATATACTACGGATTTTTTTAAAAGGAGCATCAATTTCATAATTTGGAAGCAGTCGAACAGAAAAATTTTAGAGTAATGCGAATGTTTTCATTACGCATTGTCTTAAGCAATGCTTTATTTATTTATTTATTTTTTTTGCATAAAACTCCTCGAATTATCTCTCGACTTTATTTTACAACGGCAAAGTGAAGTACTGATGAGGATATTTAAAAAGTAAAGGTTACTTTAAAATTTCTACCATAATAAAGAAAGCACATTAGGCTTTAGTATATGGCATCATAAACTGGTCGCATTCGTTTCAGAGGAGGAAACACGTTCTCTAGAGACTGTGAAACCTCTTAAGGGGAACGTCATTGGTGCTCGAGGCGTTCTTTGTTGTGCGAAGAGCAGCAGCAGCTGCTTTTAAAATCAAGTAAACAACAATCGCGAGGTTGTTTTGTTGCACACTGCAAGATTCGCCGCCCCTAACCGGAATTTGCTTGTGGGAGAGCAAACAACCTTTTTTTTTTTTCATGGCCCCATTCATAAAATTCTCTCTTATGAAAAGTTAGGGAATGGAAAACCTGTGGAAAACCGAAAATTTCCATTCGGTTTTACACAAATAAATACTTCCATCGAGTAATATCCACAATAATTTGTTGGCATTTTTTTTTAAAAAAAAAGCTATTGACAAATTCCATCTTCAAATGAATACAACGCTTCTTTTTTTAAAACTTTTGTTTGCTACCTTCTTTCTTTGATAGTTTATTTACATTTTTAGGAAACAGAGGCAACAGATTTGTGATTTTATTTAAAAACAAATCGCTTCGTTGAAGAGCACTTGATGATATTCGCACATAAATTGAACAGGTTCAGCATCGTTTCGGGCATTTACTCCCCGCTGCAATGAAACGGGCTCTATTTCGCAAAGCTTAACGTCGCAAAATGCATGCAAATTTTTCACCCAATCTGAAAGGTGATGATCCCCCTCTACAGCGAGAAGTAGACTTGAGATTGAGCATGGGATATAAGCCTAAGGCTTACGTCGTACACAGCAAACTTCATAATACCAGCTTCACTATCGGGTAGAAAGATAAACACGCAAATAAATACGCGTAGACACGACGTCGACCAAATGCGTTATGCAAAGTGCAAAACGTGCGTAAGAGGCATATGCGTTTGAACTTCGTCTCATGATCAGTGCTATATTTTGGGCTTACTTTTCTACAGTTTGACTATACAAGATCTTTTCAGGAGGACAGTGCGTGAAAGATATAGACAATAATATCGAAACAGCTCACAACAAAACAGTTGTTGCAAATAAGGATATGTCGATCGGTTTCGAAGTGCTCAGGGCGTCCAAGCTTCGCCGATATTCACAGATTCAGATGAAGCAGACAAGGTTGTTTTGAATTAAACATATAAAAATTGACTCAAAACTCGGAAAGAGGATAGAAATGACTTGAAACAATTATTGAAAATATGAAAAATTTCATCGATTTCAAACACAAAAACCAGTAAAAAACAGCGCTATCTTCTTCTCATTCGGCTGCACAACAATAATTTTGTCATCTGCTATACCATTGTATCATTGGTATGAAACGTGTGGCAGTTCTTTGCAATCTATCCGGCTACTTTATTTAAAATAACAACCCCTTCACAGCCTACCTGCAGCCTTCGAAATATGTGTACACATGAAGTAAGAAGCAGATCAAATCACCAGAAAACGTTCAAACACCGATCAGTAGCCTAGCTGAAGTGTTTTATCAGTTTATCAGTGGCTTTATGACCGTTACGTAAACATCCATTCAGTGACCTCTTTGATATGCTCCGATCCATGTACATTAAAAAATATGTCCAACGCATCGACAATAAACATGCTAATTTCAAATCTTAATATAGATACGATCAGTGTACAATTGCTGCATTATCTGAAGCAGAAATGCTTTGAATAAAAGCACACTCTTCGCGTAGAAGAATCCCTTTCTGCAGCCATCCACCTCAAAAATCACTTAGAGGAGCACATCTCAAAGAACTGATTAATTTGAAAAGTTGCACGTAATTGCATAGTAAGCAGTTTTTCACTCATTATATTTTACCGCTTCAATGACACTCAATATGCAGCTGTAACGCTATAGCCCATCGATTTCTCTTCAAGTTAATATCGTACATGACCATATGAATGGACAATATATTCGATTAAAGGGATAAAAATCCTGTGTAGAGTTTTGTTTGGGATTAGCAAGATCCTGTATGGAACAGGATGGTGTTCAGCGTCATGCGAAACGTTGTAGGCGTAAGTGTTGAACAACGAATAGTGGTTTTACGCACGTTCTGTTAGCGTTCGTCTGCGAACACTATGGTAGGGGAAACGGGAGGGGGGAAGAGAGCCGACAAGTCGGCGTGTCACTCGGTACCAGTCATTTAGCTGCCCCAGAGTGACCACAGCTGACCATTATAGGGGTCGGTCGTCACCACACGTGTTAAATGGCGCATGCAGTGGACGCTTTGAAGTTCATCCATTAAATGAATGAACTTCAAAACGATTACGTGCCCCCCATTTTCTTATGGATTTTTAGCCGAAAAACATTTTTCAAAAACATTTTCAGACGTTTTTTTTCGATGCATGTTTTGGGAAACTCAATTGGGCAACTTGAAATATTTTGAAACAAAATAGGATTTCGTTTGGGTGAAAACTGCTAAAAATGGATTATGCTAATAAACACACTTTAGATAGAATTAACTAAAGGAGATCGACCTTATGGGAGATTAGGCGAAATGAACGAACGCCATGTGTAGGTTGTTTTCAGTAATTCGACGCGATAAGAACCGGAAATAGAAGCTAATTAAATCACTTTGAATGACAGACTCTGCCACAAATTGCTGGATCGAATAATTTCGTCAACTTTCAAGAAAAGGTCTTCAAAATTGTTTACTGGAAGAATTCACCGGAACTTACTTAAGATTTTTTTAAAAGAATGAAATATTTTAAGGAGCGCTTCAACCGAGAAAAGGTGAGCTTCTTTGGGCGGAACTCTTTTATTATTCTCGTATATTTTGAGTTTTCGAAACATATACCAAATTACCGCATAGCTACTGCGTATGGTTGGGTTTGTATGGCTTATATAACGCTTTACGTGCTATGTGTTGGCTTGTAATTCATTTTTTCTCCCCAAGAAATAGCTTCCCGAGGCTATTAATTTTATTATAAACAATTATCAATAACGGGTAAACATTATTTTCTTAGTTGATTCCAACCAATGCTTCGTCTTGTTCAACATTTTTAGATCATTTTATAATAGCACAGTTATGAAATGAATATTCCCTTTACGTTGTTCCCTCGAATTCTCTTGAAATTGCCATGAAAATATTCCCTTCACGCAGAAAAACGCTAACAGAAGTTAACCGTTGATAATACTAGATAATGTAAAAGCGTCTAACATGAATGATTATAAAAGAAGACTAAGATAGAAAAACTTTTTCTATGCAGTACATAGCAATTTTCGAAGCCCAAAATTTTGGAAGATTAATTTAAGAAACAAAAAAACCTTGGAATTTTCGTCGTTCGTAACAATAATTATTCATAAACTGAAATCAGGTTACGAAATTTATTACACCAAACAAATACATGCCATAGTCTCGAACGACTTATGGTTTGGTCATGAAAGAAATTGACATTTTAAAATTGTTGAATGCGCCGGTACCGAATGGTGGTGCTCGGTTAAAGAAGGACATGCATACGCTGGTGCAACGTTGCACCGAATAGGATTCACATCACACAGTCTGATCATTAGACAAGCGATAATCCGTGCCATGGATGTTGCATCTCTGAATTTTAATTATCTCGCGTTTACGTATCCTATGGAACGTAATTCGCAATAATCTTATTGCAATAGGTGCCGCATTTCTTGTCGTTTAACTTATATGAAGCACGATGCAGTAACTTACATATGCGAATGATGTTTGATTCCTCTCTGTTTTGCAAATTTTTGAGATTTTTTTTGTCTGCAAAATGTATGAAATCGAAACCAAAATTGTATGCGATCTGCGCCGTTTTAGTAGTACATCGAATCGTTTGCCTAAAAAAGCATTTAATTTTTCAAATTTTTCAATAAAATTTGAAGTAATTAGTAATCAAGATGACGGCCATCATGTTTCAGCAAAATATGCTAGCTTCGGCATAAGCGGTGATCAACCATACTCGTTAATCATCTCAACTCACATTAAATATCCATATCAGTAGAGTTGTGTCTATTGCTGCAGTTAACAATATTGCGCCTATGTATATGTGATTGTCATAGCCTTGATTAGGGTCAATGAACTGAATTTATTTCACCATCGTTGACAGAGCATCAAAAAATGCGGCGAAGCAATTACTCACCAATAGGGAGATAGCTATCTAGCGGCTGATCGCATCGCTTCGTATGCTTGACTTCGGATCATGGAAATCATCATTTAGATAAGCGTCATGCAATTACAGTATTCTATTACAACCGTCGAAATGTACGGAATAGAGTCGATGAGAGTATTCCGAGGCTAAGACGAGTAGAAAATAAACTGTTCAGAAAAAATAAACACACCGAAACATCCTCTTCATGAAAAACCTCGATATGCAATCGCAGTCTACATACCAAATCATCGACGGAATCATCACAATCCTTCCTGAGGTGCTCATCGATGATTTCCTTTGCGAAAATCAGCGATATCGAATGGTACACCGAAAACATGAGTGTTTTAAATTGTAAATGGGAAGGCATAAAGCAGTTCTTGAAAACTTCGGACGATTGAACCAGCCCTTTTGTTTACCGATAGTCTCACACGTCTGGAAAGACTGCTAGTTGCTGTCTTCTCGCTTCCAGGTATCTCTACATAAATCCTGTTCAGCCGATAGCCGTTCTGCACCTCACGAATGCATAGACTGTTTTCGAGAGAAACCGCAAGGTCTGAGGATGTGGCGTCCATCGACGTTATATATATATGTATATATATATATATATGCATATTGGCTGCTTTAACTGCCCAAGTCATGCGATGTCGAACGACAACAAAAAGCGTCAATTCCATCATCTCGGTAGCATCAACTGCCGAGAAGAATCGATAAACACTACTCGGCGCGTCGATTTTATCTTGTTTTTACCACCGGATAGTTTTCATGAATGCGGTACTGATGATGCAACACTGCTGACGATTGCCGATTAGCTGTGCAAATAGTGTTCCATGCATTCAAAAAAGATCACTTATTCAAAAGCATATATGCTACGTGGATAGAAAGTATTATTTTGCAGCCACTTTAACATTCTTAAGCACGTAAACCCTATTTGCTTGCTGTGCAAAAGTCTTTGAGTTTACAAAACAATAACTGTTTTAGCATGACGATGATGGAAAATAATATTTGCAAATCTCGTCAACTATTTCATTTACGCCAATGAAATTTTTAAGAAATCATAAATACTAGTGAGAATTTAAAACGTTTAGAAGTATTCGACGAGTGTCATGCTGACTGGCATCGAAATCATCGCAAACGAATAGAATCGAACGACCAATTTTTTCCTTAAGGGTTCTTTTGTATGCGGAAGTGATGATAAGGTTTCTCGGTAATGTTGCGACTGTGGTACTCTTAACGACTAGCGGCAACTAGCTTACGAGCTTCTATTCAATTCAATTATATCTGTTAATTTTTTACGAAAATGTCCCTCAGTTTTAATTTTTTTTATTCTACATTTAAATTCCGAATAGCTGTCCATCCATAATATGCCATCCAATATTTCTCTAAGGTTCATTGCAGCGCTAAGAAAACTGTTTACCGTCACTACTGTTAACCATCTTCCATTTCATAAGAGATTCTCTCTTCTATGCACTATGTTAATCATGATCTCGATATAAGCGCTCTACCCAATTCACGTCACCGAACAATAGAAACAATTTGAAAAGATGAATAATCAGTAAAAGATAAAAGATTAAGGCATACATCTTAACGATAATGAAACAGTGACTACATCGCAGTATAGGCTTATGTTATTTGCCTAATTGTTGATTCTCCCTAGTGGTTAGCGAATTGGCTGAGCAACGAGAATTTCACTCACCGAAGCAAGTCGTTTGATAAAACGACGCTCCGAATTTGCATTTTTCTGTTTACTTCTCTCGCCGATATTTCTGACGAGACGAACGGTCAATATTGAGCGCGCGCCTGATAAGGGAATCAAGCAGTCAGGCCATCAATATGTGGCAACCGTGGTTGCTTTTGCTCATTGGTTTGTGCTGTGCCCAAAGAAATTACCTTAACCCAAGACGCGTTCCCAAATGGGCAACTCAAGGACCTAACCAAGGTCCTTTCTATGCGCAGCCTGAGCAAGTTGCGATCAGTTATGGAGGTAAACACAATTTCTTTCATCTTGTTTGGACTGATTTACACCTCCTCCCTTCACCATCCCCCCTCCCCCTCGCGCCTTCGGTTATATATCTCCCCTTGATTAGATGACCAACCGCCTTCCATACCTATATAATAAATGAGCACCCATTATTGTCTTCACGTTTAAATGCTTTTGTACAGAATGGATCATCCTCGAGTTTTGGGACTTATTAGCTGAGTTATACGGCATCTGACTGATTTGTTTGGTGCTTTGGAGCTGCTAAAATAGTTGCTGCATTTGTTAACTGCTTCAGAAGCTGCCAGTTTAGTTTTAAGAAGTCAAAAAATGTTCTGTTTTGCGAGATCCTTATCACCGAGATTGACGTTTTTCATATCTCCAAGGGTGTTATGTGATTTGTCGGAGTGTGAAGTGGCTGTAATTATGCACTCTTCAAGTTCCCACTTTTCCGTGCTAAACAAGTCCTGCCAGCTATGGCTCGGCTAGTTCAATTTCATTTTCATTTAACGTGCTGCCATAGTTGTGACAAAACACGGCTGAGATCTGGTGCCTTAGCAGTATAAGACATCAGAACGCGTGGCATTATAATGCGTGTGGAACAGGCACGGAATCATTTGAGCGTAGAATACTTAAGCTATCGTCCTGTTTCGATTTGCTGCGGCTGTTGCTTATGTTATCTCAGTAGAGCACAAATTATGCGTGTCTCACCCGCTTTTTATGTATTTTTAATTTTTGGCATTCTTCTTATGGCAATATTCAAGAACTGTATACAGATTGTCTTGATAATATCCAGCTTGACCGGTCGCACGTTCAGGTGACCCATCATCAATGTGGATCACATGGGTTACGTTCGATGACACGCACATGTCTGTCGTAGAGTATGGTATCGAAGATCTCACGTGGAATGCGACCGGCGAATCGTCATTGTTCGTAGATGGTGGTCCAAAAAAATCTAAACGATATATACACAGAGTACTGCTAACCGATTTGGAGCCGGGAACTACGTACAGTTAGTTCCTATGCCACCTCCTTTGATGTCAGTTCCTTGCCTCACTGCAGCTCTTCATTCAGGAACTGTGTTACCCTGAGTAAAGCTTCCACTAGGCATTGCTTCCATGTGAGATGAGACTGCCATGTAAAACCGTTGAATTTTCTAGATTTAGCGGCTTTGTTCGAGGCGTAATTAAGCTATTTACATTTGCGGATGCAACAAGATCTCTTTCTTTTTATTCTCCTTTCTTTAGAAATGAGAATTTTTTTTTCGTAACGACGAATTATCTCCAACAAGAAAATTTTGGGCAGTCAACATTGAAAGCATGATGCTGATTTCATGCATTATGAAGAATAAACGGAACTGATAGAGATTGCCAGTTGTTTAATTTGGAAGTTATATAATACCGCTAATCTACAAATTTATTTATCAGGATTGAAGCGTCTAAGGTTGCTGGAGAAGCTCTACGTTGTGGTTTGGGAGTGAAATATGAGTTGTCCCTATGCGATTGCCGTCTTTGGAGGCCGATCATATTAGAGCGAAAAACGAATTCAAAGCGAACCAGAATTAAATGAGAAGTCACAAAGCGGATTAGCAAATTGGAGAGGGAAGACTGCATTCAAGTAATGGTTGGTCGCATCAACCACAATCTGTACTAAAGGAGGAAAGAGCAGTGGAAATCGAATTTGGTAAGTGAAGAGGGTTATGAAGGAGATTGCGTCCGTGGAGTATCAAATGACAGCTGCAGTCACAATAGACTTTTAGTGAGCGCACATTCGGTGATGAAACATTTTAATCATTTTAATGTTTTCTCTGAATTTTGTTGTGTAAAAACCATTTTAATTCTTTTTATAATGCGCTCAATTCGTCACAACGAGGATCACTGCTGTTTTCTTGGGAAAAACCTTTATATACGCTCTACAATCTGCCATGAGCGACCCCCTTCTCAAGTTTTACTTTCATTTTTCATTTTATGTTTCTTAAAAATGACGCCTTTCATGAATTTCTTAAAAAAATAGTTTTAAATTATTGAACGAATTGCAGTGTATCATGTTGGATCAGAATATGGATGGAGTTCTATTTTCCGTTTTACCGCATTGCAACAAAGACCTGACGGAGGTTTTATTTACGCTGTTTACGGTGATCTTGGTAACGTGAATGCAAGATCGTTAGGCAAAATACAGAAACAAGCGCAGATGCGACTTTTCGATATGGTTCTTCACATCGGTTAGAATTGCTGTTTTTCTGATCGCTGTGATATGATGAAAATTTCTCAAAAATTTGTTAGTTGAAGTAACATTCCTTATTCTTCATGTTGCGATGCATTCTTCGATTTATAATGAGAGACAAATTTTGAGCATAAAATAAGCAGGAAATATATTTTGAAGACCAAAGCGGTGGACTATGATCGGAGTTGAGAGCATAATCGCTAGCAGAAATTCCCTGTCGAATCCAAGTGTCTACGTTTATTGGCCATAATAGCTTCAGGAAAAATTCCTAGATGCTCAGAGCGTCGAGAAAATAAATAGATTTCTTCAAAACTCCATCAGATTTATCAACTGCGTCAGTCGTTATAACTCAACAATATTCTTTGCAGGTGATATGGCATATAATCTCGATACGGTTAGTCTTTAGCTTAGCTCTTTTTTGTAATCGGAGCGCAATTGCCCGTATGAATGTTTTGCTAGGGCAGAAATTATAGCTTGAAACACCATGGTAGTGGCATAATTTATTTAATGGAATTTGTGAAGGTCATGAACTTTTTGGAAATCAATGATGAGCTTTGTCATTTCAAGCATTTGCAGCTGAATGGAGTCGAGAATCGTGGAAAAAATGAACGAAAGTTTTTATGTCAGACCATTTGTCCGATTCAAACGTTCCCAAATCTTCCATGTCCTAACGTCAACGTACAAAAGTTTTTTGCAATGAATGAAAGCAAATTTAAAGATGATGTAAATTCTAAATCAAACAATCTATATGCTTTACACTTCAAATCGTTGCTACGCTTAGGATGACGGCAAATTTGGTGATGAATTTGGTCGTCAAATAGAGCCCGTTGCCGCATATGTACCATATATGACCGTTGTTGGAAATCATGAAAACGCTTACAATTTTTCACATTACGTTAACCGATACACAATGCCGAATAGTGATCATAATCTCTTCTACAGGTACGGCATTTTTTTTTGTTCTGCACTGCTTAGTTATTCATTTATCACTAATGACTTTATGAGATGTGAAGCGATAATTTTCGTTCGGAAATTATGAGGTATTTTATAATTAATCTTTTCATAAATGAAACTTTTCTGTGCTGCATTTTGATAGCAAAAAAAAATGCTGTTTCGCAATATTAATTACGATATTTCATTTAGTTCATTAGTACGAATATCGAGTTAACGTGCAGTTGAAGCCGGCTGGTCTCACTGTAACACGCTGCTGTGATAAATTTCGATTAAAAAAAAATGAAACTGAAAAGCGATAAGCCAAATGGTATCGTTACATATCTGAGGCAACGTTACTTGCTATCTGATTGTTGGTTGTTTGCTCGATGCATGGGTGTCAACTGATTTTCACATGAGTTGAGTCTGAAATCATGCAATGGCGACAGTGGAAAATCGTCATCAAAGAAATTCTTAAATTAATTAAATGCACTTGTGACGATATAATATAATTGTATCTTGCAGAGGTTCCTTTCACCGACAGACTTCAAAGTTCGCATCCTTCCCCC
>JPKZ01001612.1:547797-572562 GCA_000803305.1 Toxocara canis
CCTTCCCATTTGTGTATGGAAATTGCAGCATTCCCATTCCACACAGATTTTTGTGGTGATCGCAAACACATTTTAGCTTGTTCCCTATCGCGCATTTGCTAATCATGAGGCCATATGTGACCTCTGCGTCCAATTTAGACTGCAAAGCATTCTGAAATCCAAACCTGAAAATGAAATGGCGAAAAAAAGTGGAGAATATTGAAAGATAACTTCTATTGATGAGGGCTTCTATTGGAGGTTGAAAAGTGAGTGTACTAAGACTTTTCATCCATCCTATAAATTCCTCGAGAACCGACTTGGCCTTCTTCCCTACTGGTAGGCAATCAGAAAGAAGTTCATCTTTGTCCTAGCCAAACAGGTATTGAACATTTTTAGAGTTTACAGGGACGGACTTCCTGTCGTAATCTCGATTTTGATAGTGAGAATGGTGTTGAAAGTTTGGTGTGTACTTGACCTGTTCTCTTCTCTCGTGCACGGTAAGTGAGACGTATCGCATTGTGCCACGAAATCCAGCATATTGCCTCTCCTTCCTAACAATTCCACTCTGATGACGATATTGGCGTGCAATACCAAAATCAATCAGATGAATCATACGACAACGTTCGCGCAATCCAACGCATAAATTCGATGGCTTTACGTCTCTACAAAATAAGCCGAGTCATTTGAAGACAATCGCAATGCTTCGAACCCAGAAAAAATTTAAGCAAAATTATTTCCGGTTCGAGTGCAACATTAAGAAAGTCGGAAGAGTTACGAAATTACCAAACATTTTGGCGCGAACTATGTCAGCAGCCATGAACCAGCGGCGTTGCCCCACCAAAGGCTACTTACTGATTCAGCTTGAACTAGTATTGCTTCCTAATATCTCCCTATTAAAAAAACTTGACTGCCAGGTTTCCGGGTTCTCCTTCGACGGCAATGATCTCCAAAGAAGTTCGAAAGTTGGAAAAGGGAAGAGTACACGACCGCGAAACATACTAACTACATGCCCTTAAATCATCAAGTTGAAGTGCAGTCGCAATGAATCGGCAACTCCATTACTTCGAATGAAGCCAGCCCATCCATAAATTTTTCTGCTATAGAGAGTGAGGAGCGTGGGGAGGGGTGGGGATGGTGGCAGGGGCTTCTCGAGATGTGGACTGTGTTTTGAGAGGAGGTATTTCTTCCTGCGTCCGTTCAGCTTTGCGTTTTAGCGTCGAAGGCGATTTCGTAATATACTTGTAGGATGACTCTCCACCAACGGATATAGGGTGTTCCTAAAACCTACATAGCAGCAGAAAATCTGTTGAGTAATTCAATATTGAGAAAGATGACAAAGTGGTCGAGAACTTATTTCATGATTGCTATAAACTACCGAATTTTTCAATTATTCCAGAAGATTAAGGTAATAAGCCATTAAGATAATCGCAATAACTTGTCCCTCGCTTTACTGAAACAGCTCTAGCGTCCCTATGTATATTACTGAGGCAACCAACACTTCTTGCACCATCCATGTATTTGTGAATTTTTGTCATTTAATCATAAAGTGCAGCAGTCGAACGACTGAAAACGCTCTGCCAGCGAAATGACAGCACGATATCCTCACGGTTTGGACTGTTGTTGAACGGAAAACTCGAACTGTTATAGTTTGAGCAATACTGAACTCCTGTTAGTAGTAAAGGCGTCATTATTGTTGTCAAGCACTTATTTTACCGAACCTGTGTATATAACCGATATCGTGAATAGCTTTCAGTGCACTGCAACATTGCTTCCCGACTCGCATTACAGTAGCGACGCTAAGACGATGCTTTCTTTGCTGTCGACGCAACTCGCTTAAATTTCGCCCCAGAAGCTCCATCACAATATAATTGAAGTTGTCGAAGCTACCACAGGCGAACTGAAAAGATAGTTAGTTGTTCATGTATCGCTTGATCAGTTGGTGCTCTTCGGACCAGCCTAAAGTGCCAATTATGCTTGGGCTTATCTCCACCGCTGTCCCATCCGTTAGCGCTGCTGGCGTTTTAATTAGCTTCTGCTGAATGGCGTTTGCCCACGCTAGCGGGTACTGACCAATCTCTTATGGAAGACTTAGTGCCGCAAAATATCACAGTTACTGCTGTACATCTTAAAAATTTTACAACTATTGACAGTGACTGAAAGAAGGGTAACTGAATGAAGGGTAAAGATACTGATATTCATCGAGATCTTCGATTGCGTATCGTTATTCAGTATTGTACCCGCTAGATTGTGCAAGATCATGACGTCAAGAGCTAAATGTCTCCGAGTGTGTTGTTACTCCAAACTGTTGTCAATAATCATTTCTTAGAAACACTGAGATGTGATCTTTTAAACGTGAACGAATACAAACCGAGCCGATAGGTGAGAAGAGGTGTGTGCAAGGACGAATACAATTTTTTTCCATACTCTAGCTACCTTCATTTGTGTCGTTTTTTTCAGCGTCATCTTGTTGCAGAAATTTGCATTTTAAAATTTCTTTTCTCAAAAAAATTGTTCAGCACTTTTGTAAGTACGGTCGAAAAGGTCAAAGTCTTCATTGGTGTCTCTGTTCAGCGAATGTTTTTTTTTTCGCCTGATGTGCTCACATGACAGATGTTGTGCTTTTTTTGAATAACAATTTCAACAGCTGAGCCCAACAGAAGACAATTGCAAACGGTCAAGTGATAACGCGCTATCATACTCTCTTGGCATCAATGTTGTTGGCCAGATTTATGCTCAGTATCGGCCTTCATCTTATAGAGCATGTTTTCTAGCGATTGCTATTGATACGTTCAGGCTCGGAACCGAGTGAGCTGAATAGGGAGGAGTGAAGAGGAATGAAGGAATTCGCCCCTCATATATCATCAACGGCGGATTGAGAAATTCCTCCGCTCCTCGCACATCGCTCCCACCCTCCTCACCTTCGAAGGCTCTGATTAAACGTACAAAATATTGTTAAAACTCTTTTTGCCGAACTGTCAACGAGGAACATCCGAAAAGAAATCTATCAGTACCCGTTACCCGTTGAAATTTCCGCCGTTAAATTACACTCGGTTCCTTTTTTTTTCTGAAATCTTTCTTTCGACTGTCATTGTTTAAGAAATTTAATGTCATCATCAGTGGTTTATCCATTCTTTCGCACCATATTCTTGTTCACGTTCGAATTTGAATCATTCCATCGTTTCGTGAAGGTTTAATCGCTTAAGATTGGCATTCCCCGGGTGTGGCGAGCCAGCAACACTAGAGATAATGAAATCGTGATACGAGTGGTGTGGGTTCGATGGCAAATGATACAAACGGACAACTCCGTGAGCAGTCCAGTCTTCTCATTCGAATATATATGATGTGATTTGAAAGACCACGAGCAAGAGGCTTCAACTATTTTTCATACTCCCCATTTCCCGGCTCTTCAGCACATGAACCTTACCTCATATCATTACCATAAAATCTTTTGTGCCTAATTGAGCGTTCAAGCGACCTTTCATATGCTAGTGAACTTGTAACGCATGGAAGTGATCATGCCTTTAAATCACTTCCTTACATCGTTCATGAAAAGTGAGCATCATGAACGACGAAAAAAAAATCGAGGGTTGAAAATTAAAAGTCAATTTACATCTTCTTATATGTGTTAAAAATATGTGGCTCTTCGCTAATAATATATATTTCATTCTATGCGCGAGTTCTATATTCTCGAATCGCAAGCAACATGAGATGGGTTCTTCAGTGAATGTTCAGAATGAAAATTTAAAAAATTCTATTGTCAAAAATTTCGCTGATTTTTCGTTTTTACCGCAATTAAGTTAATGAAGTTTGAAATTATCGAAGTTTGTCAATCATAGGCTGATGAAGTTCGAAAAGTACAGTGTTCACTTCATGATCACGTCCCATGTGGTGCAATCACATCTTTTACTACTTTCTGAGTTGGTTCAACGACTATCAACCAAAGCACTTAAAAAATGCCGGAAAGCTTAGCACATATTTTCGAATAGGTTGGGTTACGTTTTCTATCGATCGTACATCAAGGAACGGATCAACCCAAATTTGGTAAGTGTCATCGTGTTATCTGTGGACCAATTGTTAAGACTGATAACGATCATCGTTGAGGCCGAGTTTGAGAGCTCGTTGGGGTGTTCTCTTCGCATTTGAGCAACTTCGATTGACATCGTTAATGTGGCGCTCACAAATTATGGCACATCCATAATGATCGGGTCAGGGCAAAAGTTTTCTAACAAAAATTTCTTCTCCAACTTTTCAACTTTTTTACGATTGTGGATATATCAAAGTAACCACAAGTAAGCGAATTTCACAATAGCATGCAAAGAAAACGAACAAAATAGGGTATGTGTGGGGTTCCTTGAAGATTGATGAGAACTTTGTGCTCAAGGACCAGTCGAGCTGGCTCATGATGCTTAAGCGAATTTCACAATAGCATGCAAAGAAAACGAACAAAATAGGGTATGTGTGGGGTTCCTTGAAGATTGATGAGAACTTTGTGCTCAAGGACCAGTCGAGCTGGCTCATGATGCTGGGATTCGATCTTCATTGCGAATATACTGCCAGACCGCTGGAAGAGACTCATCTACACATTTCAGTTCAACGAGTACACCTAACATTTCTTACGTTGACAAATTATGATGAACTGTTTGCTTTGTGCAGATAGTTATTTCCATCGCTTGATGGTTTGACATCATTGGGCACAATCCGTAGTCGCAGATAAGTTGGTTGATTTTTTGTCTGAACTATAAACCCCTACTTGATTAGTGATTGCGACCAAGGGGGTGGCACTGACTGACCTTAGGTCGAAAAGAACATACCCTAATTGTAACGAAAGCGATAGCAAAACTTCAGTTAAAAAGACGAGTTTGAGGCACTTCATGAACTATTTAAGGCGTGCGCATGTTTAGAAGGCATTTAACAAATTTTTACTTGCCAAACGCAGAAAACGTTTCATCGACATGTGACAGTGATGAGCTTCTTAAAGTGAACGTGCTTCAATGAGACATTCCATGCTGTTAAGGCGGAAATTTTGAGAAACGAACATTTACTAACTTGTGCGCTTTTTTGCGATTATTTCCTGCGAGTTGCTTCACTCAAAAATGAAAAAAAAACAACAAAAAAGTAAAATTTAGCAGTACCGGTTCTACAGGGTTCAATATGTTACCCGATCAGAAAAAACGTAACGGCACCGAAAAATATGTCAATAGCACGACTACTAATGAAAATAGTCGGAATTTTAGAAAGAACTTTTTTTAATGAGTTTACTTCCGTTTTCGGCCAATCGCCCTTGGTAACAAGTATACATTAGTGTCTAATTTTGAGTTGTTTTGAAGCGGGTGCTTCTTTTAACTTTCAGTTTCATAATCTCTACCGTTACTCAAGTTGGCTTGATCAATTGCTGCAAAATCGATTCTACTCTAGAACGATGTCATTATCGAACCAAATAGGGATTGAAATAAACCTCGTCGATCACACGATAGATTTGTCCAAATCCACCGCCACCAATTATCTTTTCCACATGATATTTACCGCAAACAACCTGTCCAATTTCCAAGTATGGTGGTGCATTTCTCCCGAATCGATAACGCTAAACGAGCAAGCACATCTTACCAAAACGACAGCTCGATAAGGACAACCAATAAGACAACGAAAGAATACGTACGATTAACGCTTAAGGATCCCACTTTTCGCTGTTGAAAATTTTCGAATTATGAAGTCCATAATGAAAATACGAGTGTACTACATGCGTATTGAGCATGCCATTGTATAGCTCCATACGCTACATCGTTTTCTCGGTCTTTTCGCAATTTTTTTTTAGCAATCACTCGGCTATAATTATGACTATAACTATGACTTATATTAATTAAACTATTCTTTAATTTAATTATAACTTAAAATTATTATATATAATTTATAAATATAACTATAATATAACTTTAATCTAACTCTAATATTAATTTATATAACTATAAACATAACTATAACTATGCTTTAGTATTTCATGATTCATTTTGCTTCCTGCAGTGCTTCATTGCAGAGAGCGAAACAATTCGGAAAAATAGAAATATGCATGTGATAGTTACAGCTATAGTGGGCAAGTAAAAATTAAACAATGCAACGATCAACGATCTGAAAATTCGAATTGTGCAATAATTTCTCAAAACTGAATGAGTGAATACTTCTCACACAAATCGTGTGTCGATATTGAACTATACACAACATACATACTCGCCTACACCACAAACGTTTTTATTTGTACTTTAAAGTGCAAAAGTTTTTTTTTTCATCACGATGTAAACGACAAAAACAAAACGGAATAAACTGAACGAACCGAACGAACCATGGGTTTGCATTGAGCCTCGGCTGTTAAATTTTTCAACATTGATATATAAGAATATGCTGTTATTTTTTTTCGAGTCTAAATTATCTAATATGCATATTAGTTGAACTATATGAGATGTGTACAATACACGTTCTCTAAACAACTTGTCATTTCGCATTTCTCTTCATTATTATTTGCAAAATGAACTCTTGAATAAGCGCAGCCTCAAAGGAAATTCTCAGCTCATCAGGCTGAGAATTTCCTTTGAGAGATCGCTTTATTAGGTTGAATATTTTTATGCGCATAGCACAAGCAAATGAGATCGCTATTTATTGTGCATCAGGTCACGAGTTTTGGTAAATCGTTTTATCCCTATGCTTCATGCATGAGCCATTAAGCCTCGCTTTTCAATACGACCGATGCGAAGGAAGGAAACGATCAAGAGACCAATCTCATCTCACTCATATCCGTGCTCTTGCCATCGTAATCGGAATAAACTGTCCTTTCCGAACTTCAAACGAAACAGTACCTTTCATAAATTTGCTTTCATAGTTAATGTACTTTCTAAAATCCAATTCCCACACCCATCCACCAGGAATCAGCCATATCGCGAATGCGCTATTGTTCTGAGCTGATCGGTTTAGTCACTTCACTAATTGATGCTACAAGTAGCATGCTGCACTCAGCTCAGCAAAAACAATAATGTGCGATATTATCGTCCCCCACCTTCCCTCCCTCGTCCCTCCTTTCAGTTTACTGGTCGTCTATACGTTTACTTATTGAGTTGATCAATAAGCTTATGCATTCTTGTATACGTAGTAACTTACAATATGCCACAAAACTGGAATGTAAAGTACGTAGAGAGCCCAAAGTACACTTAAAAATGATGGGAACAGCTAAGAATGTGTATCGCGAACGAATACCAATTCTTAATTAAATAGGATCCCCACCAATCTTTGGAGAAATGAAATTGTTGGCTGTTTTCGTGTCCACTTCAACGACCAAAACAGGTATCGTTCTTAGTGTATGCAATTGGTGAACAACGATGAAACCTATTAAAATGGCGACGGCAAAAATATTAATAAAAATGTTCGAGGTATCAAAAAATTAGCTTTTTTATTTTTGTTAGGAGCAGTATTCACTGATGGTTACGGCTCTTCAACCAGTGAAATGACGAATGAGGAGAACGTTGATTTGGAATCACTGTTCTGTTATGTGTGCAGAGAATAAAACCGATCAACATTTATGAACAAAAATCGAACGGCATATTTAACAACGAATTTAAGCAAATCGCATATCGAATATCAAGCGAATGGTTTTCGTCACAAACGTGAACCCGTCAAAATACAAATACACCTATACGAAGGGCAACAGCACTTTGCATACGATTGGCACACATTAGGTCATTATTAGTACAATACAATTCATTACTGTCAGCCATACGTCAGTTAATTCATCATGAAAGACGCTAAAGAGATTCATTCAATTGTAGCCAGTAGACACAGCGCTTGCCGAATACAAACTATAAAAATACAAACTATAAAGATCATCATCATTCGCATTTAAGAAATTAGTAAGCGTCGAGTAATTAATGTGACAAACGATTCTTAAATTTTTTTGGGATGGTCTATCGAACGAAAACATTTTTCGAGACAATACCCAAGGGGCGTTGTGGGTACTATCTCGGAAACAACACTATACTACTTCGAATAAAACTTCGTCCTGAGTACGGCGAAAGCATGGCTCATTGCTTTCGACGTAGACACCACTTATAGGGTGGATAGTCGTTTAGAATCGCTATTTCATATAGTGCACAAGAAAAGCGATCTTTCCGCCTTGTCCATAAATCTTTCGTCTAAAAAAACATGAACTTTATAGAACTGAAATTATTCTAGCAAAATCATACACTACCAGAAATGGATAGTTTAAATTCTAATAAAATATGGTTCTTATTAAGTATTACTATATGGATGAAATTTGTCGAAATATTTGTCACACTTGTAATCGCTCTGAGTAGAACGCATAAAGGAACATAAATCAATTAAAACGAGTTCTCTTTTTTTTTTTGTTCAACATCACAAAACAACACACGCACAAATGAACATAGACCACAGACACAGACAGCAATCTGCTATCGACATGCTCTCGGTAAAACTAAATGATACGAGCGGAAATTTGCATTAACTTTACTGCTTTTAAATTGTCTTCATTAGCAATTGGAACTGAAAAATTGGTTTCATGAGCAGTGAGTATTCTACTGCTCTACACTGCGATTTCCAGGTAGCAGCTTTCGATCGATGAGGATCAATGTTTCGGAAACCGTATCAATAAGATCGCACTATCAAGGAAAAAAATAAAAGAAAAAAAACGAATGAGAGGTAGGAGAAATGAGAGGGACAACAGCTTGTCGAGGAGACGAATCCGCGGCTGGCACTTGAACGGGTCATCTATTCTGCCAAACTGTATAAGACGAAACACGAACGCATCACTAAGTGATACCATTTTAGTCGTTCCAAATCGCAAGCAGTTCGCAGTAAAACTATTAATGAATCACGATGGCAGTAACTACTATCGTAAACTTTATTCAACGCGTTCCACTGAGGATTGACTTATCTTTCAGCATAATCCATTCAATTTACATACCAAAATGAAGACGAAAACGATCATCTGCTGGTGCTTATGAAGTCCAAAAGTAGAAAAATGGGGAAGTGACTGGATGGACATGAAAGTTAGTGTATAAAATTATCAAAAATCTTTAATCCAAACTAAATAAAGTGGCTTAAGAACGTAAGATACCAATGATGAGCAAGTCCAATACGTCATAAATTATTCATAATACTTTCGAGTTATTATAAAATACAGTATTTCTTGATAAGCACCAAACTTAGATATTAACATTTAGGCTCAAAGTTACAAAACGTGGGCATTTAACCCGTCATTATGGAAGAATACAGCCGAGAAGCTAAGCTGCTAAGGCAAGATACAGGCACGATATTGTAGCTAGTTCTAGCCCATTCAGGTTTCACAGCTTCTGCATATAGAATTGTCCTGTCTAGTACGAAACGGCGAAACGGTTTCATTATCGCGAAAAGGCGAAAAGGCCTTTTAGAAAAGCTCGTTCTATTGGTTTACACGTTCGCGAAGATGTCATTTTCAGAGGAAAATTTTCGCCGCTTCAAAAAAGTGATGTTGAGAACGTCGTTTTGTTCCCCATCACTCTACGGTCTTTAATTACTTAGCCTGCTCTGGTTTGCCATTTCTGGCTTGTTCGCGATTGACCCTGAAATGTCCTTCTTTTTTGCCACTATATATACGTAAATATATACACATACGTATATATACGTATATATTATATATATATGTGTATATATATATAAGGAACATGATGCGCAGATGAACGCATGAAATTTAAAATGGAAAAAGTGCTGCTCATTTCGCACCGCCTAACAATGTAGAGATACGATAACTATGCACTCAAGAAAAACGCACCCAACAATTGCGCCCTTTTGTGCTGTTTTATGTATGTGAGATGAAGGCGCTAAAGTGCATTATATTGTACCCGACAATCACTTAAGCTTCTATGCAAATCAATTCTTAACCAAGCTTTTAACACAAACATTGAACATACCCTCATTTTGTCTATAACTTTGCTCCCTTCTGCCATGCTTTTTGCTGTTGTTGCACATCACTCACAGATGTTTGCCAATATAGGTAATAATAATGTTGTGCCCACATATGTTGGAGTCAACCACTGGTTATAATTATTGGCGTTCTTTAGAATTTTAATAGTCATTTCATCTTCATCAGTAAAAAATAATATTAGTGAAATAGTTTGTCATAGCCGCCGTTATAATTCCTTCCTTATCCAGGAAGTAAGGACATGCTAATCAAACCCTTTCCGCCACGACTCTTAATTCAGTTTCACCTTATAAAATCCCTCAAATGCGAAAACTCCCTAGTCTAACGTCTGAATAGCATTCTCTCTCCGTGCATCGAAAGCAACATGCAATAACAACCGCAAATGCCGATGCGACAATCTTCGGAGTTCGCAATTATTGACGGCGCAATTATCGCAGCACTGAATCAAGTGATAATTTAAAAAAATGAAGCCTAATGATCTGTTTTCTATTACCGCCTCAAAATGAGCGATAATAAATAAAACTTTGTTGAGGATCTATAACAACAAGTTTGAATTGAGGGTGTAAAAATGTCTTTTTTTTTTTTGCAAACTCTGTTCATCGAATGAAAATTGCTGCATTTTCGTTACGTCACAATTCTAGAAGTTTGCCAATATTTTTAAGCATCTATGAAACATTATTCGCTGAAAAAAAAAGTTTTGGGTTTTCCGTCAAGGTCGAGAACTGAGAGCATGATTAGCCATTTTCGCAGCAATCGTAAGAAGAATTCATCGAAAACCAACCACACATTTCATACTCTCGCATTACTGTTAAGGCTTTCTAATGCGTTAAGAATCCCCAAAAAACAAACTCTGAATCCTCTCCGATCGGAGATTCTTACTGTCGGATTTTTTTTTCCCAACTTGACGGGCAAATATTACTCCTTTTTTTTTTCGTTTACTGCGCTGCTTTGGACATCATATTTACGCGCAAAATGATTAAGTGAGATGCTATGCTCGGTTGCACTTTGGAAGATGCCTATAAAAACTTATGGAACGTTAATATAGTTATACTACCATCGAGATTCGTATTTACAACCAATCAAAAACTCTACATATATATTACAATATAAAATTTTCCACGTTAGCACGAATCACTCCGAACATTCTCATAGGTTACGAATCGAAATTGAGCATACAGTGAGCATACTAATCAATAACATGATACAGCTTTATTTATAATTCAGATCGATCAGATCGATTGCAGAAGATTTTATGCGTACGTTTGTCATCCGCCTTGATCTATTGATGCAGAAGATTTTATGTGCACGTTTCTCATCCGCCTTGATGATCTATTGACCGAAAAAAAGGCCGTTTTCTTGAAAGAATTTTCGAGATATTTACTCGATTATTTGCAAGATGATAGTTTCGGTAAACCATTTTCGTTTTTCTTTTAGAGAAAAAAGGGAAATTTTCTATACTAAGTGCCAGTTACTACAATTGCTTGCCACAATCGAAGCTGACTTCTTGCTCTTGTGAGTTGTGCATAAGGAAAAAAAATTTTGATGACGCTAAGAAGTTAATCGCCTCAAACAGTTAGTTCGAAAAATCTTTTCGTTATAATCTTTCCGTTAAAATCTTTCCTTTACATTATTGTTCTTTCCTCGATCTCCGTTGAAAAATTAAAACTTACTTGAAATCAGTTATTTTGATCAGCTGTAGGGGAGCAACCCCTTTCCCGCAAGATAGGGAGCACAAACAGACTAAATATGCGGGTCTTTCGGTCGAATTATAATAAGAATCGGAACTCTGCAACGAAAGATCAATCGTTCTGGAAAGAATAAGTGTAATTTCATACAACGAGTGCGTCTTTGGGAGTGCATTGAGGTTTTCGTGCTGGTTGCGTTGAACAAGATAAAGCCTCTGTATACGACGGTAAAGGAGGTACTTCACCATCGCTAAGTGGACTTGCATAACACGACCCTCGCGAATCACATTTCAACATATATGGCTTACTGTAGTCGATTGGTGCTGGCACATTTGTAGGGTTCACTCCTGTAAGCATAGTCGTCGTACCATTTTATGATATGATGATTTGCGAAAAAAAAAACAGTTTCATCTATTGATATAACTTTTTATAGTTAAAACAGTTCTTCGCCGCCATGCTAGTCCCTCCCATGGCTCCTTTCTAGATACTTCACAACAGGTTTCACCAAGTCATAACACGTTACAAATTGTCCCTTTTTCACATATAGGAAATTCATTATAAAACTCTCATAAGTCACCTGGACAATTTGCTATATGATTCTCAGATAACTATTTTTGATCGAATTTTTGGCTTCACTGGTACTTGCGGAACATGGAAACTAATTGTGGTGATTCAGTGGTTGAAAAATGTCGATCAAAGAAATTTAGAAAGCGAACGATACTGAATTAACAACGAATAAATTCACGATATGAGTCGGCATTAATTTTGAATGGTTAGACGACTATGAAATCTAAACGCATATCAACGCAACAACTTCCCATAAGTTTCACATTAGATGATCAGTAATTTCGTACACTGAAATAAAAGAACGAACAATAATTAACCAATAAACTAACCATTTAAGTCAAAGTTACTGCGCCGATCGTTACGTGGGTGAAGGCAGCATGTGCACGTCGAAATAGAACAAACCACACCAAATAATGTTCCGAATACAAAGAATTGACAAATGAGTTGCGAGCTGAGCGTAACAGCTGAAAATAAAAATTAATTAACCACAATTGTAAACTGTTTCAAAAAAAATCTGAATAGAGCAGTCAACAAAATCGCTAATGCCATTGAACATTTAAAGTTTAAAAAATGCACCTCCCAAATTTCGAGCACAAGAAGACCGTTTCACCAAAGTCATGCAAGCACTATTGCTCGGTTTCACAATTGCAAAACATACATCGACTCCAATTACTTACTACTATAGCACATAGTAACATATTAGCGCATTGCTTTATGATTTATTGTGAAGGCTTGCGAAAGGAATACAAACAAAGCTGGCGGTCAGTGTGGTACAGGCGTAGAACAATCATATGCGACCAAAATTACTTCGCAACGACATAATAGTAACTCTTTGGTGAACTCTTTATAAGAATAGCTGATGTGCTGTCTTAGCATTACAGGTATTGTGGCAGTAGGTCTAATAAATAAGGCCACATTACATCTCCGTAGTGCCCCGGCTTAAAAGAACACATCTTCATATCCATATAAACAGTAGAGCTGGGTGCTCTTTACACTATTCAACAAGTACAAGTGATATTTTGATGAATGGATGATTTATGTGGGACGTAGAGAATAAATGTTGGCATTCATCTCATCCTGGTTGAAAGATCTCCATACATCCCTACGATTCTTGAGGATTGTAAACATCTCAGCAGGGAAGCCATTAAGCGAGAAGCCAGCTCCTCAGCCAGATCGTTGGCGACGACTGGCACCTGCTGCTTTGGATATGAAGAATATATCACTTACATAATTCTCTTATATCGGATACTTGAACAGCCGAGAACGGATGTTACGAAACGGTTCTAGAGGTTAGTGAATTATGTGCCTGCACGAAATCATCCGCATACTGACTTTCGTTGCTGTACGGTGTGTCAATGATGTTTTGAAAAATAGGATCCAAAAAATCTTTTTTAAAAATCCCCATGCATTTCGCTCCTTCACTGGCTTCTGATTATCTTGCAGATTGACCGTAACTTTCCCATACTTGTGACTGCCGATAGGATCACGAAATAAGCTAACCGCTAGCAGCAGTGGTGGTACGCTTGAATGTTGTAGTGGTCACTACTTCAGTACTGCTGCGTAATCCCGATCGCCTCTTCGCATCATCGAGCTGTCTCTTGAGAATCCCTTCGAGAGTGGAGCGAAGTTTTTCCTCGGAGATCGTACGTATCTGTTCGTGAGACAGCGCATCCATTTGAACACTCGCTTCGCTTTCTAATGCACGAAACAGCTCGTCGCGCGTTTCGTCCAGGTTTATCTCCACACCTTCCTGCAATATGCTATCACTGCCTCATTTCCACCTATATTCGCGCCTTTTCCCTGTCGCCTACGTGCATTGACGTTATAATCCCTTTTAAATTGTTTCTTGTGACAAATATTCTCCTAAACGAATTTCCTATATCATATAATCCTCCACACAATAATATTTTTGCTGTTAATTGCTCATTAATGAATTCTTATGTGTACCTGCACAGGTGACCTACATTTCTAATTTATTAGTTCTCACAAAGCGGATTGCTGCCAACAAACCAAAATACCCAAGAGCAACTATTTACCCTCAGTTTTGTTTGTCCGTTAATCTGCACATTCGCTTGTTTAGTCAAACTCTATCTAACCGATCAGCCGCTTAGTTGCGTGGACAACTTTTTAATGTGAGAATTTATTCAGCTCACGGAAATTGGTTCTGCAGGGATATATAATTGAGATAAACCGCTAGTCTTTCTGCTAATTGACAACGATAATTGCTAGAATGGGTAACAGTCATATATGTTAATTTGGAAAACGTGGCAATGCGTGCCAGGGGGCTGATATGATACGCGCGCTATCGACTTGCCGATAAAAATATCCAGTTTCATAAACTGCCCACATGTTCTAAAAATTGATATGTTGTTCAATGTGGCAGCTCATACAGATTTTGTAGTGAAAAGTTATTCCTCCACGACTCGACCAATCGAATATGCAGCCCGACCGGTCATAAAATGCATCTTTACATAGCCGGAAGTTGACTGTAGAAGCGGACTGTAAGGTGATCGTTGAGTGTAAATTATTCCTACCAGAATATTCAGCCTAACTGGTTTGTAAGTTGGAGCCGCTAGACAGACGAATTGGAAAGTTGTACAAAGGCATGTAAATTTGTCGAAGCTCTTAACAACTATATTTTCTAGGTAGCAAAGATTGTTGTACTGTGTGCGAACACATTATACCTTGTGTATATTTCAACATTCCTACCAAATATGAACGAGGCACGTAAAGGAATGCAGTTGTTGTAAATTGTTGGTTTGTCCCAAGCCAGGAAGTACACGATCGAATGAAATCTAATAAAAACATGCATGCACTTTGGCTAGCTCCATGCTAAGCATTGCTGTTGACATTAATTGACTGTTTAAATTCAGTAGGTTAACTATGCGGCCGACCGCTTAAACACCAATTAAACATGCAAATAAGTGCAGTGATTGGAAAACGTATAAATATCAGAAATCCGCCAGCACAGTTTGTGTAATTCATTTACACCGTTCATAAAATTGAACCCGCCGACTGATAAAGTCTGGCATAGCGTTAACGACAACGAAAAAAATGGAAGCAGTTCCGCCTAAACTGATATCGAAATTGCTATTCATGCTCCAACCAAATTAAGCTCATTATGATCACTCTTATATTGCACTGTACTTATACTGCACACTCATACTACATATAACATAATATCATGTAATGTTTACTTATACCTATACTATACTAGATTTTAAATTATTGTACTACATTGATATAGTATACTACACTTATACTATACTACATATGCTACATATACTGTAAATATACTATGTTACTATACTATACAAACTGTACTATACAGACTATACTACATTTACACACTTATACTACATATACTACATGTAATCACATGAGTTCAAAATTTTTCGATTTTATCTGTGAGATGTTTAACACTAACGTGGATTAAAACTTTTATTTTTAGCCATCACCCTTCTCTTATAGTTCTCAATCAGTACATTCCTCAACTCGCAAATGAGTCCAACGCGAAATCACTCCATAATTCAACTAGTTTTCTATTGTTGATAATGACGTTATTTATAAAATGGAGATACAAAAGCGAAAGTAAGAGGAAAAAATATCTTAAGCACCATTATAATAGCTTAAAACAGGAAAAGCTTCTTTATCACTAAATTCTTAAGCGAGAATAGAACTACCTTATCGTCTGTATCGACACTTGCAGTCGGTGAGGACATCTCTGCAGTTCGATTACCCTCACTTAAAATAAGTTCAATAACCTCCTTGGAGCTTCGATTGAAAACTGTGAGCATATTTGAAGAAGCTGTTTCAGAGATATTCCACTTGCTACTCGGGTCCAGAGACGAAGCTGTGACGTTCGAGTCGACCCGCAGTGTGGCATACTCAGTGCTCGATGAGGAGTGTTTATTGACATCGGCAACGGCTTTCGTGATCGGATGTCCCTTGTTGCTTGAAGTAGGAGCGCAGTATACGATATTCAGAATCGCCATGAAGGCAGTCAATTGTTTTACAGTCAGATCAATGCACATTTCCGTCTCACGTTCATCGAATTTATGGCGTTTCTGAAACATATAAAAAAGATTACTTAGAACTAAAATGAGTTATTACAAATAAGACTCGCACCGTTGATGAAAATACGTCACGGCAGAAGGCCGATAAGAAAGTTCAACGCAAAAAAGCAGCCTATTTGAGGAAATTTAGAGCACTGACAAATCTTGTAATCAGGAGACTGACATGCGCAAAATTGAAAGCAGTTTAGAGTCAGAGTTGTCCGAAGAAAAATTTGTTTATCAGGAGATCCAAAAAAAAGGTGACCGAGCTAATGAACACAGAAACTGCTGGGTGCAATTTGGCAGCGTGCTGTCGACTCGTCATCGTTCAGCTTTCGCTGAGTCAAACGAACCGTGAAAGATGATTTCACCGCCATCTTCTCAAGTCGATCATATGAAGGATACAGTTTTTCATCAACACTACTGACGCCAACAACTGCTATCCTTCATCTAATCGATCCGTCCGTATTCGGTCACTTGCAATGATTTTGAACGAACCGTTCAATAATCGCTAATAATAAGTGAAACTGAATGTAGCTTTGTAAGAAGCGAGTTGAAAAGAAGGCACATAAAGAGATACAAATGCGGATGTTCACCAGTGAAGCATACTGCAAATTGGCACAAAAAATGAAGCGATCTGATTGCGGAAATATCAGATGCCTTAGAAGTAAGAGTGATGATCGTCTACTTAAAGATAAACTCCATGAAAGTGGAAAAGCTCCCAATTTACAAGCGATATCAAGTAGGCCAAAGGGAAGTTCATAATAAGTTTTCTCGATTAACACGATTTCAGAATTGTCAACATGACTTCAAGAAAAGAAAATTGGTGTAAATGAAACAAGAAGGACAACGTGGTAAAATCTCACTTTCTCAAAAAAGTGAGCAATCCCGGAATGACGAGCATATTCAATGATCCTAAATAAAAACATCAGAAAAGTTACCCGATAACACTCAGCTAAGGACAAATAACGAAGCAGGCGGAAGGAACGCTGAAATACGAAGACTACACTGACGAACTGGGCGAATCTTAGAAGATGGAAAAGAAAGTTGCGATATTAAAAAATCGGAATATCTTGCCAACGACCACAAACGGCAGCAAATCGAAGCAAAAATGTTGTCGATCGTTGAGGAGAAACGATAAAGAGTTATGAGGAGGACAGTGATCACCTTCGACATTTTACTTTTGCGTTTCATCATAATGCAAAGATCAGCATAAACAAATGCAACGATGAGAGAGACGCTGCAATGTATTGAAATCGAAATGATACCCGACTCATTGTATTAAAACCGAAACGATACCCGACTCAATGTATTAAAGTCAAAACGATACTCGACTATCTTCTAAGCTATTAGCTGCTTTGCTCAACGAAACGTTTACAGCTTCATCGAACCAACTTTTCCCACCTTACGCATATCTATTTGCTACCGCCAATCGGTATTTGTATTCTCATAAATGATTCAATACATTGGAATATCGTCGATTCCCAACGATCAAATACATAACATTTCAGTTAACAAAATACGAATTTAACTATTCAAAGATCGACTATACGGAAGTAGTATACAATATTGTAATACTATATTGTAAAGGAGAATAAGGTTGACACGCACTTTATTCATGTTTGCCAAGCACCGAA
This sequence comes from Toxocara canis, assembly GCA_000803305.1. Classification (NCBI taxonomy): domain Eukaryota; kingdom Metazoa; phylum Nematoda; class Chromadorea; order Rhabditida; family Toxocaridae; genus Toxocara; species Toxocara canis. The sequence continues at coordinate 565,676 of JPKZ01001612.1, forward strand.
ACGAGCTTTCGACAAGCATTTGAGGCTTTTGGGTATAAATTTTAATGAACATTAGATTGTTGTCTCAATATTTCATATCCGATTCTATTCAATGTCACGAAGAAACCTTTACGCATATTCTCAGAGACGATCATAACGAAATAGAATACGCTTACTCGGAACGAAGTAAAATAACATCAGCGTATATCAATGAAAAATAATATTCGTAAAAGTGCATTTCAGTCCAAAGTTCTAAAACTCAACCGTTTGTATCATCTCTTAATTGCGCATATAAATTGTACTCTTTTCATAGTAATAAAAGTATACTCATAGAATATAGTAAAATAGCATCAATGAAGCTAAACGCTGGGACACTCGATGGCACGTTCATGCACTTAGTTCATTAGAGCTTTGAAGCGGTTCCATTATGGCTTATTAGGCAATTTCCTCGAATGCTTTCCGACGTAATCATTATTGCGATTGTCTGATTGTGAAATGGTTGTCGAATAAAGGACGAAACTGGAAAGGGTCACACTATCGCATCGCAAAACTCATTATTAGCATCATGAATATTTGCCTAACGCAATAGGAACAACAATGTTTATTGCTGTTTTGTGTGACGCTATGTTTGGAGAGATAGTTTAAAAACAAACGGCAGTGACCGACTCGGCATCAGCTTTGTCGACCAACCTATGAAAGCAGCCCAACCACTTCACAGATTGCTCGCAGATGGCGAAAATTTAAATTTAATCCATGCCGACCGTTCGTAGAAATCTACTAAAGATTCTTGTTACAGCAACCTAATCGGTCAACAAATGCACACAAATTTTTTCTTATATCAGGGATGTGGGGCCGCCGTGACACGCCTTGCAAATTGCGAATTTGCCAAACTGCTACGAGAGTTTCGACTCTCAAACATCATAAAGCGTTGAGCGTATGTTAATCAAAAAATGGACCGATTACCTCGTAAAACTCACATTATAAGATGATCGATGTTAGAAGAATAAACTTTGAAATGATGAAGAAATGATGCGAAATGTAATGATCGAAGATGATTCTTAGTTGACTAATCTCACTTTAAGAATAGCTGCGACAATTCACCAACTAAAGCACCTCGAAGGTTTTCATATGGAGGATCATGACCGAACAAAGAGAACGCAATAAAAAGATTCCTTTCCAGTAATGTTATTATAAAGCATCATTAAAGCACAGTGAAAGTAAATGAATATTTATTAAGTAAAAGAACAAAAAATTTTTGTAAAATGATCATAGTATGAAAAACATTCGTAGATGATTAGATATAATTGACTTTCATGATAGCCTTCGAAATACTGGGTGCGTTTTTCAACGGAAACCTCATAATTGACATCGTCCAGATGCTCAACGCTAAGAGTAATTAGATATCGAAATCGATAGGCTAATACGGCAGAAAAATCGAAAAGGGAGAGAAAATAAATTGAGAAAATAAAAGGAAAAAGTTGAGGAAATAAACGAAAAAAAAAATGTAACGAGCAAACGTGATGAAATCGGCAGTCTTGAAGGACACATTTAAATGCGATCGATCAAAAGCAGAAAAATATTAAATCACGCACATCGCTTAAGCAGAACTGACCATTCAGTGACGGAAAACTGAAATGACGTTCGATAAGAAAAAGTAGTACACTTTCGTGAAAAAAAATCAAGAAAATCGTAGCTGACGGTAATCAGATAGGGAAATCAGTTCTAGTGACCTTGCAAACAGCGGTGCAGTAACCAACTTTCTGCTTCCACCATTAGCCGAAGATTGTCTCACATAAGGCGATCCTCAATGAGGCGGAATCCTGGAATGCAGGCATAACTGGATAGCAAAAAAAAGTCTACAAAGAACCTTACTGAAAGGGTCGAAAAGGATCGAAAAATTTGAACCTTGATCAATGATCGTTAAGCAGACAGCTAAACTTAACTAAACGAGTAAGTTTTCATGAATAATTTGCGGACAAGGTTTGCATTATTGATTCAGTGAAGACATACGCACATAAAACAAAGGATCATAATGTTTATGAATTCCAGGAAAGACATGAAAAAAGCTTGTGGAAATAATATTTCGAACAAAGTTTGTTGTTATTTTCTGCAGCCGTCCATAAATGAGTAGAAAGTGGTGTTAGTTCGGCTATTTTGCAGCAATATTAAGCGACAAAATGTTCGTTGCGAACCAGACTCATCAACAACAAATTGTGACACTACAAGAAAACTACTTAACACTTAAGAAGGTGATGATGAGAAGAAATAGAATACTTGAGAGGATGATTAAAAAACAAAAAAACTAAGACAAGGTACACTTTATTGTTGAGCAGAACAACGAAAGACTGAATGATGAAGAGCTTGATTCCACAAATGAAAAAAGTTTCGCGATAACGACTGGCCGATTAACTTTGTACGCTGAAAACGTATGATATTTATATGAATAAAAATAAAATGTGAGTTGATCGCACGAATATACAACGCAAATATGTCAGCAAAATTCCGGCTCGATATTCGATCATTGATAAGAACGAATAGAAAAGCGCTTCCGGCGGAAAAAGTTCAATGGTATAGGGCGCATAATCACATCTCCATAGCAACCAACTTTCCTTCAGCTAATTATTGTTTTGAATTTGCTTATTGTCGCTCTTACGACCTCCATTATGTGATCATAAATATCGTAACATAGCGCACTATACAATGCCAAACAAATCAACACTTCAAAGAAACTTTGAAACAACCATGTATAATGTTGTAACTAAAAAGTGGCAATAGTTCAACATTAAAACGTATCATGAAAAGAGGTCTCAAGGAAAGATGGCTGCCATTGCATTCTAGTTATTTCAGTTAATTTCAGGTCATTTTTGAAAGTCTTTTAACAATTCAATTCAACACAAAATGAGTGTATGATTACGAATGCTGGTGAAAAATGACTAGTGGGCTCAAGAAGGGGTTTGAAGACGTGCGAATAAATAGTGTCTCCGTTCAGCTATTTTACTTCCTACTTTCGTACGTTCTCGTTGCATTCTTTAGTGTTAATTGGAGTTATAAGAAATGTCAACGTCGCGAAAAAAAAAAAGTCTCGCAATCTTATTGCAAAGAAACGACATCAATGGAACAATATCAAACAAACATAATGAAGCTGAAAACACATGCAGAAAACAATTTAATTACATCACTTGCGCATACTTAAGACATCAGATTACGATTGAAAAGCACATAAAGATTTATTTATGCACGAAAACAACCATCGTTATAAAAATAAAATCTGCAAACCGTTCCGGTTCGTTCGATGTATGATCGATCATTTAGTAGTAGTAAAAACAATAACAATCACAAAACGATGTACATCTCGCGCACTCTGTCAGTATAGAGGCATCAATGTTCGGCCAATGGTTGCAGGAATTGCCTAAAACGATCTTAGATGCAATTCGAGAAAAACGACAACGAGTCTTCGACGACAAGTTTTTGGCAAAAAGCGCTCAAACTACAGCGTAATTCTCTAGAAAGAACTCTGCCAAGAGTTTCGTGCTCAATTTGAGGTTTTTAGTTTTGCACTTTTGAATAAGTCCATTAATTTAAAAGAAATACTCTGCAACAAATGATGGAATAGTACAGCAGAACAGATCATATGTAAGGAGAGAAATGTTTCCCGTGTAACTTTTCAAAAAATTTTACCTCAAAGTCGAACTTTACCGAAGTCAGCAATTGGATGAAATAAGCTGTGAAATGGGAAAAACTAGTGAGGGAAACATTCTTCAGCTCTAATAAAATGACATAGAAACATTATTAACAACAGAAGCATGCTGTTTCTAAAGAGCGTAACCATCGACAATGAATAAAATAGCATTTTCAGCTGAGAATTCTTGTGAAAAATCGATTGCAGAAGAAACCGAATTCTCACAAATATTTCATTCTCCCCAGTCTAACAGCCTTGTAAAACGTCCTGAAAATCTTCTGCACTTCTTACGTAATACTGTCTTATATACTCTAACGTAATGTCAAACAACTCATTTCAATATAAAAACCTGTTTTGTAATTCAGGAAACAGCTTTCGATGATTTATTTCAAATAAGTACTCTTTTGACTTTAATACGTCTATTCATTGAGCGAGTTGATCTCATAGGTAAACAATACCAAGATACGAATAACGATTGATTGCAATTAGTTTCCGGAACATTGAAAGTGATTTTCATTCGAAGTGTCAGCGAACAGAAAACTATCAAGGGGGCGGGAGAAGGGTTAACTTCATGCTACCCCAAAATTCAAGACGTAAATCGGAAAAGAGATTCTCGATTGAGTGTGAATCCCGAAATTCTCCTCGAATTTAATGATATATTCTCAGAAAAAGTTGCAAACGTTCAGTCCGCATCTATGGAAAGCAAAATGTTATGCGCGGATCCTAATGGCGTGAACCGTCCAAAAGATGCCGATGTATCAGACGGTAGTGCCGACAATGCCCTCAGATATTCCTTCAGTACATCTCACCATCGCTGTCCCTATCCCCGCGGCACTGCCTTGGAGCTGTTGATGTTTGAGTAGTACCTGCGCCTTCTTTGATTAAGAATAACAGCCGATAGCAACAAAAATTATAGATAATCGCTAGAAATTGCATTTAAATTCTCTCTTACAGAAAAAAAAAAACGTGAAGAATTCGAGCTGCATCTGCTCATACGCTAACTTCCCATGGCACTTAGCAGGAGAGCAGCAAGTGAAGAACACAATTGCATCAGACGCAGAAGCGCAACTGCTGATGACACTTGCAGACTTTCTTTCATTGGCAACGAAAACCAAAAATCGCTCAAATAAGTTAATTTTTCTTGAGTAAGCGACACGCCTTTGCAGCCTTAATGCAGTAAATGTCATTAGGGTGTCTTGGTGCATAATGTTCAAGCGAACTATGTTTGAGTCATTTTTGACATCGTTTGAAAAAAAAACCAAATCGAAAAAAGAAAAATTTCGGTTTTCTTCATTTTAGGGGCTCATTATCTGCATTGAACGATTTTTTTGGCCAAAAAAGCACATTGAGAATAATTTTGACGATAAGAACCTGAAGAGAAAAAAATCGAAAAATTTCCTAGCACTCTTTGTGGAAGTACAATACAAAAACAAATGACTCGCAATCGCCAACGAAAATTGATGTTGAAAGACAAATACAAGCCAGGAGTTAATTAGAGCGATGATAATTAAGGCGCAGAAAAAAAATTGCTGCCCTCAATGTAAATATATTTTATGAAGTTCAAAGCTGGATTTCGACAAAATGATTGCTTGGCCTCATATGAACCCTCTAGAAACTAACATCAACAGTCTTGCATACGTTATGTGGCTCTAAAGGAAGGTATTAAGAGAAGCAAGAGCGGCATTAGGCAAAAACTCAATGATTTTAAACTATTTGGGAAGAGAGCAGGAAAGAAAACGAAATGGAATAGGAATATTGACAACAACTAGTTGTTACTATTATTTCCTCTATGCAGTAGGATATTAGCATAGTTGTACAACGCAACCCCAAATCACATTTACATTTATAAACCCTTCAGAACAGGCTAAGCAGAAATTCCCGAAGGATTCATATATGCTTGACTGAAACCAGTGAAAGGAAGAGGGCCGTTTAGTTGTGTAACCGACGATTATAAAGTTCGGTTGATTACAACTCTTGTTGAAAAAAAGCGGCATAGAGGAAGCACCAAATAAAGTAAGACATTAATTTTTTCTAACGATAGAGCCGGTTTTTGATAGTGGGGTGCTTCAGTGAGCTGGTTTCATTAAATGGTACGCCGCATGGCAACAACCTAACATTTTACACTTCAAAAAAAAAACAAATCGCTGCTCTAGCTTTCATCCGTTTTTCAATTTTATTTTCACTACGGTGACTGCAAAACGAAATTCCATCATATATGCGGAAGTAAAGAGATGAAAGAATGCCAATTATACAATGAGGTGACTTTAAATAGTATAGTTAGAATTCAAGATAGCGAACTGGTATTTGCAGAAACGAAATGTCTTTTCCGCTGAAAGGATGCCATCATAATATATTTCGTTTCGTCAAATACATTAATGATCTTTGCAGTTTAAACTGAAGGCGTCAGAATAAATTCTAAGTACAGTCGCTGGTACCTCGCCTTTTCATTAGAGAACGTTCCAATTTGTTCCGTATTCGAATAATGATGCTCCGAGCTTATCTTAGCCTAGTATGACATTTCGTGTGAGGGTTAACAAAAAAAACTAATGCGATATGCGCAATCTCAATATTAAAAAGACAACTTTATTAGACTCGGTGGTCTCTGGCTAACTGTATCGGGAAATATGAACTCAGAAAAACCATGTACCTACCATTTGATAGTAAACGTTGATAAACACCGTAAAACATGTTATCGATAAGGTGTTCGGGCGATGGAATGTGAAAACGTCGAAACCCATCACGAGTAAGAAGGTCAATAATCGTCACAAGTTTTTTCGACTGGATTACCCAACACATTAGTGTTATCAGTGGAATGTAAGAACAGTTCATGATTCAAATATCCCCTTCCTTCTGGATCAGTTTCTTCACCAAAATTCACAACAATTCAGCGATTGTTAAAATATTGTGATTTATTCGCACAACCATCTTCAAAATTATTTACGCTTAAAAATCTCCAGTCAAAAAGACAATCATTCAAAAGCAACGAGCGGTATCAAAGCGATCGAACATAATATATTACAGCTATAAATTAGCAAGTCATATTACGCGTAGAGGAATATGAAAAGGTGAAAGCTTGAATTCCAATAGGTCGCTAAAACCAGCCTACCCTATTAATGCCTCAAACAAACGTGAAAAGGATGAGGCAGAAGAGGGATAAAAATCAATGAAAGTTTGAGAACTAATTGTTTCTACTCTCTAACACATTGAATTTGGTCTGCTTGATTTCCTT
>JPKZ01001612.1:573706-661743 GCA_000803305.1 Toxocara canis
GGGAAGGGCGTAGCAATGGCATGCTTTTTTTTCGACATGAAACAGTGAAGTCGTCTAGGCAATACAAAATTATGAGTGCGTAAGAGCCCGTTCGTTATCTTGCTTTTAGGATGCTTACTTCTATTTTTGTTTATCGAACTCTTTCGTTTCTGTGTGGGCAATTTGTCCATTACAATAAATTTGAATTTCATCGTTCGCGTTGTTGAATGATGAAAGGAGGACACAGTTATGCTTGAACCTTCCCGGAGGCCTTAATTCGGTTGAAGTGAGTTCGCTCTAACTACAATGGAAATCGTATTACATATTGAGTATATTAATAATTGAAAGTCTTTGCTATAGTTAGCTGAATTCAAAACGTTCGACTTTAGTGCATTGCTCGGCGCGAATTCATAAAGTTCTGAAGCGTCATCCTTTCGAAGTTTTAAGCTGCTATTAGAAATTATGCGAGAGCCCGACTTTGCGTAATTTTATTTCAAAATTTCATCAAATTTCTATTGCTGCCAAAAAATTATGCGCATGACATCTCAGAGTACATGCTTCCCATCTTTTAGGTGAGCAAAGAACAGACCAGTTATTTCATTGCAACGCTGTAATCTTGTTATGCCTCAATCGTAGCTCACCCTCCAATCCCTCTCCTCCTCTATTCTTCCCCCTCCCCACTCCCCTCTCCCCCCCTAACTCCTCGCCATTCATCCTCGCCCTCTTATCTACCCATCGTTGACTACTGAAACGCCTAATGGGTGCACAATGATTTGGTCGATTCATGCAGGCGTAGAAAGTGCACTGTTGTGGTCAAAAAATTCATTAAAAAAGTCGAATACAATTCGATTTGTGAATAGTTGCCTAAATTCACAAGTTTTTGAACTTCAAAAAAGATTTAGGGACGAATAAGTTCACTGCAACAACGTAAACCTCAGCTCCATATCATTGATTTATTGGCGCCTGCAAGAAACAGTAATGGTTTTTGAGAAATTCATCGTCTACTAAAGTCTCGAATTACGCTACGAGTTTTAAAAATAAAAATTTTAGCAGACAACAAATCAAACAGTAAAAGAGAATGGATAAAAGCAAAATGATAAAACCATTAGAAACTCATTTCGGCTTAATTATTGGAAATAATGACTGACCCGTCAAGGAAGAGATAATGGTGAAACAATATAAGCATAACCTAGTCAGCGTATATAGTAGCATATTCTAAAGCCTCTAAAATTTTTAAAAGAAGAAGCAAAGAAATTTTTGAACATCGCTATTGTTCAATGGCAAGGGTAAAGGCACATTTCAACAGACAAGTTGTAGTTTTACTCACAAGTAGTGGATGAAAGGAGCATGGCGCATATACGATGGTGATCAAAAGATAAAAAAGCTGATGTGAAATGATCTAGCGTAGGAAAGAAGTCAGGCGGCAGTACGGAGATGCTTTGCCGAGTACACAAACTCGATTAAAATTTAGCCGATATGGAAATCATAAACAAAACTGTAGCAGGTACTACTAGATTTGTTGATTCGGTGTGATATGATCGACTTCGAGAAATGATAACGACAGCCATAAGCATAATGAGGCAATTCGAAAGATTCTCGCAAAATAGTTTGCAAAAATTTCATCAGATCAAATGATAAGCGCGTTGCTCAATTTTTCATAAAATAAATGTTTAACTTTTAGCTTCATTAGCAGAAGTGAAGAAAAGAAACCGAATCTTAACATGGCTAAAAAAAGCCGAATCAGTCAAGCAAAAGGTGATTAATTATATAGCGTACGACAAAAAAATTCAATATATCTGACAATATCGAAACGAGTAGTGAGAGCCTCGTGAAAAATTTTGAAAAAATTTTAGTAAAAATAAGCAGAAAGAAATAATTTTTAGAAATAAGCAAACTGCGCGTGAGTTATTTTTTGAAACGATAGCGCAAGACAAATTGTACTTTTAAAAATATTCAATGAACACCACGTAAAACTTATTTTTCTTTTTAAAGTTTTGGTCTTCGTGGACCTCAAAAAGTTAACGAAGTAAACAGACAAATTCGAAGCGAGAAAAAGCATTTCGTAAAAAACTTCAACAACGAAAACCATTAATGAACTGACTTTTGTAGTAGCAACCAATTTTATTCTTTATTATTAGATGCAATAAATAGATAATATTGTTTTGAATGGTCGAGAGATAAACAATACATAAAAAAGCTCGATAATACTGAATATCGAATTTGCATGTGCCATTTTGCTTGGTAGATGCTATTCGATGATTGCACTTAACGATGCCAATGGAATTCATGCGACATTCGGTCGAGCTATAGATAATCATCCGATTTGCTGATGTTTATTAATTGACGAACTTCGTTTAAAAGATTTCGATCAAACTAGTTTTTTCATCATAGCTCAGAAATTAGATATAGATATAAACATCATTGATGACAACTAGTTTGAAACATCAACGTAAGTGCAAATGTCATAAGCAGGGGCACACTTCAAAAATAAATGAGCAAACTTAAGGTAGAATTTTAATTAAAAAAGCACGTGCTCGAATGCGCTTCGAAAACGACTAGATAATTTTGATGTACAAATTTCATCACGATGAAACGTGGAGCCTTAAGGAAGAAATTCTCAAAAAAAAGAATTCTTGCCATCTCTCGTGTTTCGCCATGAATATAAAGTGTCATAAAATGAAATAACGAAAAATATCGTCATTATGAGTCATTGCAGTTCCTATAGTGCTAATAAAATGAACATAACTGAACGCAACACAAAATTATCTAGAAAAACAAATCCTTTAAAAAAATCTATAAGGTATTATAGTCTACTAGAAACAAAATGATAGTCATTGTATGGAAAGAGAATTCTTTAAAAAGAATCTAAAAGTATTAATTAGAAATCATTAAACATATGTTCGATTAAGGTGTAAAAATCAAGCGATCCTTCGATGAGTGGAAGAGTGCTCCGATCGAGAAAAACCAACAAAATTTTGTTTACCTTTCTGATTTAAAAAAAAAAGAATATCGTTCTTTGAATGATTGCACTGAAACCATTACAGAAATGAGACTTCATCAATGCGTTGTTAAGTAGTGATTTGTGTTATTAACAAAAATCTCGTTTAGGAATAATTAAAAGAATCGAAACTAAATCTATCAACTGCGTTTAATGTGATTCCGCTTAACGAAAGCCATATCGTTTCTAATGAGCTTTCAAGTCAATTAATTACGCAACTTAGCACAACAAACAGCGTTTTTTTTTTAGCACTCATTTCGCCATATCAAAGATGCATAAGCTATTCAAGGAAAACTTACTTTATCTCACGTTCTATCAGCTGTCACATTGCACATTTCCGAAAGATAATAAGAAAAAGTGGTAAACTACATACGTACTTTTTTGGTACTTTCAGAAAGTTTTTAAAAACACTGAAGTTGAATTTGAAAATATTTCATGCGTCAAAATATAAATTATATCCTTTTATATAAAAATTATGAGTATGAAGAAAAAAGGACATGGAATTCTTATAGCTATCTAGATGATATTTATTATAAACGGGATGAGAGAGGCGGAATATTAATATCGCAATTGAAAAACTAATCGAAATCGATTAAAGTGATTGATTGGAGCATTAATGAATTCGAATGGACATTCGTTGCTCACTCTCTGTAAAAATTTTTAGATCGCGCTCGGACGAATAGCAATCAAAAAGCAATAATAACATCTACAGTTGATCGTTGGTTAATGAAATTTACTTGATAAGATATTTAGCGTACGGAGTACGCAACCTCAACGTTCCAATTAATCGAGATATACACGAGTACAATACGAGTACGAATAAGAGTAAATATTTCAGTAAAATAGCATTCATACGTTTATGAGTATTGAAAATCTGTTGTGTAATATTTGAAAAAAATTTCTAGTTTTGATCATTGTGTCGGGCTTACAGAAATTTAAAAGCAGAAATTGAGCTTCATTGCAAATTTCTGATGATTCAATTTTAGAGAATTTAACATTTGACGAGAAAAACGTTCTAGAAAAGCCGACAGACATTTATAAAAATGATTTTTAAGGAGCGTTGAGTAATAATTATTGTTGAGAATGGCCAATAAATAGTTTACAACTTTCATAGACGAATATCATATGTATGTATTGGTGGCATCAATTCCCATATAGCAGCACAATGCACTAACTTATGCTGCATCCACAAAATCGCTTTCCATATCCTGTCGTTTTCTGCAAATCCGTTCGCATAAACTCGTTCGTGAGCCGATTATACTAACAATGGGAAGGCGTTAGTTGAAGAGAAATTTTTCAAAAACTTTAGCATATGTATCTTTATTTTGAATTTATCAATCGTAGTTGGCCAACTATAATATAATTTTTCATCTGTGAAGACGATGCTATAAAGTAGCGATTTTACAAGCTTAAGAAATATAACTCGTTCGTTTGGTTACAGTGAAAAAGAACTTCTATTAAACAAATGTCGTTTGGAGTGCAACGAATTGTAACATGACCATGTGTTCGTTCCACTGTGTCGATCGCTACGAATCCGTGGCATTTGAGTCCTTTTTAAATCGTTTTTTAAAATACTTTCAACACTGTCATTCCAAAAAAAGCACCTTACTCATATGACCGAATTTAGAAAATCACTTGTCAATGGCGCTTAATGCGACTCATCATTTGCTCTCATATTCGTTCTACTGATATCATTATCAAATGCTTCGCTAAAGAGTTATCGATAACGGAACGAAAAAGATCATGCATTCATTCAACCGTTAAAGTACAAATACCACACCAACGATGCGACGAAATAACAAAGGTGTAAAAAATAGCGCATGATTTAAGTTAGAAAAAACACTGCACGCACAGACTATAAACTCGTTGAGCAAAGTTTCATGAGTACTCGACAGTTTTTGCTTTTGAAGTGAAAGGTAATAGTGTTTTAAAATGTAGGGGGCTGCAGAAACAAACTTATTTGTTTCGGCTAGCGGCCTTTGAAACTCATCAACGCGAAGCTATCATACTATCAATAGAGATCATCTTAAGTATAGATTATCAACTATCAGTTCTATTCAATCTTTTTCAGCTATCTTCCCTGAAAGACTTTCGCTTGCTTCAGTCTTATGAGCACCTTTATGCTGAACTATGTGACTAAGAGCATTCTATTCCGGCTGCTAATAGTACGCTAACTGATACAATGCTGTTTTTAACACATTACATATCCTGACTTACAATATGTTTGTTAGAAACAGTGTTAGGTCAGTTTCCATTAATGAAATCTTGTTCTTTACGATGGGCTGTAAGCGGTAATGGGTGTGAGGAAACCGTAAGATAATTTTCGAGATTTTTGTCCATAGGACCGATCGGCTTCGTAAACTAATAAAAAAAATATTAAAACCACCTATTAATACACATACTTTCTTACCCGATCAACCGCTCGAAGAATTCATCCATCAAAAATTAATTTATTCAAGGTCTTTATTGGTACTCGGTGAAGCTATTGGAAAGATCGTCAGATGAACAGATACTCATATGCATGCGTATGCATCGAGCGATGGTCGTCACCAAAATATGCTACGCAAAAGTAAGTTTATCAACGTGTGTAACGAGCAGCAATAACAGTTGAAAGCACTATTTTTAAGCCTTTAAACGTAAAATTTTTTCGCTAAAATTGACGACTGATATAAACAAGGGAACGCAACTGAACGTAACGAAGATCGTCGTATATGTACGTGAATACGTATTTGCATTTCAGCGCTTCCCTATGAGAACCAACCGGTTTTTTTGCAGATGCGATATGGCCGACCAGCTGAAATGCTCTAACGCCCCCTCCCCCCCGTCCCCACCCCGAATACACATTATGCTGTACGCAACAATCCACTAAGATGCGTACTTAATTTGTGAAGCCGTTTGGTGTGAGTGATCTATGCACAAAATGTTCCATTTTCGGCACTTCTCATCGTCAAATATTTCTAACGTTACGCATCATCGAAAAAAAAAAGAAAAAAATCTTGCATGCCATGCAATATCTTCATCATATTGCATCAACTGTCAGCAAAATTATAGAAAAATATACTTCTTTTTCAGTATTTTTTTCACTGTTCATCGCTAGTGATCTGTCCGCTGTTTATTTCTAATCTACTCGCTCATCTTCCTTAGTTTTTTGTTTCCATTCGCTTAAGCAGAAAACTGCTGTCCAAACTTCAGAAAACAATTTTGCTTTCGTCGAACATCATACAAACAGCATTTACAAAAAATATTTTCCGTCACTGTTTTATTCAAAAGAGTGGAACAATTGTAAAAATTCAAGCAGTTTAAACATTTCTTTTGTATGACAGTTTAAGTATTTAATTACAGTTTAAACATTTCATTGCAGTTTAAACATTTCATTCAGTTCGGTTTTCAAGAAGCAACGATGCAAACAACAAATGCAATCATGCGTTTTACGTGATTTGAAAAACGCCTTGATTCACACAACGAATAGTTCGTTGTTTACGTTGCGATAATTTTGTTGATTGAAAACGATCACATCATCGACCAAACACTGAACTGTAATAATATTTTATTATACACATACGGTAAACCGGCTGTGGTTGTTTTGCTTTTTTTTAATTGTTTTTAATTTACGTGCATTCAAAATGATCATAAGTTCAAACAAATATTTCTTCTAAATGAGAAAACAACCGAAATATTCTCACGAAGTTAGCAGAGTTCAAGAGAACTGAAACAAATCACAATGGTCAAATGCTAGTTGGAATGAATATACTGTTATGAACATTACCATGGCATATTAAAACGTATTGTCGTCTCAAATAAGCTTAATACTAAAAGTATTTTGAGTAATCTCGCAAAATAGTGATACGAATGAGCTGACAAACTCATCATAACGAACGTTCACGTATCGACTTCTTATAGCTCAGCGATAGCACAATTCCTCATAGGACACATTCTCAGATGACTAACGCGTTCATGAGTATAACATATATATGTGACACAATAGTGACACAATAGTGACACAATAGTGACACAATAGCAATAGTGACACAATCGATTTTGCATAAGCGATGAACTATTTGTATTGAATGAACTCGACAACATGACCTACCTGACATTAGTTCACAAGAAATTTCACCAATAAGGAACAGTCAAGGTCAATGCGAAGAATGAGTGCTGAAACAAAACAAAAAAAAGTTTCAGACAAGATTCTAGCTCAAAGGTATATGAGCTGAAATTCATCATCGTAGATTTCTTAGACGATGAGTTAGCAAACGTCCTACTTGTAAATATGAGTTTGCAAGAACACTACGCAACATATGAAACTAATGAAATGTGTGTACAATTTTGTTATTTGCCGCTCTGAAGGAGGTATGATCCCCGTCATGGTCGGTGTACCGGTTTAAAATGGAGGATGGGAGTTGACCTAAAGGGAAGATTATACCCATCCAAATTAATGACTATGGTTTCAGTAGCTCACTAGTTGAAAGAACGGTGTAGACAAAACTGAAACACGCATAAGTCCAGACATAACGTCGCCATAAATTCGTTTGCAAATTGCGTAGAAAGTGCGCAAAAGCGAAATAATGGTCTGCCTTTGCAGAAAAAGAAATTTTTGCAAATCTTTGCAAAATGTGTTCGTTGAGAGTGCAAACTGATGTCACTGTTTTCGTTTGCTTGCATTTGATTTAATTTGATGGATCGATAAATGCAAAAATGATCAGTTCAATTGCTGAAGTCAAATGAGTCACATCAGCGCACATTACGTTTTGATAACATTCGGCGATTGCGAACGGTTGCTTGTTCGATGGCTATGACTGGATCTACCGGAGTAACAGTTCGTATTTTGTTGTGCATAGTGATTTATGCAATCGTTTCGCTGTATTAGCCTAAGATGGGCGCCATTAGCGACTTACCTAGTAGAAAAGCTCAAGTATTTCTCAACGATTTTGCAAAAGATCTTACTACCTTAGCATAACACCTAACGTAACGCAGAAATAAATCTAAACACCTCAACAACTAGACATTCAGGAAAGGAAAAGGAAAAATAGAAAAAAGGTAACGAAATCAAGAAATTCAAATAAAATGAACAATTAACGATTTATACAATATTAGCATGGGGTGAATTATCACAGGTGCGTTATTCTTGTGTTTCATTTATAGTTGGGGAAGTTGATGACGTGAAAAATTTTTCAGCACTCAGCAGGTGACATGCGTTCGCCAGATACAAAGTTGGACAATCGTTTAGAGAATGTCAACGACGATGAAGGTGCTGCAAAATGTAATTGAACTACTCGTTCGTCATTGTATGAGGCAATTTGATATGGCATCGTCAATGATTTAGCGAATGTATGACGCAAATCTCAAAACAAAATTAATGAGACGAAATGGCCCACACAACACAAATCACACTCAACAGCGTATTGATAAAGTCTCGCTTCTGTAATGTTACCGATGAAACCATTCGAAAAAGAACCGTCGTTTTTTTTAAGAAAATCAGAAGGGCAAATAAAATTTTCTTCGATTTTCTTGATTCGAACACTCTTCCACTCATGGAAAGATCGCTCGATTTTTGCACCTTAATTGAGTATATGTTTAATGATTTCTAATAATCCGTTTTAGATTTTTTTAAAAAGATTTCTCTTTTTATATACAATGACTATCATTTCGTTTCTAGTTGGCTATAATACCTTATGTTACGTTCATTTTATGAAAATCGATTGTCAGTCATCCATAAGAATAGCAAAGTGACATAATAGCAAAAAAAAGTGAACGAAATGAGGCTTCAAAAAAAAACAACCACTCATGTAGCGCTCTATGTATATTATGTGCTAAATTTCGATGTCATATGTTGCAATCAATAGAAGCGGTTCTCTCTGTAGCTACACAACAGAAAAAGAGACCAACTAAAGTGATTCTCGAATGGTGCAAAATGTTATTTCTTTCAACCAAAAAGCAAACGAAAATGTGCGGAAAATATTTTAGGAAAAAATTGAAAACAATTCCTGTTCTGCTTTGCAAGAAAAAGTGCCACTTGATCAGAATCTACTGAGTTTTATTTTGTTAAGCGGAAACGTTGGACAATGCAGAATGGTATCATGGGCGTCTTTCAAGAAGAAACGCTGCTGAACTGCTTCAAGACAATGGTGACTTCCTAGTTCGTCTAGCTCGTTCGAAGACCGATTGCGTAAGTCAAACGAAACATCGAAATACGTTGCTCTTGTCGATCGCATATTTGAAACGTTTATAGACTTTAGCTTACGTAAGAGCTAAAGTAAGAACTAAAATAAGAGCTAAAGTAACTAAACTAAGCTTTGTCTAGCTTGTAAGAGCTAAAATCTTCGCTTTTTTTTTCTTTAGTGATCCGGCCCTAGTTTTGAAACGTTTCCAAACGGGAATATTCTCTCAACGAAGAGTCTTCTCTTAAACAACTAACATCACGTTAGTTACTATCGATCTCGAACAAGATCGTATATAAGATATTTTGCGAAGATTCTGAAATGTTAGTAAGCTATATGAATGATGGCAACCAAAAAACTTTATTTCCCGAACATCTGCGACGCTAATAAAGAATTGGATCCTTTAGTGGGCAAAGCGAATGGATGCAGTAAAAATATGGCACAAGTGCTTAAAATCAAGCGTTCATAAACTCAGAAAATGCTCATTTGGCCGTGGACCGAATTAATTAACCCGGAGGCAGACACTTCGTACCTTCGTTCCGGTCAGTTAAAATATTCAAAGTTAAGATGGTCGCACAATCTATCCAATTTCGTATTGGTGCTTGTTGTTAAGCGTAAAAGTACAACTCGTTGTTGACCACCCATTTATCTCTTTCAACATGAGTAGGCAATTCGAGCGCTTTTATTTGTGATCTATGAGAGGTGAACGAAGAACTGTAATACTTTACGAGTATTTTGCAGTCACTAAAGGTTGTGCTATCGGCCAAATGGGAAGGACGACATTATCACTTTGAAATCCGTGAGCGACATGGTTTCTTCTGTGTTGAGGAAGTTTACTTCGATAGTGTTGTCAATCTTGTAAGACACTATCTCAGCAAACAGGTAGGTTGCAATTATCGACTCTCGGGTGCATTCGTTGAAAATTTGCAACAGCTCCTCTCCTCCCTTTGCTCCTCTCCATTTCAAGAGCGTACAGCACCAAAAAATGCTATGGAATAGAGCGCCTCGTCTGTTTGCACAAAATAGAAGACAAACTATAAAACGAGTTGCTTGTTTAGGTTTAGAGCCCAGAGGATAATCAGTCATACGAATGGTGTGAAACTTGTCACCTTATTTGCTTTGATACAAAGCGGTAGGCAATCTATCGAAACGAACGTTAGGTAATAACAACTAGTGGTTAAGGGTACATTTTGGTCTCGTACATCTTCTCCTCCCTTCCCTCCCCCNCTCTCTCTTTCATGACCATGGAAAGACCATTTACTTCCTCCCCAGGTCATATTTTCTAATCTACGAAGATCTCGTAACTCTCTGCAAATTGTTTTTAATAGCTTCTAAAGCCGTTCTCAGTGATGGCAGACGAATGCATCATAGCCTCATCAAAAGTTCTTAAGACTTTCTAGAGCTTCTCCATCTTCACAAACTTGACGCAAACGCAATTTGGTTATACCATACGTTGCACGAAGGGGTTTTTACGGGCTTCTGGAACTAAAACTTCAAATTCTGTTCTTATAACGGTGAACAATAAGGATAAGTTTATCACTGTCGTCGAGTCGTTGACAAAGCATCGAAGAGGTATTTCAAAGCGGATAGTAGGCAACTTTTTTCTTTTCCAGCATTCTATCAAGCAATTCTTATTTGTCATATTCCTTAAATAATTTGACTTATCTCTGCAAAATGAACATAATATAACGACGGTAATCTGCATCTCACTGACAATTGTACAACAAACATTAAGAAAGTGGAACCATCAAGGATGCCTCTCTTCGTCGTCGTCCAATGAGCTTCACTTAACTGCATAGTCGATAAAACGCTGGTATTTCAGTGCCCGCTAACGCGTCGCTCTGGTGCACTAATCAAGGAACCAGTTGGTCGCGTTCAATTTCTAGATGAGCCATTTATTTTGAGAGGTGCAATTAATGTTATGGTTGCTTGCCTCATCATTATTTTCCTCTACATTTGTTCCGTTCTCTAATGTCGTAAACAACCCAAAACAGCCAGCATATAGTTATTTGAATTCCTTTTTTATGTTCTTCTTATTTGCATCAATAAACAACGGAAAATAATCATTGTTCTCATATCGATCAACACATAACATTACTGCAATACTATTTGTCAGCGCATCACAATTATCAGTCATTAGAAAGGTAATTGAAGATTGTACTGATCCTTGCATGCTTTCACTTATCAGCAATTTCGCAGAAAGATGTATGTTCAAAGGATCGGAACGAATGACTTACGACAAAAATCTGCCAACATTTCTTTGTTGTTGATGGGTATTCCATTTTACTCTGGTTGAGGAATTTTTGCAGAAGAAGTATCATCGTTGGAATAGAACCAGATCCTTAATTGCATCATCGTTTAAAGTTTTTTTTTTAATCGTTGTTAGGAAGTGTACATAAAAACTATTATGGAAAATATAGAAAGTACGCAGAAGTTGTTGTGCGATTAGCAAAACGTGATCGATGGTATTAACATCCACGCGCCCTTACAGACTGACAGCAGCGATTGTCTGCATAAAACAACGAATCTCTTAACTGTGAGCATGCAATCTGAAATTACTTCACTCTTTTTAATAAATTCATGGGGAAAGCGAATCATTAATGAGCTAATGAAGGCAGCGTTCATGAAAGCGTAGAGTGGCCGATTTTAAATACCCGCTCGTTTTATCTTCAGCACCCCTTATTAACCATTCAAGCGCCGAATGGGACGATTTGCAAAAGTTAGTAGCCTTTGATCCGGCCTCTCTTCCTAGCCCCTTCCACCACTCCCTCACACTTTTCCAATACTGCGCCATTGTTGAATTTGCCGCAGTTTAGGTCTCATGAAATGTTTTTCGTTATTTTGCATATATATTTCAAGAGAATGAATAATAGAAGCTGTTTGACCAAAGTATGAAGAGTCGGTCAGGTTCATTCTCTGAGTCGACTCCCGATACTATAATTCCCGGTTTTGTCGACCACACGCTAATGACCTAACTTACTGAACGACGGTAAGTTTTTTTTTCAGAGCTGTAGGTTAATTTTGAGTTTCATACTGAAAAAGTCTATGAAGACAGTTCCTCGGAAAAATCCATAGGTAGGAGTTTAGAACCATTAAGGGTGCTATCAGAGAAGAAATGAATTATCTCAAGAAAGATAAATGGTGCTATGTATAGCAGCCATGTGCAAGTAGTTCGTTGAGGCACTGCTCTAAAAAAAGAACCTGCATCGAAGCGTGATTAAAGTCGAATTGCCAGTTCATGTACTCCTCAACATAACTCTGACACCAATATGGATCCGGTCGGTCACAGGCTTCATCTGCAAACATTGCGCTTAACGACGAACGAAAGCATTGTTTCGAACGCCTAAACACCTCACCCAACAAATCTTACTATCTACACTAGCATCGCTGCAAAGAAAAGCTTCAACGAGAGTGTCAGAGGCAATTCTGCGTTGTCGTGGTGGAGTGACAAGCCATATGATTGTTATGCTACATCCAACGCTGGCCTACGATTGCAAACGAAGCTTTGAGTTCTATAGAGTGGCATTATGGTTGGCGGGATAAACTGTAGCCTATGTAAAACAAGTGAACTTGCGATAACAATACGCTTTATTTGGCCGGCATAATAGCAACGTCACTGATTGCCAGGTCATAAATAAGTTAAGATTACTATCGAACATTTCAGTAATCACCTCGGTATATGTTGATCGCTTGCTCATTTTGTCGAAGAACCGCTGTAAAATTTGGCGAGTTGATCGATACTGTAGGCCTATACATCGAGGGTAAATCAGCGTTAGAAGGATTCACTTGACGCCTTTGCCGAGTTAGCGCTGAAAGTCTTGCACATTAGCTGGCATCAGAATCTGCTTTTGATAATTTGAATAGTGCAAGTGAAAAACAAGAGAAGGCACACTTGTGCTCCAGTTCAAGCACATGTGCAATCGGATGTGCTATGGACGGTAATAACAAAGACGGCGTGATTGGTCTGCAAAATGTGGTGCAGTAATGTACCGCGCAAGGAGCAGAAATACTTTCCGTTTCAGCGATATTAGTTGTATTCACCAAAGGTCGACCACTCACGTCGGTTTTGTAACGGTGACTTTGATTCTGAAAAAGGCGCTCTCTGTGTTGTCTTATTATGCTTCGAATGCAGTATGCCATAGAGGCGCATTCATTAAGAGTCGCATGAAAAGGCTTGGTGGAGCATTTGGCAGCGTGTGAGTTCCGAGTGTTCCGAGTCTTCTTTTGCTTTTCAAAGTTCAGTAAGCCACACCTGAATGGCGTTAGCTTAGCAATGAATTGAACTGACATACGTTGGTCATCTGTGGCACGCCGCACAGCACATCAAATGTATTTATGAAGATAACAGATGACGATGTAAGAAAAACTTTGAAACTACGGGCATCCAGAATGTTGACGCACAAACGATCGAATAATGTTCGAGAACAAGTGCGATTTCATTGTGCTTGAGAAAGCTGACATCCGAGCATTTGCCACCTCCAAGATATCTGAGCTAGACTCAGAACTCACACCCGTCCAAGTGCTTCACCAAACCTTTCTGCGGATTGTTAATGGATGCGCCTTCGTGTCATACTCCTTTCGAAGAACAGTGCAACGATATAGAAAGCGACTTTTTCAGAATCCGAGTCTCCAGGTGCATGTCACCGTTACAAAACCGACGTAGGCCGCCGACGTTTGATGAATACAACTAATATCGCTAAAACAGAAAGTATTTCTGTTTTTTGTACCGTACATTACTGCACCACATTTTGCGGACCAATCACGCCCGTCTTTGTTATTGTCATACCTAGCACATCCGACCACATGTCTTCTCGAACTGAAGCACAAATGTGGCGATCACGGCCGGCTAAACTCACGAAAAATGAGGTATAACGAATGCTTCAGTGAGAACATCATCGTTGGAAATGCACTTGTTCTACATTTTCATGTATTGTAGCGCTCTTTTCTCACACGCTCTTGGGAAAGGCAATCGGTGCTGACCGTGGACGCTACAAATGGGTTGGAATAAGCGGGCAAGCACCTGACATGCACAAGCACAATCACATGAAATCGCTGTAACGCACTTTGCTGAACAAATTTGCGAGGTCGCATTAAAATAATATGTTTATGATATGATTTGTTTGTGCCGAAAGTCTTGAGTCAACCATTCAAAACCCTGAACGAAAAACTTGAATAAAACGATAACGTTCGCATAGAATACATGCAGAAATCATTGTTACTTACCGTTTCCAGCAGTATCTCCACTTTGTGCTTTTGTTATAGTGTTGCTACACATTGCAGATACATCGCATAACAAGAGCTCAGTGACCGCCTGTTGAACGGTTTCCTCAAGCGAAGTTGGCTCCGCATAGAACTGAAAAATATTTCGAAGACTCGAACACAACCACCTCTAACAATTAGACGACATTCGAACGGAACATGCAACCTGTACTAATAGCGATCATTCGTTGTTTCATTGGATTGTATATTCACGAAAATGATCAAACAAATGAGAACCAGTAGTGGCATTAATCCCAACGCTTGTTATGTATCCGGTTCTACTCAGATAAGTCTAGCCATGATAACTGTTGTGAAAGAAATATTAAAGAGTGATGATAAGCTATCACTGATATATCAGTGCACAGTAATTCCAATTCTAGTCTGTAACCTCAGAAGAATTGCACAGAAAGAGGAGCAACGTTTTTAAATACTCTCGCTTCCGCTCTCGCCGCATCCGTAACCCATATTCGTTCGAATTCTTTCCAAGTTTCTAAATTCATCAATGAATTTGCAGGTTTGAGCACATGTCACCATTCATCTGTCATAATCAACCACCTACCATCCAAACTGAACAATCGTTGAGATCACTGTTGAAAGGTTCATTTGGTGCAAGCAGTCGAGAAAAGCTTTGCCGTATTGTTGAAGTGTTGCCACGAGAAGTAAACAGTGGTCGTTCGTATTGCGCTCGTTCGTTATTCATTGCGAACGTTTTCGCTTTCTAGATATTCCATATTGATCAGAAGCTTGAAAAATGATCTTAACAAATAGCTTTATTTAAGAAAAATTTTCACCTAATTCTATTTGACTTGTGCGGAAAAAAAACGAATGAGAAGATGCTGATATAATCAATAATGCCAACGATACGTAAGCTCGATTTCGATTTCATTTGCATGTAACGTCTCCAATTTTCTTGCCATTGCTTGTTTTCATGAGATCAAAGACGCACTCTTGAAAAGCACGGTTCATATTTCAGCAAACAATTAGCATTCGTTTTTTTCTCTCGTATTATCGTTTCATTTTGCATGAACGGATAAATTCATGTGCGCAAGTCTCAATTAGCGAACGATTAGGAAATGTGAGAAACGAACTAATAAAAGTTAAATTTACTGTAAGAGTTTTCAAGTTAACAAAGAGTCAAGTTAACAAAGAACTACGATGTTATAGAGCGAATTTGAAATTACGCTTGAAAGAAGAAATGTAGATTGTGCACATGCAAAAGCATACCATTTTCATTAGCTAATAAAGTATGCGACGTTTTCAGATTCTTAAACAAATATTGCAGTGACATTTCTCTTCACGTTATTAAAGCCACCGTTTTGGGTGGCTGCTTTTCTTCTTAACCTTCTCACAATAATTATACCTTCACAGCACTGAAAGCAACAATTAAAAAATTCTCTCTCCACATCTTCAATTGGGAGGTTGTTCATTCCTTTGTATAAAAATTTTCATTCGAAATGAGTCGAGGAAGAACTATTATTACTAAGAGCGAGAGAACAGGGTCCATAGTTGTCTTACTGAAATGTGATACCTTTGGGCTGAAAACTTTCATTGTCAAACTTCCATTTGTTCTCGTAAGCGCGACAATGTCAACTCGATCGCCCGGTTCAGCCTAAAAAAAACGATAATAAATTGGTGCTCATGATAGTGTATCCTCAATAATATGATGCTTTCTTTCGAAGCAGTTAAGCACATTTATGTTCGATCACACTGTTTAGAACGATCAAATTTCAAGCATCTATAAAATCACTACCACATATCTTTTCTTTTGAAACTCTAACACATTATTTTCTTCAGTGGTTTTTTTAGTGCCGTTGTTTTCTTTCGGAAATTATTTTAAAGAATTCTCTACGCATTGCGAAATGATCAAATGTGAAATATGTTTGCAACCAAGCTTTTGAATACGTTCTCTTCTTCACTTGTCCTCTATGACAACAGCATAAGAAACAAGGTTAGCAGAATAATATGGTAGGCACAAATTGTACTTTAAAGCAATGTGGGAACGAAACATAAAAATTTCGCAATTTCAATGCATGATTTTAAAAGAAACAAATGAAAACGGACCGAAATATTTGTGAAGCCAACGCCAACCCAAAAGTCTTTGAAGGGTAAATTATCCAAGCGGATATCAAACTTCAAAGACTTATCGTATACCGTCCAACTCGCCCAAAAATCCTTTGTCACATTCACTTCACAACCTTCAAATGTTTCGTTGTTCGAAACCGCAACAGTAGCTGCTGAAAGATGGGATTCAGAAAGTGATGAACAACAATTTTGGAACAATAACTCTTTGTTTATAAATATTCCTACATTTGTCGACTAACATCTGACATTCGTATCATCAATTATTTGGCTGCCGAGAAGGATGCATTCATAAAAAATTTTTTTGACAATACACTATAGCTGCGTCTTTTTCATTTCAATTGCACTTTATTCACTGAAAAAAAAAACAACTGAAATACTTCACCTAAATACCATCAGTTCTTCAGTATAGTTTCTGACGTGTCGGTTGCAATAAGCATATTAGTTCGTTCTTTGATTCGTAAAAATAAAAGGAAAAAATTGTTTTTCAGAAGAGCGAAATTTTTTGCAATCGCTGAGAAGAAACGCTTTTCATTGAAAACACGCTCAATACTCTTCCACCATGTAGAAATTTCATTTCACCAGACCATTTACAGAGGCGTTTACACTATCAGCTTGAAACAGTTGCATTTACCAGATACTTATCGTAAGTACTTTAAAAGTTGTTCGAATGACTCGATTCAACCAATCACTTACATCAATTCGTTCGAACTTTGAATTTCAATGAACTCCAAGAAAAAATCATACCGTGGATACTTTTCCAAGGAAAATGGTCTCAGGCAGTAGGAAATTTCAAGATTTGTAAGGAATTATGTAAACTTTTCTTTTTTAGCTGCCATTGGACACGTGCGCAGAAAGCGTACCAAATAGCTTAGCAAATAAATGATACAAGACAACCGGTGAGAAAAAATTGCTTAAAAGAACGAAAAATTTCTTCATTGCAAAGCTAAACGATGCATGTGTAAGACAAACCTGCCTTGCAGTTGCGCTAGCTTTTTTTAATTTTTTTTTTCAACATTTCCAGTGTTCCACATAGTTTCTATGCTCGATATTATGATATTCATTGCTCAAAGCTAATTAACTTTTTATTTTTTCGCATCTTCAATGGCCATCATGAACATTCCTGTTCGGTGTTTTTTATATTTTCGGTGTTTGCAGCATATGGTCGAAAACGAAGAATTGTGTTAAAAATGATTAAATTTTCACAAATGCACCACTATTTGCGAGAGGCGCAGGCGAATGGTGACTGATTGCATAGCGCGCAAATTTTCGCCACAGTTTAAGCAAAACCGCCAAATGGGAAAAATAGAAGCCATCTGACCCCTTCATATTGCGAGCAAAACTGAACCGACATTCGCACTTTGAAAGTAACAAACTAGTAAGGAGTAATGAATAAGTAAAACATTACCGATGAAAAAGAATGCAAAATATAGCGAGACGATGGTCATAGCTAATCGTTGCTTATGAGTAAGGCAAATAAGCTCGAGAGATATGCATCCAGTTTGCTGGTCGCTCTCGGCAAGCGCACTTAAATATGCCTTGCAAACAGAACGACGATGAAGCCACTTCTTACAACAATGTCACCGAGATACGCTGATTCATCCCTAGCTTGTTCGACTTCATTCATCACGACATCTTCACAGTTCCATTGCACATTTATTTGTGCCAACATATTCCGTTCAAAGAATAACTGTAAAGAAAAAGTGAATAGACCTCAGCTGGGGGGGAGGGGGGAGGGGGTAGCTAAATAGGCATCACATACTACTGCCAATTACAAAGCTTTTCAATTTGCAAAGTATTTCTTCGCATTCTACTACAGAAAACTGGAAGGCAATGCAACAAAGAATGCCTACTCTGAAGACTTAATAAAATGAAGTGGAATGATCAAAGTAACCAGCTAAATAAAGGATGTGCAAATGGCAAATTTCATATCTTCAAAGCTTAACATCTCAACGCTGCTGAATGTCACGAACCTGAGCAAACACGAATGGTGATGAACTTGATTTCCTCTTATATTGGCTCATATCTTTACATCCTCTTTTTCTTTCTTCCTCACCTTATCACACATTAGGAACTCCACCTTTAAATAAGCAGTCTCTGAAATGAAGTAAGCGCTCTACATACTCAAGCTCCAGTCTTCTCACGCTCTAAATTCCATCTACGCAAGCACAACCAAGTGTTGTTGCACTGTGCGCGAGAAGAAATGCTTGAATCAACCATGTTTGCGATACCCTGGCGTCTAGCCAAAGTGGTCTGCGTAATGCGCACTTGTGGAACAGCTATCCAGCAGCTATGATATATAAAGGAATAGATAAGTGCAGGTGGCTACTGCAGTAACTAACAGTCGTTAAATAGGTACTGGAGCTGGTATAGAAACTGGAACTGGGATTTATATATATATATATATAAAATATCTGCGTGCTCTTGAAGTGTGGATGAATGAGAAAAAAAGCATCATATGCATTACACTGGTTTTAAATTAATGGTCATTTCAGCGGCAGTTAAGCGTATCCTGCGGCTCCATGTAGAAGGGGCTTTTGCCGAATACAGCTGTACTTGTCAAACTTATATGCGTGTTTCCGAGACCTGTCGATTACGTTAGCAATGGGCTGCTGAGGCAGCAGCTTGATTGACTGCCTTATTTTTGAATTTTTTTCGTTTGAAAATTCTGACGCTCGGCATTGCCCATTTCATTTATTTTATGTCGTCTGATAGCTAGCTGTTTTCAAGGCAGAGGCATAGCCGAACTTTTCCAGGTTAGGATGAGTCCTTACCGCAATATCTGAAAGCTTTCGTAAAATATCTAACTGGATCGAGGTGACTGCTGTTGCCTCTATGGCTATGAAAGTTCTCCTTATAACTTTAGTCGCAATTTGCATTCCTTGCCGATAATGCTAGTCATAATACTCTTGAATGGTCTAAGAGCAATCTCTGGATTATCTCATGAAATATTATGTGTAAGCAAGATTTTCGTCAAGTGGAACCCCGATATTTCTAGCCATTGAATGGATAAGATGCTTATAATTAAGTAATAGCATGAGATATTCCTTACGTTTGTTTGGCGCATTAGCCGAGTTCTTTTCTTTCATACGTCATCCACATTAATCCATGCACTTTTCCTAACAGTCTTTCCCTTATTAATTATTTTTTTCTTTCCCATCTTATTTTCTTAACAAACAACACTTTCTTCCCACTTTATTTTCTTGGCTTCTTGGCTTTCCGCTAAATGATTTATTAGTATGAATGCTCAATACGTATGTGCGGAAAGGTGGTACATCAAATCAAATCGAATCGAATCGAATCGAATCTAAATAAAAATTTAGTCGGTAGGCAAGGACTACCTTCGCCAAAATACAAAGATGATACAAAGTGGTATAATCATATACAATCATAATAAGAATATTATGTCACAACACATCGCTATATATCGGTATTCAGCTCAAAGCAACAGTGTATTGAGGGAAGCAATAGCTTTGGACGCATGGAAGCGTTGCGAAAAAAGGCAGTGATTCTTTTGTCAATCAGCGGAATAACAATATTGTCCAGCGCATTTCATGCGTTCACCATAGAAATAAATGAGAGAATTAACTGCCTTACGCCATGCTTTGTGCGCCTTTTTACAAACATTCCTAAATTGCAATGAATGCGCTTAAACGAGGCTGCATGTGCGCATAATAAAGTTAGGTGTTTGCCCCACAAAGGTGTTCGATGATGAGAACCGGTTAACGCGTTTTGTGTGCAATGAGATTCTTAAAGCAGATACCTTACTACCGTATTTCCGACAACAGAAGAAACAAGTAAAATCTTTATACTTGCTTCAATGCGTTGCTTTCATTTCAGCGATTCTCACCAACTTGAGATGCTCTGAGGAAATCTGAGCGAAGATAAGATTTAGAGGCGATTGAACCAACGCTTAGTTCTTGTGCCTCGCTCTGAAATTACGAACCAAAAAGTCTGCCTTGACCCTATTATTAAGCGTTTATTTTTTCATCCACATAATCTCTTATCTCACCATATGTTGCATAAAACAACCTTTAGCTACAAAGTTTCTTAAAAAATGTAACATTCTACAAACAATTGACGACTTTCCCGTACGAATAAATTCCAATTCCGAAGAACGACGCTTCAAAAAAAGACATGAAAACATGATATTGCAGAGAAATCTGACTGCCTTTTTGTTTGAAACTGGTGTGAAAGACCGATCGAAAAACTTGCCTTACTTACTTATGAAAGAAAAATAAATTGACTTTTGCCGTGCTGATAACAATAATAAATAGTACTAATAATAATTATAGCAATAATAATAATAAAAATAACATAAATCTAGATTACGACCTATGATTTCTGCTCTAATGGAAAGAAATTTCCTTACGATTTTGGTTTATTTTTTGATTTTGGTTTTTGTTCGAACGCTATACGAAAAACAATTCATGGCAAAGATGAACGCTTCACAATTGGAGCTTTCGTTTATTGAGAGCTACACGCAATGAGGCATTTTGCTTTAAACTTCTCATTTCAACAATTGGTGCTTACGGCGCTTAATGAAACGAAATATTTTATGGAAAGGGCGTGTGCAGCTCGATGACTCGAAAAACTGCTGCTGTTTTACTATTGCTGAGCATTTTGAAAAGTAATCCCTAATATAGCTGACTGCCTTTTTGTTTGAAACTGGTGTGAAAGACCGATCGAAAAACTTGCCTTACTTACTTATGAAAGAAAAATAAATTGACTTTTGCCGTGCTGATAACAATAATAAATAGTACTAATAATAATTCTAGCAATAATATTAATGAAAATAATAAAATAATAAATCTAGATTGTGATCTATGATTTCGGCTCTAATGGAAAGAAATCTCCTTACGATTTTGGTTTTTTTGATTTTGGTTTTTGTTCGAACGCTATACGAAAAACAATTCATGGCAAAGATGAACGCTTCACAATTGGAGCTTTCGTTTATTGAGAGCTACACGCAATGAGGCATTTTGCTTTCAACTTCTCATTTCAACAATTGGTGCTTACAGCGCTTAATGAAACGAAATATTTTATGGAAAGGGCGTGTGCAGCTCGATGACTCGAAAAACTGCTGCTGTTTTACTATTGCTGAGCATTTTGAAAAGTAATCCCTAATATAGACCAAAAAATGAGAAATCTGGAGGTTCCGACACGTCTATTATAATTTATACAGTGGATTATCAAAATCATGCTTTGGCGATGTCTATTTATTACTGAAATAGGGGTTTACGATTCAGCATTTTACGCAGCCAATGGGTGCTAAGCGCCGGTGAAGAATTCGTTGGGTGGCCGGATCACAATACGTATCATACTGCCTGGAACGTTAATTACTATTAGATCATTTCTTTGACTAATCACGGTACCAACTTCACAGAAAATTGCAAAAAGTGCGGATTGTATCTATTTTCAAGCAAGCGCAACTATCACATATGTCAACAAGACGTTTACAACTTAGTGCACTCATGTTCTCAGTACCACCAAACTGACTAACAAAACTATAAGAATTTAGAGCATATGTGATGCCGCTGTCCAGTACTCCCTGAACTGCACGAATGTCGAACTCGACCATAAACAAAATGGGCCTGCACGATTGCGATAGCATTACAGTGTTCACAAGTATAGGCAAGACTGTTGGAAAGTTGGTGGACTATTCGATACGGACACCAATTTGGGACTTGGTGAAGACACGGCTTAAATGTTTTGAAAAAATATAAAATAAAAATCGTTTCGATCGTGTAGTCGAAATTTTGATAACAACTTTAATAGTGCTATTTTCCTACTCAGGTATGTGTTGTCTGATCACATTATTTCTAATGGTTACCATCCAATTCATCATCCAATTTAAAAAAAGATTTGGTGAACATCCGTCCACCATTTCAACGCGACGATTTTCCCAACTTTCAGGAACGCGGACTTCATTTTTCATTTGCTATCTAAACGTGTAGCAAATGAAAAATAAAGTCAAATAATACAAATATATGAGGTTTATTCGTTCGTCAGTTCAAGATATCTCAAACGTATTTTCGTTCCATTTTCCCCCTACAACCTCACGCAATTCGCAAAACATACATACTATCATCTACTTGCATTATTCGAACTTCCCATAGCGGTTACACTTTCCGAATTATGATGGTGACTATTTCTGCTGAATTTCTATTACTGTTGCAAGTGTTCGTTAAGACAATGTTTTGGGCTAACTTACTGCAATGTTCGAAATCCGACTCAGTAGCGTGTTTACGATTTTGTGCTGACTTGTTTAATTTGATTTCGCAATCTAGAAGTATTCGTCTACGATTATTGTCAATGCAAATTTGGCTTTCAAAATAGCTAGCTGCATTGAATGTATAATTCAACAAAAAAAGAAAAAGCAGAAAATACGCTAAAAGAATTCACTTACGTTTCCTTCAATTTCCTTAAGGAATCCGCACTATTTTTGGCTCTACAAAGATTTTTTTTTCTTTTTGAGATTACTGGCCACTTCTTTTTACTTGTTCAAATGAGTGACGTCTCACTCAAGTTCCTGAGCGAAATGTCATTTGACTCCTTCGCTCCTATTCCACACGAGTCGAATTGCTCTTTCAGCCGTTTCAAAAATTTTCGTCGATGTTCGTTCGTCGCATATTCGTTCTAATAAATGTTGTTTTTAGTGAACTGACATTAAGAAGCGCAAACTGCGAAAAATTTCTATTAACTTAAATCAAGAAATTCCCTCTTATTCTCATTCTCACCTTGCCGTTCACTGCTTTGATATATATATATATATATATATATATCGTCAATATATATATATATATATATATATTGACGATATATATATATATATGTATATATATATATATAGGTCATTAAGGAATAACAGCACCTAATCCTGATGTTTGAAGAATTTCTGAAATGTCTGTCATCTTCGCAGAAAGAAAAATGGCAGATATTTCGGAAATTTTGACTATCCTTTCGAATATGCTCATTATCACATTCTCGGCGATTATCGCTTGTTTCTTAGCCAAGTTCATAAATGGAATTTGGTGTGAATAATACAGCCGACTAGATAAAAGGACAACGGCTTTTTGATACGCACTCAGTTTTTGATGCACCGTCCCAGAATATAATGCAGAACCAGTGGATTATTTTTCTCAACACATTTTTGCCTCTGACCTGAGTAGTG
The DNA here is from genome assembly GCA_000803305.1 of Toxocara canis. NCBI lineage: Eukaryota > Metazoa > Nematoda > Chromadorea > Rhabditida > Toxocaridae > Toxocara > Toxocara canis. Next base: position 597,354 of record JPKZ01001612.1, read on the forward strand.
GTTTGCCACGTTGTAATGATGCTGTGTTGATTGTCGGGGTCGTCCACCCACCCGGTAGCCAACATATATACTGAAGGACGTGAAACCTAACTGGCCTGTTCGCTTCTTCGATCGTCGGTGCCTCCTTGAGTCGCGATTTCTTGCACCGCTTCTCCTCCAATTTCCTGCACCGCTTCTCCTTTACTCGAACAACTGCCCCCGTCGGGCTTCTTCCAAACGCTCGTCCTTACCCAATCTCAAACATGGGTAATTAAACCTCTTGCATTTTATTGGTGCGTAAGGCGCAACGAACAACGCAACCATAATCGCATTACGAATGAACAAAACACAAACAACATTTCAGCAAGGTGGAATAACACATCAACTTGTTATAATCGTAAACTTGTAGGAACAGCACATCAAAATGTTGTAATCGTAAACTTGCAAACTCTTTTATGTATCTTAGCACAGCACAACAAGTTAAATTTTATCAACCGAAAAGCTTCTCGTTTGATAGAAGTGTTACGATATTCTGTTGCATAAAATCCGAGGTGACGTGTCCCAAAGTTACAAAATAAAATTCCGCGCTACTAAAAGGTTAAAGCGGTAAACAACCACAGCCACCGTTCGTGATTTGTCCTATCCTATGCGAAACATGTTTAAAAGTTCGATCAAGCACTCCAACTTAGACAGTAAGACTCATATCTGCATCTTTCATATTCCTTTTCCAAGATAATCACATTGATATGAATATAAATAGGAATCAAAAGAAATTTTGCGCTTACTAAATAAACGACATTCGGTAAACACTCCGAGAGCTCGAAATAGACATCTGCATAATGAGAAAGTGAAACTGACGTATTTGACATAGCAAGAAAAGGGCAAATGACTTACATAGAAGGAACATTAAAGTAATATACCTCGGCAGTCAACAACACGATTCTAATAATAAAAATAAGCCACAAACAAACATTCTATGCAGCCTCGCAACTCCCGAAAAGACGACTCTTTCTCAGCCTCCTGTTCGCTCTTTTTGTAGGCCTAATGGGCTTGCCCTCCCGTTAACAGCATAATTTTCATGACAAATCCCGTTCGAATGACGATGTCCACTCCAAGGAGAGAGGCGTCGTGTTTCCGGCGTCTTATCCCTTGTAGAAGCCTCTCTCCCGACGCGTTTTTGCTTCCAGTTTTTCTCACGCCTTAGTCACCGGAACTTCTCAAATGCAAATGTGACGCTCCTTCCCACTTTCAATATTTACCTCAATATTTTCGACATTGAAATTTCTACGATCTCAATCAAACTTCGCGAATTCTCGCCACAGATATCGTATTGTGAAATAGTGTGCATTTAAGTAAACGATTCTCTTGATTAAGAAATGTGTTTCTCATGAGATAAACGTGCATTTTTGGCATTATCGTTAAGCTAGTTGTTGCCCATAGGATGGACAAAAGATTCGGTTCGATACGATCCGATTACAACTTTTCACTAAATTATAAAGATAGTCATCTATGAAGGTGTTTTTTTTACGAATTAAGAAGAGGTTGAAATCCCTTGAAATGTATACAGGCAGCGATACCAGAAGCTTTTTTGATTGTTTCGTTCAGCGCCTGGTATTGTTCCGATCGACTCAGGATTTCTACTGTCCATCCATGAAATTCGATCGTCGCTGCTTTCACTCAACAACACTTCTTAGTTTCACAGTGTGGTAGCGTGTGAACATGTTGTACTTTTTACTACTTATGTTAATGCATATTTCTTATTCGGTTATTTTCGAAGAGCCTTTGTTCATTCATCAGCATGAGGAAATCACATTAATTAATTTCGTTTCAGTACAAGAATTTCGATGTTTACGGATCTCTTCATTAACGACCGTGAAGATTTTCATGAGATCAATTTTATGCGTTTCAGTAAATCTTAACATAGACATCTGCTCGATTTTTAAGCTGCATTCGATGCGAGGCAAACAATGCACTGCTCCTCAATGCGTAGAAAAAAAAAACCCGGTAAATTTGCTAAGGTTTTAGAAAAAAAAAGCTTCTTGTTGAAATGACACCAATAGTCAGTAGTGAGACATTTGCGCTTTGAATATTCGTATCGAGTCGGCACCAATAACCAATAACCTTACTAATTTTTGGCGACTTTTTCATTGCAGAAAATCGTCCCACCTAGTATAACACTGCGTATATATCAAAATATACTTAGGAAACAGTTGCTTGTTTGGTGACAGATGAATATCGAAATTATTGTCTAAGCGTTCTGTGTGATCAGCGTAAAAGTAAATCAGCTGATGGAGAGAATATAAAAACGAAAAACACGTTTAAAAAGTTGCAAATTTTAGTCGTATGTTGCAGAGAAATCGATGAAGCGAAAAATGGTCAAATTGCAATCCTGAACTATTGCTCTTGAAATGATCTATTTTAGCAAATGTTTGAAACATTATCACATGCGACTATCCTTTCCAGCCCCCATGCGCCCATCCCAGCCATCCGCTAGCGGAAAAAACATTTTCCGCTGTTGATTCAGCCGCATGTGAACCTTCTTGTTCGTTGTATAGGCGTATTCATTAAAAATCAAACATGAGAGCCCACCGCTTAAGGATAAGAAGGTGTACGTAGCATGACTGAGTGAATAAATGTTCCACTGCTTATTCCAACGCATCAATTCTGTATGGTAATAGCTTCGAGAAACTTGTGCATAAGACAGCGCTGGGCGGTGATGTGAAATTAATAATTGCGTTCTTACGATCGCAGCAAATTGAGCCAATCATTGCCTCGTAGTACAACTCATTGCCGCATAAGTTATCCGTCATTATATTCCTTTACGAAAGAAGAAACAACCGGGCACTATGAGGTCTATTTCTTGCATGACAACTGCGACAAGCAGGAGATGGAAGGCTGAACGAAAGGATCGGTATCTCCATCACAGTCTATTGGAAAAATTTTGATTTGTTCATCTACTCGATGTTTTTTGTACAGGGCTTAGAACAAAGAACGCTGTGTACATTTAATATAGCAAAATTTGTCAGAGACAATAATCGACGACAGCAAGTATCGCTAGGAGGTGAGAAGAGGATATAAGGAACAGGAGGACTACAAACGCTTAACAACCCAAAAACTGTTGTAGGTATCTCCGTGCTGCTAAGCATTTGTAAGATGTAATCTGCGATGCTATTGCCGAGATGTTATTTTTGATCAATGTTCGGCTGAACCATCCATTCGCATGGCGCCGTTCTAATTAGACACAACTTAGACGACGAAACCACCCAAGCGATATTTGACACGATATCGATGAGAGCAGAAAGAAGTATGTGACTCAAATACAAGCGAATGAAAAAAAAAACAACAGCTGCAAAAGAAAATAATAGCAAAACTTGATGCTGACTAGATGCATGAAGGACCACTAATTAACAGCTAAGGGAAACAGAGCTCTAATGAGAATTCCATTTCGGGGAGGGGATTTTAGGCCGCGTTATACGATGAATAATGAAAAAAGACTATCAAACTTTCTCCAACATAAACTACAACGGTTAGTGAATTGTGCTTTATGAGCACCAATAACTTAGTTATTGAATGTGTTTTTCTACGCATTTCATTGAACAATAAGAAATTTTCCTTCGTTAGCTACGACTCTGAGCTGAAATGTCGTGGTCGTGCCTTAAGTAAGCACATCGAACAGTTGATTTAGATTGCTGAGCGCTATATTGGAAAAACTTTTCATGATAGTGTTATCTCGGTGATCAAACGTTTTTGCAACGAATTCCTCGGTTCGTTGATCCACTGCCTAGGAAATAAAATGAAAAGCCATGGGAAATCGAAAGGATGATACCGCTTCACTATGCTCGTTTTTTTTTTTTGCCGACAAATTTCGTCTTCTTATGTAATGCCAAACAGGTAATGCCAAATAGTCAATTATTTTTTTCGAAGCTTTTGATAACCAATTTTTTCGCATTGGTAATTGTACTTCCAGAATTATTTAATGCATTCGACAAAACTGTTTCGTAATGCTTTCTAATGAAAAGTTAACTTATTATTAATTAAGGCTTCATTTCTTAAAGTCGAAATGCGCCTTTGTTCAATGTGCCGTCGAGTATTTCAGCGAACTCTATTCTTCTAAATGCTAATAAAATGAAACTTTAATGACCTATACCTTATAAAACGCATTCGTTTTCGCCATATAATATAAAATATGTTGATTTGAACGTTACGCATTTTAAAGCAAATTACCCCCCAAAACCGTTTTCCCTTTCCCGATCACCTTATTCCTAAGCCGTTTTCAACATAGTGATGGCACATATTCTAACAAATATTTTAACTACCAAGTCGGTGTTTTTGAACGAACCGAATCTTTTGATATAATTTCCAATTGTATATTTATGTTGTGCAGTCATAAAAATAAAGACGCCTATATATCTTGGTTTTCCTATACTTATAACTGTCTATGCAGGCGATTTCTTTCGTAAATTATTTATCGAAAAAGTTGAAACTGCCTCTCCCGATAACAGAAGACGAAACATTCGTACTGTTTTAGCTCAGATCGTTTCCTTTTACCTGATGATTAGTCGATAGGTTAGCAATGGTATCGAACATTCAGCATTCACCATCAAGCGCACAACTTGGTAAAGCCTAAAGGTTAAGTAAGCTAGCCACGCTGAATGTACCATAAAAATGTACAGACAATAGCATAGTTAATTGCTGTACCCCTTTACTTGCACATTTAGTCGCATAGCTTTGCCATGGTGGCTCAATGCACTTAGTGTGTCCACAAATGAATGTTCAGTTTTGTGCGTATTCGATTTCCATCAACATAAAGTCGGCGTTCAGTCGAATGGAGAGCTAGCCTCTACGCATCGTCTGCTCGTCCATCCTGCGCTGTCGTCCCAGTAATCGAAACGCCCCCTATAAGCCAGCCATAAGTGTGGCTGATTTATAGATTTCGTCATCACTTCTTGTCATATTTGTTCGTCGACGAGTGATGCGCGCTAATCGAAATGTTGATCTGTGGTCACAAAGCTTCTTGTCGGCATCATATTCGTTGAAGTTGAAAAAGTTTGAACGGCCGATACGTCATGAAACCGTTGTATATGCTTAGAGTAATTAGAGAGCTCATTACAGTTGAACTGCAAGCGCTTTCTTGAATTTGAGATTCATTTAGGTTATCTTTCAAGTTCTTCGCGCATTCAAACGAAGCATGTCCGCGCACTATTTTTCCAATTCATATGCTCTTCTCCTAAATGCTGTGACCGTTCAACACAATTCCTATTAGAGTCGAATTTAACATACAGCTATTCCGAAGGCACGTCTCGTCTCTCATATCAAATAGATTCATAGATCTCATGCCATTTTTCACCGCGCAACAGCAACGTTGATGGTTTGTCCGTCTATTTCAATTGTCCGTAATAGTGTATGTGTCCGTCTAAAACACAATTTCTTATATTATGAGGTAAAGATTGCTCATCTTAAAAAAATTACCATTTCCAGTTCATTGACCGCCAAACAAATCCTATTCGCCTATCAGCGCTTTTATTTTCGTCGATTGCATATTTCAGTTCAATTTTTTCCAGCATTTTATTTCCTACTTCTTACCATTTGATTACTGCGCATAGGCAAAGAACGTATCAATCGGTGATTCACAGCATGCTGCCCATACGCGGAATGGCCCCACATTGTTTTGTTGGAACGCCTCTTTAAAATAGTATGCTGAAGAAAAAATAGCTTATTTTATTTTTGAACATGTATAGAATACAGATAAATTTCGTTAGTTTTGCTGGTTTTTGATGTTTTTTTTTTTCAGTGATGCAAATAATGCCAACTGTACTATGTATTTAACAATCGTTTGACCTCCATCAGTACTCAAACTCATTAGAAGTAACTGTTTGATTGGCAGGTGAATAGAAATATCTTGCATAGTTAAGCGTTTTTCGTTTGATTGTCGAACTTTTCTTTGTTATTATTTTCTTTTTTTAAAATCGCGATTGCAAAAAGCCAATGTTATGTCATATTGTTCATATGCTTTCTATCTTCTTAATTTCGAAAGCGTCCAGTCTTATCGTCCGGTCTTGTGTGGTGCTTACGACAAACGACAAGTTTGTCCTCTCATTATTTCGCTCCATTTTGAGCTCTAATGATATTCAATAAGTTTACGTTATCTTAATGGAGCGAACAAATTTTTGTTTGCAATATGCTAAAATGATATTTGCATTATATGCTTTAACACAGCAAACACTATTCTTTGTTTCTTCACATTTTATGCAACACTTTGCATTTTGCATTTTGCATTTTGCAGTTTACATTTTGCAACATTTTGCGCGCATAAATCGATTTGACGTTCACCACTGATGCCGTTGTGAGTTTTCGAGCATCTATCGTCTCTCATGACGACCACATGATGACTTTTCTTCTGCTAGCTTGTTTCGTGCTCTTCTTTTCGAAGTGTTTCTTGCTACCATAATACTCATAGCTTCTTAGAGTGTTTATGGCGGTAATTGCTATCACCGAACTGATTTAACTTTATCGCTTTATTTAGCCTTATCGATTTTGCTAACCACTTCGAGCAGTAATACCAACTCAGATATTCTATCATAACTTTTTTCATTTGCTTTTTCCTTCGAATGTTCCAGATGCCAAGCAATTCTTTTTTTTTGCTCTTATCGAACTGTTTACTTAACATTTGGTATTCACCGTCAGAACGAATGCAGAGAACGAAGAGCATATATGCAACAACTTACTACGGTTTATTTCATTTCGAGAGTTCTTATTCGGTGGCTATTAGTTCCATTATAAATAATTTCTATTTCAACAGCTGCTGTTCTTGCTTGCGGGATGATGGTAGATAATACGAAAAACTGTTAAAATAACAGTGTTGTCTGGTTAGAAAGTAATTTCAATGACAGTCAGTAAATCGGTAATAACAATGACAGCTAGTAATTTCATTGGTTAGCGCGAGCAGTTTGTTTACAACTCAGGGCAATATTTATCTGTTTTTGTGCACACCCTCTTGCAACACTCAGACGTTTTTGTTGTGAGCTCACAACGCGCATATCGTCATTTGTTTCTTGAATGCTAGCAGTCGGATGTCTTGCGGCTACAAACATATCGATCAAATGGAATTTGCGATGAGTTGCATTTGCCATCAGGCTTGGTTCCGAATGCTATCACGATTTCTACCAAACCCTATTTCCGTTGATCGAACTATATCAGTAATTTCGTTTCGTATGAAAGGAAATTTAAGGTCGTATAAAGACAGGAAATCTGATGCAATAGCACGTCATTCGAATAGAATGAGCATACATACTATCAGTTTGGCACGCTCTTTAAGGCGCTTAAGCAGCATAGTACGCACATAATCCGCCATCACTGTATATCGTTTAATCTAAAATGCCTTTTGCAATCGATAAGTTGACGGCTAGCTTCATCACTTACCGGGACTACGCTGTCAAACGACAATATGTGCAGCTGACAAAAACGAATGGACAACAGAAACCGGAAAGAGTAACTCCAACGCAACTCCTCTCCCGCATTGTTTTCCGGTTTTCATTGTCGTTGTGATGGCTTGCTAGCTCAATCAACGGTACAGTAAGTTGAACATGCTACAATATGTGACTTACATGGTTAACTACTTTTCAGCTAATTTAGCTATTCGATCACTTTTTCGTTGGAAATTTTTCATTTAAAATGCCAAAACTATTCTGATAAAATTTTTGCTCACAAAATAAGAGTTTAGTTTTCTCGTTAAGTACGCTTTTGCAACAACATATCATTTTTGGTTCGCTTTGTTGATCTTCTTCAGTTGGTTCGTTGTGTATCACTCGTAGATCATTCTTCTTCAATTGGCACTCGTTCTGGTCGCCTCGTAATCATCACATATAGTTGTGGGTCATCAAAGAAATATTTGTCTGCAAAAAAAAAAACTGAAAAACGATTGCGGAGAGAGAAAAATAGAATTTGGCGAAATGGAAATGCCACGAGCATCGATCGTCTTTTTCTTAGCAAAACGAAAAATTCTCTCCGAACGATGAGAAAATCAACAAAATGATGTTAATTCTGTGCACGACTGTCGTCGAATAGTTGTCGAATGGCTTTGGAGGCCTTGTATGCGTTAGTGCATTCTTTATATATGTAAGTATGCAAATCGATGCAGATGTAGCCGGTAATCACATCGATTCCCGTGTCGATTGCTCCCACCACGCTCAGAACGCCTGGTGGTCAACCTGTTGGCGACCCGTCGGCGGAAGCAACCGGGAATCGAACCCAGATGTTCTCGCATACCAAGCGGGACACCTACCACTGAGCTACTCCCTGCGCTAAATATGCTTGGCATAAAAACAAAAAATATATGAACTTCATGCTTAATGCCATTGCTGAACGTCTTTCCCGTCTAACTAAGAGTTATGTAGGCAATCGCATGAATTCAACAACAACGTCGTCTTTTACGCCATTTTTTGCAAACCCCCTTTTGTTTCACATTCGATCGTGCTTGCTATTGTACGACTCTTTACTGTTGTTTGGAGAGTGGTCATAAAGGCTTTGCCGTCAGATGGAATGGAGGAAGGCAGAAGAGCAGAGTGAGGGGGAAGAGCATGAGTGGACTCGTGGACTCATCACAGCACTCGCCTAATGAAAACTGTTTACATAAGCAAAGAAGAATTATTGTTGCAACCCTCCCTAATCTAATCTTCCGAAGGGAGCTGTTTTCGATAGGTGAACCTTGTCGGCGACTGATCCAACCAGAAAAACCGAAGGAAATCGTATGGAGAAAAAGGTTGACCAGAAGTGGGATTTCTTCTCATTGGATCCTGCCGGGAATATCATAGAATATCATAGGAAATATCATAGGCCCTGTTATGCGGAGGAGCGGATTTTTACCAAGCAAGAAATACAGTGCTATATATATATAATATATATATATATAATATATATAATATATATTATATATATATATATTATATATATATATGTATACCCGCGTGCAGTCTGCAGTCCTTTGCACTGTCTGTGAAAAGAGTTTTCTGCTGCACATTCGAACGATCGCCAATTTTGTTGAAACATACCATGCAATTTATTTACTATGGCTTAAACGCGTCATTGACAATGATCAGTGATCATGGATATCGCGTCAATGCCATTACATCAAGCAATAAGCCCTCAAGCCTGAAAATTACTTGAGGAAAACGATTTGCTCGTTGCTTACGAACAAAGCCAGTTTTAATCTCACTGCTCACACTTATCTCAACAAAGTCAGCAGTAAGCTGAGCTTCATCGCTTTCACAACTATTGTCTTTCTTTCATGTACTCACTTCATCTCCATCAATCGCCTATTTTACTGCTACTCATGATTCCTCTTAGGCTATGGTTTCTTAGGTGATTTATTGCCTTAACTATTTATTGTCTCTAAGTGTTATTTTATCATTTGAAAAATATAATTAAATGCTGCCGAAGAGTTCTTTCTGAGTTATATGTCTACAAAAATTGAAGTGCCCAATCTTTCACGAAAATATCCAAGAATTTTTCATGTGGGAATCACTGGCACATAACCAAGGCGTTGTGTACGTTTGTTTCAAATTTTGTTCGCATAAAGAGTACACTATTTCACACATGTTTCGAACAGAATTTTTTTAGGTTCCTCTTCAAACTAATTACTTACTCCAACATTTTGGTAATCATATTGCTGTCATTTCGATAGTGTGATAGTCTTTTCAATACACTGGTTAGCAGGGATGCATAGATGTCAAGCACTTTGATTGCCATCATTACTTATTCGAAATATTTTTTGCCAGGATCGCCGTCATAGCTCGATTATTTCATCAGTTTTCATTGTTGAACATTCCATAACATTTTGAGGGAAGCAATGAGAAGCTAGAAAGCCGAAACGAAGGCAGTTGTTGATTTGATTCAAAAAGAACTACGATATTATAGTGAATGGAATATTCAAAATCTGTCAACTTCTATTGCTTCACCGTTAGCAGCCATGCGCAAACTACAACGAACTTACATCGCCCTCAATATTATCCATTAGCGTAGTTCTTTCGTTTCCTTAATTACCTTTGATCAATTCGTTGCCGAGCGACAAAAGTCAAATGAGGGGGTAAAAAATAGATGCGTGCTTGGTAGTATCATCGTGTTATCATTAAATTTCCGAAGCAGTTAATCCTTATTTAAGCTTGTCTTTGCCTTGCTTTGTTAATGCGCATTTCACGCCGATATCCACGTCATCTATTCGCTTTATTAGTTTTGCTTTACGCATCTAATTTACGCAAATTATATTGCGTTTGCGCCGCTATGCGTCTATATTCCTTCCGATGAGATAACTAGCGATACCATCGCCTATCTACTTACTGTTTGAGGTAAGTAAGTAGATAGACAGTGATATTTTGATTAATACTGTATTCCACCACACCGGTAAAGATTCAAGTGATATTTACAAAATTATGGATCGCCATTGGATGCATTGACCGTTTAGTCAACCAGTGTCAAGAAGAAGTGAACAGCTGGAAAAAATAAATGCCTAATTATCCTGTAAGTTCAGGACACAATTCAGAGACAACAAACCAAGAAATTGACAATAATTCAAGAGGGTTGAACTTCATTACACTATTTTGCTTCCTTAAAACTCACGATAAGAAAGACAACAGTAATGCTCATGCTTAAAATGTTTCTGACGTACATCCTTGTGGGAAAATTTTTGGGGTGAGTAAGCCTTTTTCACATGGGAAGGCATCAGCCGGGTAATTGCCGATAGTGGAGGAGCAGCGGAAAAGGCGCAAAGGGGACAGTTGAGCAGGACTTCATTATTCAACGAGAAGACTGAAACGATCGTCCGAATTTTTGCCATTAAGCTTAGCCGTTATTAGACAGTTTCGCGGATTAGGTTCTCTGCTGACAATATGGGACGAGATTAAGGTTCCCAAAATATTGTGCTCACTTTATGGCCTAATCCATTTATGGTACTCTGTGTATGGTACAGTCCATAAAGTTCGCACACTTAACGTCCCCAGTATAAATCCACGAAACTGGAACACTCAGATTACCACCAGGGAAAAGGTTCGTTTCCGAATGTAGTTTTGCTTTGATAATGGCGAATGCACCTCGCCAACTTATTGTCTAACCTATTGCCATGCAATACTACAGTAGATCCAAACATTTGTTTCATTTCTGTTCGTAAGACCGGGCTTTTTCTTGCTCTCAAAAAAAGGGGGCTTCCGGACTTCGAGTACTACTACGACTGCGATTTCTAGTGGACGTCATTATATCGCACAACAGTTTAAAAATTGCAATTTGCGATTAAGCCGCGAATGAATTAAAGCTGTGATTGCTGCGAGCGAATTCCTCAAGCTTAATGTGAGCGAAAGTCATCGTTTAGTGAGCTTCCTCTATTACTATTTGAGAACGTTATGTGATGCCGAAATCAGGCTTACGCGGAAGTTCATGGCGTCCTTGGCGAACACTCTTCAGCAGTAAAGGATAACCGCTTGATACTCTCTACTCCACAGTTCATCTCAGAAAAGAGCAAAGAGAAATTGGCTCTAGGCAAAGTACAAGTGAATGAATTTGCTTCCAGATATTGATCGCGAGCACACTCCATGTCCACTTTGGAGATTGCTCTTAGTGCTTTCCAGATCGCTGTGCGGTGAACAGTGAAAATACCGAGAATCTTGAGGCTAGTTTTTTTCCATCCGCCGAAGAGAGATGTAAAGCTGAATTAGTTTTTCATGCTAGGAAACGGAGATCCTCACTTGTTTTTTTTTTGCAGTGTTATTGATTCTGAACTTCAAAAAAATTATTGACTCACTCGAAAACGAATGCCTAGTTCAGTTGGCTATGAGCCGTAGAAAATGTTTGATTTTATTCAGTGCCACCGAAAATTTGTCAAGATGAACAAAAACTTGCTTCATATAGTCAAACAGCATGATCTAGCACTGGAAGTATTTTCTGAAGAAAAAATTCTCTTTGCAGCTGAAGACCACAGTTTATGGGAAGTTTAAAAACGCGACCAAGAAATGGTTGGAGTGGACAAAAATTCCAAACACATGGGTGGCTAACTGCTAATGAATGAAAATGTAGTACCTTCAAGACCTAAAATTGACATGCATGGTGAAAAACTAGCTAGTTTTAAGTAATTTAACCAATTTTAAATTAAAATTTTTGCGCTTCTGGGTGAAACCAGTTGGTTCATTGAACCGCAATAAGCTTTCGTCGCTGTATCCAACTTCACTCACCATGCTGATCATGATTTCATTATCGGTATTAAACAAAATTTGGTTCACGCAACTTTAAAATCTTACTTCATAAGCGGATCACGTGCATTCGAACGTAGCTTTCATATCAGTAACCCGCTGATAAAAATTTAACCAAATCAGACTTTTCTTAGACGCTTATAAGCATAAGAAAACATGTTTATGCATATTTATTCGTGTACGTATTTATATATGTTTGCGTGTACCTAACTTTCTGATGCATCCCACTAAATGGCCTAAAAAGCTTTTGCCATAGAAGGTGGCAAGTACAATAGACGGGATTCTGAAGGCATGTAAGCGAAAACTGGGGACGATTCGTGGATACCTTGATCGGTTATGGAACATGTAAAAAATGATAGGGCGAGGAAGGAAGGCCAACGGACTAAACGCCCTCAGTCTGAATTTGTTTGACCGAGACTAAACGCCGTCAAGCTGAATTTGTGTGACCGAAGCATTGGCTCATACGATGCTAGACATAACAAACTATTTGATCGTGGGCTAAGAGGGAACGTTTATGTCAGCAAGCGTTCCTTACATGATCTTCGAACATTTATCACTTCGTTGCAGATACGGTTTTAGGAAAGCCAATATATTGCCAAGCCTCTGGCAGTTTTGCAATTTGCGCCTCGGCGATTTTGCGCGCACACATTGCACAGAATAGGCCTGTCACAAAGACAACCAAATAAGAAAATAGAAGCGCAATAGTTTAACACAAATTTTGCAAATCTCAGCATCAGCCCTCAATTAGTAATGAGGGCTGATACTGAGATTAATTAATACTTATACAAACTAATTAATACTCAGTTAATTAATTTGCGCCATGAGTGCAAAGTTATATCGATATTTCACTGCAGATATGCATTTTTGAATTTTTCCACTATTCAGTTTATTTGGATCAACTGTTCCTTGATCGAATCTGGTCACCAATACTAATCGTCGCTAAGTTGAGCAGATGGGGGCATTGCACTCCATGCATAACGTGCTCATTATTAAACCTCTATATTGCGCTCGGTTTAAGCCGTTGCCAATACTGTCCTTGCCCATTGGCCATTATGTGCGCAGCATTGATACTTTGTGGGCCTTAGGCAACGTACACATGTGAAGACGTTTTACCAATTACGATGGAGTAAAAAAGTATTTTTCTTAACATCACTATTTGCGAACAACTCGGTCAGATGCTATTGAAGCAGTCGGCAAACGATAGAATGAATCATTTACTCGACTTACTGTTATACGCTTTTCGCTGTAGCGGAAGCACGTTATGGATCTAACACATCTGGGCGCGTATACTATTTTTGCATGTATGCATGTGTGTGTCTGTCTGTCTACCTATATGCTGGGGAGTTTTATCCTAAGCAGCAGAGAAGCCATCGCTCGAGGATTTCGCAACCATATTCTGCGAAGGGCTCCAAACAAAACGTTGGATGATGCGCAAATTTCTCAGTGAATTTTGGCGTATGAAAAATGAATTATGCTAAAACTGATAAATAACTAATTTTGAGAGATAAATGTTAAAAGTGCGGAAAAGTGGACCTCATCAATTGTAAAAAATTTAAAGCTCTGAACGAGAGGTTTAATTAAGGGGAACTATTTGATTGAGGGTCAAGGCTTTCTTCATCTGCTTTTGCAGTGTTTATTAATTCGTTCTAAAACGGACCACAAAAAAGCACATATCGGAAACGACTTGGGAACCAGCCGCTTAATAGAGCTTCAGATTTATTTTGTCTGCGGAGAGCTTCAGAGCAATTTCAAAAGTGACTTTTTTTTTGCAAATCACCTAAAATGTTCTCATTGCACTGTCTGATACGCGTACGCTTGCTTAGCTTTTGAAATCAAATGACATATATCAGGTATTGTTGCGGACCAACTTACACCGAAATGTTTCGTTTAAGTAGCAGCAGCACGCTTTCTCATTGCCATGGAAAGCGTAAAGAATTCAAGCTTTCGCGCGTTGCACTCAAGTTAACAAGACCGCTTGACTTGTTCATATTTTTTTCGTTTCATTTTTAATACTTGTTCATATTTTGTCTCCATAAAAATATGTTCCATTTTTGCGGAGCTGGTACTTGAAAGAATGAATTGTTTTCCGATGCCATGCAGTATATCATCTCGGAGATTGTGTACATAATGGTTCGAGCCCTCCTAATTCATCAACACAGCATTCTTTTGCGTGGCGCGTGTGAAACGGGAGCGAGAAAATGGCTAAAAATAAGCTTTTGAGCAGTGAGAGGAAGCTGTTGCGGCTGCTCCTTCTGCAACAAATTGCTGCGTGAACTATATGAGGCCCTTAAGGGTGATGATGCACGTGTGAAACGTCTGCCGCCTTTGCTCGTAACTAATTTGCCATTCGAGAAAGGAGCCGTCATGACGTTTGAAAACGTTTCTCAGGTTCCTTTTTTTTTCAAGCTCGAGTATCTTCTGAGAGAGTCCAAGAAGTTCCTCAGAAACAATATAGAAATCACTGGGAAGTTCTGATCAAGATCGACAAAGTGCTGCTTTTACACTGGATGAATGGATCAGTTTGAAAACATTTTTGCTGCAAAAATATGTATGACGTAATTCCCACTTGGTTACCAAATTTTTTTTTGTGTAATCAGTGGCCGCAAAATGGTGTACTATTCGATTAGCGGAAAGACTGCCAATGATTGCCCATATCTCCGTTATGTGCGATTTCTTTGCCAAATGGCTCTTTAATCGATTTCCTTGTTCAAAATCAGTCAAACCAAACTCTTCAGGAAGGTTTATTTAGTTGCCAGTTTTGGATTGAAGTCGATAACATAAACATCTTTTTATAATAACATTTGTGGTGGCTGCCCAAATGCGCAACCTAATTTAGAAGCCTCTATTCCCTCATCTAGGGAATTGAATTTAGTGCTGCTCCTGTAGCACAGCTCCACATTCTAGAAGCGCGCGAGAGATGTGGAACAGCTAAGCACCCAGCAGTGGTGACGCTAGCAGATTTTCTGTTTTGCTTCGATGATACCGCATTTCCATACTCTGCAAATCGCTGTGAATGCCTACTGCTTGTGTTTCGCCAACAGATCTTAGCTTCATTAGATTTAACTGCCTTGGCACTTACTCGTTTCTCACCAACCGCTTGCAAAAGCACATTTAAAACAATGCAAGTGGTACCGGTGAACGCCTGTGTAGTAATTTGCAAGCAGTACGTTTCAGGTTTCACACGAAGAAAATGGAAATGGAATAAGAGCCTCCCGCTTTTTTCTGCACACATTTATGTTGATCTGCAAAAATTCTCGAGTGTTTTTATGCGCTTTTTATGCGCCTGCATAGTGCGATGTTCACGCAGGCGCCCATTTCAGGGTTAATGTTATCAATGTTGTTCATTGTCTTGCGCATTCACAGTTTAAAGAACTACGGGAGTCACAGCTGCGTCAAACAGTGCTTATAACCTCGCTGAATAATCGAATCTAATCGAATCCTTTATTTAGTCAATAGGCAAGGACTACTTTTATTGCAATACAAAGATGATACAGAGGGGTATGACCAGATACATACAGATACAATAAAGAATATTATGTCACAATAGATCACTACATTTCACTATTCAGCTCAAAGGCAACAGTGTATTGAGGAAAGCAGTAGCTCGGTGCCTTATGGTTTTTAGTCCGTAATTTGTTCGGAATGTTTCACAAGTGTACGTTTAACGCCTCGTTCAATTATGAGTTGTTTTTGTCAGCAAGTTATTCAAATTTTCACTGAGTTGACCATTTTGCATCTTCTTGACGGTTACTTTAAATTTCATGCTGCTCAGTGTTGTATTATCTCCCTAACTGTAGTGGGTTTTGTGTTCACCAATTTGTTCGAATTTTTTAAGGTTGTGATTGACTCTGAACGAGTGGCTTGCGACTCGTTGCAGTATTTCAAGATCTTTCCTGGTTGCTATCGCGATGATAGACAGGAATAATTAAATTTTTGGGATTACATAGGCGTTTATTGGGATGGTTATGCATCTCTTATTCATATATTGCCTTATTGCTTTTATATGGTATAGAAGTTTTGAACACGAGCGCATGGCGATGTGACGCTATTTAGTACTGATGATGAGCTTAAACGACCGATCGAGCCTCCAGAAACGAGTTTTAACTGGAGGTTTATCGGGCAATTAGTTCAATTAAAAAATGAACGCATTATCGTGCAAGCTCAATAACTTATAGGCCATCTATGAAGCCGACTGATCTGATGGACGGGATTGTCATAGCGCATGCCTACCGTTAATTACAGAGCAAATAGAGCTTAACTGCTTGCTAGCTAAGTAGCTGGTCTTCATAAGTTGAATAGGCTCGACACCTCCAAAGCCAGCAAACTTATTCGCGTGAACTGGGGCATGAGTGTCGAAGGGATGAAAGCGAGGGACTTTGTGCATTATCAACTGTCCCTCGTCCATAGCCAACAGCTGTACCGTGTTCCTTTCCAACGATGAATTCGTTGAACCATTAGGAATTCTGCGAACCAAAAGAGGTTTCCGAATTCGAGCAAGAAGGTTTTATTTTAGAAGTTATTGTTGTTCGCACAAAAGCTATAACCCATGTATGACTTGCAATTGAAAACTGTTTAACGTTTATATTGTGCCCAGGAAGCTCTCCTTATCTGCCTTCTAGAAGATTTCCAAAAAAGGAGCAAGCAATTTCAAAGAGAGGCCAAACTCGATGCTAGCTTATAAAGCAAAGTTAAAGCAAGATAAAAACAATTTGAAGAAGCATGATAGCTGTTTGGAAAAGGAAAGTTTAATTAAAGAGAATAACATAACGACCTCGAAGGTCAAACAATCGAGTTTACGTTACCTACTGGCTGGGCGAGTAATTGCGATTACTCACAAGGAGGGTGTTTGTTGTCGTGCATTGCAAACTGCAGTAAGCAGCATGGGCTGCCTACTGATGTCAGTTTTATTGCCAACGATCAGGCTAAAGCGTACGCTAAACTTGCCTTAAATATCGCAAAGGTCTTTTATGATTACCTTCCATTACGGCAGTAGGAAGTTGACTCTCGGCTTCCATCGTACCAAGGACACGTTGGCAGTTTCTGGCGCATGAATCGGACTTCTTCTGAGCCGTGCAATTTCTTGAATTCAAGCCAAGTGTCACTGGATTGTACTACAGTGGGGTACATTCTACGCAGTTCAGTAGTGAAGCTTCTTCGGAAGTTGTCGTACTCAAGCAACGTTTCCGCGCTTCCTGAGCTCCTTGGGCCTCATCCCTTTGTTAGTTGGTCCGAGATCAATTTTCAATGCGCCCATATCTAATAGACGATTAATGCTAGCAGCACTTGAACTTGTGCCACCTCACGTCAGAACACCAATTGCTTTAGATGAATTGGGAGGGGGGGGGGGGGGTTTCTGAGGCTCAATCTACAGAATCTAAACTCACCTTTGGCGCAACATTAGTTAATTAGTATATGGCTGTCATTTGAGTGAAATGTTTCCTAAAAAGTTGTTCAGTAATATTGCATTATTCTGTCGTTACTGCTTCGATTTACGTAGATGGCACTAGTATTCTATTGCATTCAAGTTATTGGCAAATACTGCAGTACGCTTAGAGGAAGATATTCGTGGCATGAATCATCAAATATCAGTTTCCCATTTTTGTGGACTTGATTTCATATTATTTGTTTTTGTTCCATCTGCGAAATGATCGATTTACATGTCGATGTGGAGTAATCGACTTTCTCACTGGATGACACACGAAACTGCTCGAACATTTGTTAAGTGCAACGAGACTAAACTCAAACCTCAAATCTCGAATACTTACTTCAGCCAGTGCATATTATCACTATCATGCGAACAATAAAACGTTATCGTCAAGTTGCGGTTATGAAAAGTTTTGGAAGAAATTCCCCTTAGTCCAAGGTTCTCTTTTTTTTTTTATTAAAAGCTCCTTTTCGCTGCGGAGTTTTTTTTCTTGATTGGGAGGGGAGATGGGAGGAGAGATGGCCTACAAACAACAATACTCTGAGTTGTTTCTAGGCAATCTCCCCTCTTAAGCAAATGAGGAATTCGCCTTCTGCACTTAGCTCGTCTCCCCTATCCCACCCACCCATCCCACCTCTCCATTTATTTTACAAACTGGACTCAGCTAGCATTTATCAGTGCCCTTAAAGTGAGTAGTTTCACTTTGAAGTAAGCGATTTGGGTAGCTTGTCATACTAATGATTGGCACCGCAACTGTTCGAATAAACATTGTTTTTCTGTTTTACAGCTCATCCTTTATGCACCTGTTTTATTGGAACAGCTGCGCTTCTATCCAATCGATAATCGAATATACCGATTGATTGCCTTTGATCTTCAGTTATTGTCGCCTAATATTGCTTTGTCCCTTTTCCTTATTTATAATCATATCTCTTCTATATGAGAAGTGTTTTATAAAAAACGGCAGTAATTTTTGCTTCACAGGATGCCGTCTATAACCGAGCGATAATCGCATTCTTCCTCTCACAGAATTTAAGCACTTTCCAGCATTATGTGCCTTCTACGTTTACCATTCTGTTGCCTCCTCTCCATGCGATTTGGATCGTCGCCATCCGCTTGGAA
Source organism: Toxocara canis (assembly GCA_000803305.1). NCBI lineage: Eukaryota > Metazoa > Nematoda > Chromadorea > Rhabditida > Toxocaridae > Toxocara > Toxocara canis. The sequence goes on from JPKZ01001612.1 coordinate 616,107, forward strand.
ACCTTCCGTGATTTCCGCTGAACAATGATGGGATCTGGTACGAAAGCTTCAACGCCATTCTTTGCACATCGAATAGGACCGTTAAGTAGCCGTTGAGAACGATTGCTCGTTGACGACCTCTTCAACTCTGGACTCTATTTTATTCTGCGTTAAAATTTACTCTTTGATGTTTCAGTGTCGTTTTACTGTATACAGACCTTGATGAGACTATCCTTTCGAATATCAGACAGTTCGTCATCGATGGATTGATATTAAATTCTAATCCGATGACCTTTCCCGAACAAACGGACTCATCTCAAGTCAAACATATTCTTGAGTAGTGTTTATACATCATATAAAACTCCCATCAAGTAGTATCATGGAAAAAATGGAGTCCACATTGCTCAGCTCAACAGGTCTCGTATGTATTCGGTTTGAAAAAATGTGAACGCACAAGCGATGAGTTCAGAAAAATAGGACAACATTATTTGTCGTTTGGTAACACATAACAAACACATCATTCAATTTAAAAGGTGCACTTTGCATCGCATCAACAAATTCACTTAACGATCCTAAGTCAGAATTCCTCAGCATTTTATTTGATGCTTTTCCACTGAACTAACTGATATTTACGCCAAAAGTGAACGTGGATACGTTCGTTGAACAAAATACAACTTGTCAGCTTTACTGCCTACATTTTTCGAATTTCTCTCTCGTTCATTAGCAAAACAATAAGATTTTGCAGAGGCCATTCTCATTAGCAAAATAATTTTGCTTTATTGCTCAGCACATGGTACTTCCGCATGAATTAAAAATATGACAAACATGTGATGCATTCAGTCGATGATCTTGTGGATTAGTACTTATTTCTGCAATATGAAAAATGTCAGAAAGCAGTATTGAGTATTTATTCGCCTTTTTTTTTTTGCAACGGCGTGCAAAGCTTTTGTAAACAGCAGTGATCGCTGCGTCATTGCTTTTGACTTTGCTTCTTTCTTCGCTTATCATTTTTATAATAGGCGATTCAAATATGTTGTTGTGTTAGCTTAGCGTTATTGGTTGTTCCGATAATATAAGAACGAGCTATTAATGCTCTAATGGAAATACAACGGAAATGAAAGAAAGTGAGTTTTTCAGCGGAACTCGATTAAAATGCTAAGCGAGTAATGATGATCGATTTGAGTATAATGAGATTAAGAAGTGAAAGATCTATTTGCACGTTATACGATAACCATTTCAATTTGTAAGACAATATTGCTAAGCATATCGCTTATTGCAGCAACATCAATTATCGCACTTTTTTTAAATTTTTTTTATCTTTGCAAACCATCAAATTGCATATATAGCCTGGACATTTAATTGTAGGACGAAAAAAAAGAGCGCAATTTTGTGCTAAGTCGATACAACTATGAGGCAGCCTAAACGTCGCCGAAGAAGATCATTTGAACGATTAACGCCATAAAGTAAAAAGAGTGGACGAGTTGTTAACGTTTTGGGAACGGCCAATTTTGGCTGCATTGTGGATAAAGGAAAAATCACACGGTTGCTTGCCATTGAATATTTTATAAGGGCTTAAACTCCGTTTATTGCTAGCCAGCAATTGACTGCGCAGAAGCTCAACCCTTTGCCGACAGCCTTCTCTTCCGATTGCTCTGTCGAGTTAAGTAATTTGGTCAACGCTCTCTCAGTAATGACCTTATTTATTACCTCTTCTTGCATATTGACTTTGACTATTCCGAGCAACACTGCTAATACCGCATCCATATCCATGAAGATAGGTAAAGGCATACAAATATGAGAGACCATAGAAGTTCCAATAGCTTCTCGGTTATAGCATTAGTTTTGTTATGCTGCAGTTGTTCGTTTCGCTTAGTCTTTGAAATTCTGCTCATATGGGAAAGTATGGATGGCATTTATGAGCCTTCATCATTCCTCCATTGCATTGCCTATTCAATTCTGCAAATTAAGCTTCATCAATTTTTATGACCGCTTCATCCCATTTAATGGCCACCGTTCTTTTTCCATGTTGCGTGCAATTCAAAAAAGTCTTTGGTATTGGTCGACTTTCGTCAGTGTTAGTTTTTCATATGTCTCATGTCCGCTGTTGAATAGAACAAAGCATCTGACTTTCGCGTTGGCCATTCATATATTGCAGAAATATGCAAAAATCTAAATGCCGATGATACGTCAACAATCCTAAATATTGCTTCTGAACTCTTTTTCATTAAGTAGCTATTACCGCATATTCTTCAGTTTCAGCAAGTTTTACTTCCAGTTCCCTTGTTGTATAGAGGCATATCAGCCATGTCATGATGAACAAAGCTCCACAATTTAGAAGTGGAAAGGGAACAGGGAGTACAGGAGGGAGGGAGGGAGGGAGGAGAGCAAGGAGGAGGAGAGTGTTTATATGGAAGCTGCATGAAAAGAGTGAGCAGTCGGTGAAACACGCTCTTATTTGAGGAAATATCGCGTGTTTTGCTGGTGATTTCTCCAATCTTTAGGACGTCATCACCAAAATGGAGTTCACTGTTTCGATTCATCTCAAGAAATCATAGATATGAGGACCTCCGATTGTTTATAGTGATACGCTGATATGGATCTTTACAGTCATAATTTTTTTACTTAAAAAAAACGAGATCATTCTTTCGCCAAGCATTAGCTCCAAATCCACTAAAGCATACTAATTTCTCGATGAACTAATTCTCGAATGAATTCTTGCATTATCCAAAGGTTTATTGTATATGAACGACTCAGGCTTAGGTTATGCTCGATTTCGCTACATTATATTTTAATTTTGAAAATTTTGATAGTAACGGTTAGCCCCTCATCGAATAAACGTGTTCAACCGACGAAACATGATCTTATGGCATTCAGATTCTTTCGGTTAGTCGATTTTGCAACCTATTCGAATTTTATCAACAAACGTTCGGCGATATGCGATAGCTGCCGAGTGCTGCGTTCTATTGTCGCATTTAAGAACTCGAGCGTCGAGAACTCAGTGACGTATTCATTCAACGAAAACCATTTGTCTCGCACTCACTGTGTGTCCTTTGTCATTTCTTTTTGTTTTGTTTGCTGACCACTCGCGCATACCGATATTGCCGTCACAATGATAGTGCAGTGAAATTTCATCCGTATTTTCTTTACAATTTTACCTCATCATAACTTGTTTATTGCAGCGTTTGAAATGTTGTTTGCAATTTTATCGTATATTCGATGTAAGGCAAATCTCAATGCACCTCTCACTTAAGTATTCCTGTTTGGGCTTTTCGCCATTTTACTTCTCATCATATATTGGTTTATGGAATATGCACGAAGAACGCATGTCTTAGGCGAAGAGAAGAGCGAGCGAATAAGTTCTACAGTAGTCATGATTTCTGCTTAAAGCTCACCGTTTTCATAATTCGTGCGATAGGTACGCGAAAGCGATTGATTGTTCGACGAAAATGGCAAACGTATGAGGACAATTTTCGTCAGGTCATAGAGTTCAACAAGTTCTGCCGCTATAAGCTAAAATGCCAATCATCACATTTCTGTTGAGAATGCTAGTGATATTATGAGCATGTGATAAAATTGGGTTACCTGTGGCACGAATACAATCTGGATATGATGCGAGGAGAACAATGATGAGTGGGAAGGTAGAGGATTGCAAAGGGGAGCAGAAAATACCGAGAAAACCATGAAGACGTGGACGGAAACGACAGGTCTTGTGTGAGAAGAAGACATCGTCTCAAAAGGTATTGTATATTTTATCAAGGCTGTAAACTTTTTTCCGTTTGAGGCTACTGCTTTCAGCTGTTTCTTTTCGAGTTCCACGCTACCTTCTGTTTTTCTCGCTAGTCCGTTCGTTTCTTGATATCATAATAGGAATGTAGGTAATAAAGGTTTCATGAGACTTTGGCTCCCATACAAATGAAACTCAACCAAACCACCAAAACAACTCCCATCAAGTTTGAGCTTCATCAAGAAAGAGTCTCGGTCATTGAGAGTTTGGAAGTCGGCATTCTTAACAGTGTTGCGCGTTTGAGAGCGAATCTTCACCTACGATAAAAATATGTCTTTCCGAGATGGTTAGAAGTTGTTCTACTGTGCTTTTCAACTTCCTGATGTATTGTCCGTCGTTATAGATCGATATTATCGTTTTCTTGGTTTAGCCCTCCGTCATATCGAAAATCATGCTTTTCTCTGAAATAACGAGGCCAACAGTTATGCAAAAGTTAATCAACAGTGTTGTTCGAGTGATTTACAAGTAACGTGAATTCGATCTTGTCAAGTCGTTTTGCCAACGTGTCAGATTGAGCGAACTAGAAAAACTCTCTGACATCATGTAGAAAACAGCGGCTGTCAACACAGTGGAAGGGTGCAAGCAGTAGCATTCTCAAGAACCTAATCCAAAAAACGATCCATAATAAAGTATGAAAATAATATTCTAGTTTTTAGTTTCCATCGTTGTCATTATATCTGATCCTGCTTTGCATCTCTTTTGCTTCCTATGCGTTAATGTTCGGCCACTCATTTCCACTGTTCCTAATAAATTAATAAGCGTTCTAAAGATATGCCATGCCTATCAGCAAAAAAATAAACAATTAACTTTCAAAAAAGAGAGCTAAGCGACCTTTTGATGCGGCGTTTTCGTTTCTAGAGCACCTTAACACTATCAATCATTAATAAGTGGTGAACGTTCTAGCACGAGTTGTTGCAAAGTATTTTAGCGAAGAAATGTGCATAAAAACGGCGACTATTTTATGGGGCAATCAAAATTGCTGGCAATTTGTTGTGTGTCTGCCATTTTTGCATTTTTAACAATTACTACATACATAACGAGTTGTCCGACAATTGCACAAATAAGCCTATTTGTGCTATACGAGAGGAAGCAATGTAAAAGTAAAGTCATAATAAAGTGCTTAAAAGTGCTTAAAATTATGAATGGTAATTTCGTGTAACATTTCCGCGTATGAGCTATCAAATGAATTTAGATTAGCTTACGTGGAATGCATTACAAAATTGTGTCAAATAATAGTGCTGCATCTTCTGATCTACGTGCTGATGCATTTAATATTGCTAAGAAATATAGGCTCATATTTTATGCGTTAGGCAAAAGCCATTTTTTTTTGGTATTGATGAATTTGTCGGTTTCAATTTTCAAGTCATACTACATTACACTTTTATAAGAGTGTTGAGCTCGCCTAATATAATTCAGAGATGACAATTTTGATGAGCGAAACGTTTTTTTTCTTCTTTTTTTTTTTCGTTGCCAAATGCTAAATTTCTCTGAACGGAAATGAATTTTGAGCATTGAACATATGAATTTCGATCCAAGTTAAAACTATTCCTGGAGTCTTTGAATATGAAAGATTTCATTAACAAGTGTATGGATTTGGAAGCGAATCTTGATGAAATTTCCGATTAATTAAACACTGAAGAAATAAGCTAATGGATAGATTTTTTTTTTCGAAAAGAAGCTAACGGATGCCTAATAGGGCTCATTCGATGGTGATAATCCCAAGTCTTGTGGTTCATTTCCGTTACAACGCTCGAAATTACGGGAATTTAACATCGCGTAGAACTTCACATATTGCTAATTAATACTCACAGTAATTTCGTGCATTTCCATCAAATCGAAATTCATTGCATTCTGTAAATTTGTTCGGAGTTCTTCCATAATAAAGTATGAAAATAATATTGTTTGATAATATTGTTTGAATGAAAGATCAGGCATATGAAACTGAGGAGTTTTAAGCATCATAAAACGATTTTCTTACACTGCATTCGATGAATCGCTTTTCATCTAGTTTTTAGTTTCCATCGTTGTCATTATATCTGATCCTGCTTTGCATCTCTTTTGCTTCCTATGCGTTAATGTTCGGCCACTCATTTCCACTGTTCCTAATAAATTAATAAGCGTTCTAAAGATATGCCATGCCTATCAGCAAAAAAATAAACAATTAACTTTCAAAAAAGAGAGCTAAGCGACCTTTTGATGCGGCGTTTTCGTTTCTAGAGCACCTTAACACTATCAATCATTAATAAGTGGTGAACGTTCTAGCACGAGTTGTTGCAAAGTATTTTAGCGAAGAAATGTGCATAAAAACGGCGACTATTTTATGGGGCAATCAAAATTGCTGGCAATTTGTTGTGTGTCTGCCATTTTTGCATTTTTAACAATTACTACATACATAACGAGTTGTCCGACAATTGCACAAATAAGCCTATTTGTGCTATACGAGAGGAAGCAATGTAAAAGTAAAGTCATAATAAAGTGCTTAAAAGTGCTTAAAATTATGAATGGTAATTTCGTGTAACATTCCCGCGTATGAGCTATCAAATGAATTTAGATTAGCTTACGTGGAATGCATTACAAAATTGTGTCAAATAATAGTGCTGCATCTTCTGATCTACGTGCTGATGCATTTAATATTGCTAAGAAATATAGGCTCATATTTTATGCGTTAGGCAAAAGCCATTTTTTTTTGGTATTGATGAATTTGTCGGTTTCAATTTTCAAGTCATACTACATTACACTTTTATAAGAGTGTTGAGCTCGCCTAATATAATTCAGAGATGACAATTTTGATGAGCGAAACGTTTTTTTTCTTCTTTTTTTTTTTCGTTGCCAAATGCTAAATTTCTCTGAACGGAAATGAATTTTGAGCATTGAACATATGAATTTCGATCCAAGTTAAAACTATTCCTGGAGTCTTTGAATATGAAAGATTTCATTAACAAGTGTATGGATTTGGAAGCGAATCTTGATGAAATTTCCGATTAATTAAACACTGAAGAAATAAGCTAATGGATAGATTTTTTTTTTCGAAAAGAAGCTAACGGATGCCTAATAGGGCTCATTCGATGGTGATAATCCCAAGTCTTGTGGTTCATTTCCGTTACAACGCTCGAAATTACGGGAATTTAACATCGCGTAGAACTTCACATATTGCTAATTAATACTCACAGTAATTTCGTGCATTTCCATCAAATCGAAATTCATTGCATTCTGTAAATTTGTTCGGAGTTCTCCGTCCAAATAAATTTAACCATTCGTTTATTCGACGGAAGCATAAGTTTATTTCGTCCACAAAAGCTGAGTAATACTCTTTATGAGGTCATGATGATTCGAATTCCTAGACGCTGTTTGTATGAAAGACTTTCTTCAATACGTTCACGTCTTGTTATTTGAACGAGCAAATGAATAAGAGAAATTCGTCTGGTTATGCTACGATAAATTTTTAGCTGCCATAAATCATTAAGGAAATCCTCAACCGAGAGCTTAATGTTTAGCTTATTGGGCATCGTTGGGCAAAACAAGGAGAGTGACGCCCACAAAAGATGTCAGAACAAAAAAAACTTTAAAGTTAGTTGAAACGTCAGTTGTTGACAAAACTTTGCGCAATTTCTTGTTGGAACCCCTTGTCTCACTTCACTAACAGTTTCATGTCGTATATATCACTTAAGATGTACACTATCAGAAATATGCTGCTTCAATGGCGAGTGTGCGAGAGAGAGAAAGAGAGAGAAAGAGAGAGAGAGAGATCAGAAGGAGAGACAGATGACTTCGAGTATAGTTAAGGTGATTTTGTTCAATAGAGGCACGAGTCAGTCGGTTGATGATTACAAGTGGAAACGTTTAGTAGACATGCACGATTGGTGAATGGACGGCGTCGTTATTACGAGTTCAATTGTTTTCGAGGTGCTTTTGGCCATTACTGATAATTACTGCTCGCAGTCCAAATCGAGTTAACGTGAATCGTTCTTTTCGTTAACATCATCTATTATATAAAACAATTTTTTTCCGGCAAAAAAACTCTAAACATTTGCACTTAGCATCATAAATCAAAGTCATTTTATTCAATAAGGAAATGTGCAATTGCTACCAAAAAAAAGAGAACTACGTGATGGTTTTCGATCATTGCTCAATGTTAGAGCATTTTCTTAGCATGTATTATCTCGAATATCGATGGGAATAAGAGGCAACATATTACTGAATCTAACCAGCTAAGCCTGTTAGAAAATGAAAAGAGACATGGATTTTTGAGATGGCTTGAAATAAAATACACGTACTCAATAGCCTTATCGCATGCATTAATTTCACTGGATAAAGTCGATTGTTTGACGGATTGCAAAATAAGTATTAGGAGAAATTTCCACATTCATCCACTTTTCGAAAAAATTTCACCAAATGATTGTGCTTGCAAATTGGAGAACGCAACCAAATGCAACTCTTTAAGCAACCAAATGAACGAATTACACTCGAAACAAGTTTGGTAGCCAACTTAAGCCTATCATGATAGACGTTTTCTTCATATGGATATCGAATGAAGAAAAAAACGGCAACGCAAAAACATCTCTACTCAACCTGTGATCAAACAATTTCTCTTAAAGCGTAATGTGGAATGGCGTATTTGTAACCAAAAAATGCCGCCGATACCAACACCCTTTTCCCGGAATTTCCACACTCATTGTCCTTGATCCTCATGTATAACATCCACAAAGTCACACTTAGCATCATAAATCAAAGTCATTTTATTCAATAAGGAAATGTGCAATTGCTACCAAAAAAAAAAAAGAGAACTATGTGATGGTTTTCGATCATTGCTCAATGTTAGAGCATTTTCTTAGCATGTATTATCTCGAATATCGATGGGAATAAGAGGCAACATATTACTGAATCTAACCAGCTAAGCCTGTTAGAAAATGAAAAGAGACATGGATTTTTGAGATGGCTTGAAATAAAATACACGTACTCAATAGCCTTATCGCATGCATTAATTTCACTGGATAAAGTCGATTGTTTGACGGATTGCAAAATAAGTATTAGGAGAAATTTCCACATTCATCCACTTTTCGAAAAAATTTCACCAAATGATTGTGCTTGCAAATTGGAGAACGCAACCAAATGCAACTCTTTAAGCAACCAAATGAACGAATTACACTCGAAACAAGTTTGGTAGCCAACTTAAGCCTATCATGATAGACGTTTTCTTCATATGGATATCGAATGAAGAAAAAAACGGCAACGCAAAAACATCTCTACTCAACCTGTGATCAAACAATTTCTCTTAAAGCGTAATGTGGAATGGCGTATTTGTAACCAAAAAATGCCGCCGATACCAACACCCTTTTCCCGGAATTTCCACACTCATTGTCCTTGATCCTCATGTATAACATCCACAAAGTCACACTTTGAATTGGGTTCGGTACACACTCAAGAAGTAGAGCTGTGCATCACACGAGCTCAAGTTTCCGCCTGACAAACTGAACGTGAGGTCAATCAATGCTCTGACGTATTTGTCCCGCATAGCTCTTTTATTTTGTACATTATGATTCTTTCAGATCTTCATGGGGTATACACAAATTTTACCCGAAGCTACATGCAGCGCTAAACATTACATCTTGAACTGTTTGCAAGCTGAAGGCAGTAAGCCAGCTGACGCTCACTCGTGCATGAATGCACGCTTGCATACATGCAGTCATGCTGTTCCAATAATAAGCTTCCACTGCGGTGAAAAGCGCCTAAAAATGGAAAGCTTTCAGAATTATAAACTGAAATGTATGTGTACTATGTGGTGACCATTCTCGAATGCAAAAAGCAAACATAGATGTTTACTTACTTGTAGCAAACTCTTTGATCGATAGCATTAGTGTGAGTTCGTTAGGGAGCACCTCAACAATTGCCGGCGCGTTTAGTGATTAGTTTTGTTAGAAATTTCTTTTCATCGCTTCAGCAAGATTTTCGCAATGAGACCATGTTGCAAATATATAAGCATATTCTCATCTTTTCTTTCTCTTTTCATTATGCATGATCTAGCCTCTTTCAATTTATGCCGCACCACCCCTATCCCGCATTCGTTTGTTATGCATTTTACAAGAAACGGCTGTCCGTGTATCGCTTCCGACAACTGTCCATTAAAGCTACAGCTTAAATCTGCCACCGCAAAATCTGAAGGTGATTTGCCATGATATGCCAATCGACATCATTAGCCGCAGTTATGCTTAGATTTCTTGTCATTTTATTGATAGCTTTGTGAGCGAAGCTTTGCAAAAACACTCAATAAAGACAGGGCATTGTAATCGCAATAAAAGAAAAAGCTTTTGGGATTTTCTGCAATCTTTCGGGACCACAAAAAAAAGGAGGTAAAATGATGGCTCGAGTGGTGCGATTCATTTCTCAACAGTTTGTCCTTCACAATTTTTCGTCCATGGATAGAGTCTAGCATAATGCACAAAAAAGTTCAATACGGTTATCATTGCGCTTTTTGCATACAGTCCTCTCGTTAATCATATATATATATATATATATATATATATATATATGTATATATATATCCATTACTTCCTAAAAAATAACCTTTTTATATACTATCTATATACTATGCGTTGTGATGTAAAGATGGCTTGTTAAGAAACTTAAGAGAAAGATTCTCGATTAAATGATGTACATATCGTGAAATGAAATCTGCTCTATATTATGGTTGTATCTCTTTGTATCTGATTTTGTCTGATTATATCTCTTTGCATCCTCTATTTACTCTCGTAAAGGTAACCCTTATCTATCGACTATATAAGACATTCCATTCGATTCGATTTGATTCGATTCGATAATCGTGTGAAATTCGCCTGTCACATACTTCTTTACATTCGTCTGCTTTGCCCATATGAAAAAAAAATCTCGAACGAACATAGAAGGATTTGTCGAAAAATGAGCTGAACTCTCTCTCTGTCTCTCTCCCAGACCTTCCGTTCTAGTTTCTGTCTTCGAACGACTGGAATGTTTTTTAAATTTGCTATAATTTTGTTTATTTTAACGATTTTATCCCTTCTATTATGCCACTTTCACCTAGCCATTTTCTGTTCTTTTCAATCGGATATGCTGCTCATAAAATCTCTCGAAATCTAGACCTTTCTTAGCTTACATGGCAATTTTCTTTCCCACGTATGCACCATGCAGATCGCGTGATGAACGTATGATCTTTGTATAGTTGTTGATAATTCTTAGGTGAGGAATCAAGAAAGAAATGAGAATCCTTTATTCGTTTCATCAATTCGCTTGTTTAATACTTTACTTATTTCGCAAAGCCTTCAATTACCACGCATACAAGTAGCACAAATGCAATGATGCACTACATGCGAGAGTTCCATATGCCGAAAAGTTGTCACTTTGTCGCTTCCTTGGTTTTTTTTTTCAATCATTGATGATTTTCGTTATTTTACGTTACCCCTTTGCTTGCTTATCCGCACAGTTTAGTGGATTGTTGAAATGTCGTGAAAAAATCTGCAAACTTTTTATTGATCCGACGACATCTTCCCGTATATATAAGGTTTGCGTAGGCGATCCACTCCGATAAACATTGTTTGTTCGATATTTATGTGCAAACTATGCAACTGATCGGTTTGATTGATGACTCATCAATGTGCGCATCGTGTTGATCTCTTATTGCGCTAGACTTTTGAGTGAAAATATCCTGCAGTAAAGTTCATTATCAAAGAATTTTGCCACTGGATGTGAAAAGTAGCTATCAACTACGTATTGCAGTAATAGAATGTCCGAAAATGCTCAATAAAGTTGTGACCTTCATACTATTCTGATTTTTTAAAGAGAAGGATCAGCAACTTTCCGGTCGTTCAAACAGTTCACAATACTCTGCCATAATGCACAGCTTAATGAGCGCAACTTTCATAAAAGAGTTCGAAAATCATTGAAGCTATGCAAAGACGCTTCCGTTACAAAATTAATAATGAAATAGAGTTGAAAGCGACGTTACTGTGAAGTCAAGTACCCACGTTAATATTTCGTTTCTGTACTGAGCTATATTATTGCTATTGATGGATCCATACGCTCACCAACAAATTCTGATTACTCGTCACTGTACCGTATACGAAAGTAACGAATGTGTGCATCATAAAATGGCCAAGTGGGGTGCAAATTTATATTTATGCCTTCTGATAACGTAAATTCTAGAACAATATGCAAATGTTGTTTTCAAATGCAGAACTTTGCAGCTTCCGCATGCCTTATACAGTACAATGAATGCCACAATAAAACAGCTCTATATTTGCTCACGCGTTGATTGGAGCGCATTATATTTTCTTTGATATCCAAAGCACATTTTAAGTGTACCATACGGTTAGCTGTACGAGCATCTAACATATCATTTTGCTTATCGTTAACCTTAGACTGCATTCAACGAATGATAAACTTTTCCAATGCGCCGAACTACAAAGCCACTACGTGATAGCGTTCGATGGTATTGTTCCCTTTTTTTTTCTCACTAAGCCAACAATTTGCAATATTGAAGCATTTATGCAGCTGAAAATCATACTCCATCAAATTGTGAAGCGTTTTCAAAACAATATATATATTTGCAAAATCTGAATTTCTTTAGATTCTGGATAGTCAAATGCCGACGTCAATGGAATATATGTTAGTCGATAAAGCTGATTTTAACGAGATTTTTAGAACGTTCAAATCAGCTTCATCGACTAATGCGATACGAATTCTATAAAATCTCGACCTCAGCTAGTTATCTGAGCTTTTGTGCAACGGAATTAAGTTCGGTTTTTTTTTCGACGCATAAATTTGAATTTCAACGCTGACTTCATGTGAACTTAATTTAGGATTCTTATTGTCATTGCAGGAAATGCACGCATCTTTTCATGTTGTGAATTTTTGAAAGAAAAAAGATATGCCTATGGCCGAATAAACTGTTTTGCTATTCAGCGAAATGCGCATAGTGCTAAATATAAGCAAGCTGAAATGTAAATATGAAGAAGCTGTGTGCTTTTGCACGCAAAAGAATAAAGCCATATCGTTTGTTTGAGAATTTTCTTAAGTATTTCTGCAATTATAATAGTCGAATGCATTTGTGGGCAAAAATTGTCAAATGCCAATTAATAGTTTGACAATTAAAGTTCACCAATAATGAAGCGAAGGCAAAGTAATATCGAATCGAATAGGAGTGCTAGAGTGAATCAATGCTTTTACATGAGGAGGAGCTCAACGTGAGCTAATGGATGGATATGTACGGTGAGCAATTATGCTCGCAAAACATAGGGACATTAGAGTTAAACACAAGAAAGTACAGAAACCTTCATCATCTACTCCTTAGTCTTTGGCTTATTCACTACTTATCTCTTTAGTTCAAACCACTTTGGGTGCTATGGCGAAGAACCGTAACCATAGCAAACTGTTTTGAATGGATACGAACTAATTAGTAATTCAGTCGGTGAACTTTGATGCTTCAATTGTTTTAATTTCCATATAACCTAGGCAAAACTTTGGCATTCAGGTCGAGTGAATGTTATTATCACTTTATGAATATATACACAGAAGTAACACATAGAAGTAGAACATTATATATATTAATTTATCTATGTATATATGTATATTAACCACGTAAACAGTTTGGATGTGAACTTTTTTTGGGCAGCAATGTCATGGACGGTAAAAAAAAACAAAAACTGAAGAGATGTTTTGCACTATATGCCTCTATTGTAATGCTCTCGGACGTTAATGAAAAAACATAGCTGCATGCAAAATCGGAAAACGATCAAAGGTTTGGTGGGCGCTGCAGTAAAGTCATCATTTCACGCATTCACCAGTAATCATATCACAATCCGTAGCATGTTTTTAATAAGACCGCTGTGATGCGTTCATTCTAAACGGCATGTTGTTATGACTAGCAGCTTAAAATCAATTAGGGTTTCAGAATAAAGTTGTGCGGTGATCATCGCTTGATGAGAAACGGCATCTGGGTAGTAGAAATATGATGTAGTACGTTGCTAGTTTAATAGGTTTTTGGGATCGACAACGACGAGTTGCCTATACGGATATGAAATTTTTCAGTCTGCTGTTTTCATGGAGAAGGCCAGTAAATAGGCGGCATGTAAGGCCTCTACATTGTCTTTTTGTAAAGTATAAAGAATAATTTATGTCATCGCTGGATGCCTTCTTCGGCCTAATAGTGGAAAGTTCTTTTAAAGGTGAACCTTTAATCGTAGAGTATCCAGGTAGCTAGCTCAGTGGACTGTTAAGCGATTGGCAAATCACGCTTAGCGCTTGACTTTGAACCGTCTAATGGGAGAAGCGAAGTGTGGCCAAATCGGAACAATTTCACATTTTACTTAATCGGAATGATAGAAACTTCGCTGAGCATATGGAAGCTGTGTCTCAAAGTTTTGAAAGTGATTGAGATACAAGCGACTTCGAACGCGCAAATTTCATCTCTCTATGAGATCGCCTAAGCGTACCATTCATTTATAATTCCGTTCCTTATTAGTCAATCCATTGCGCTGATCTGTTCCAGTCTGATTTGGAGAAATTGATGAACACGTTGAATAGATGCGTTGGTCTCTCACCGAGTTTTTACCTCCAGAATCAAGGCATAATAGAGGATGCACAGAATGTGTACGAGAAAGCTATCTCCCAGATTCGGCAGCACAGTGATCGCGTACAGCCTGTCAGGTCTCATCAAAGAATCAGACCCCTCGAAACGGCCAAATTTTCGGGAAGTTTGGCGAAACGGCGATATTAGGAGAAAGTCAATGATGTACGATGATTCAGAAGGAAAGACCAGTAACTAATTAAGTGCGAGAAAATGGACATTCTAGTTGTTGGTTTAACAGTTTTGAGTCATGGTTTAACAGTTCCCTAGCATTCGAGCATCCTCACCCCTTGTGCACGAATTCAGTTTGGCAGTAGTGTTGCGAAATTGATGTGGAAAGTTTAAAACTTATGGAAACACATAAATCCAAAAGAAAAAGGCAAATAAACAAGATGAGCATCTAAGCAAAAGCTTAAAAAGCATAAGAAAGCGAGTGAAAGGATGTACCAATTAGATGTAATGCAATAGATTTTTCTGAGAACAAAACAGTTCAGACGATTTTTGAACGCAAAAACACTAGACGCTGAAACGATATCATTGCAAACAATAACGGCTTAAAAAGTAAAAGATTTATAAACTGAATTTGAAGTTGAGATAAGCGAAAACAACTGCAAGAGCTATCATATCGATTAGAATGTGAAAACAATGAATCGAACAGAATGTTAGGAAAATATTTATACATTTGGAACAAAATAAGAGGTAGAATTTATGCTGACGATATTCAAGCAATGTAAGTAACGAAGGCAACCAATAGGCAAAGTTGAGTTTGGTGTTTACATATGAACCTACCGATGAAACAAGCTTAGCTTACCTCATGTTCAATTTATGATCGGAAGTGCGATCGGTAGGATCTACCGCAACAACAACGAAATAGAAATCAAATTCAAGCAACGGGATCCAATAGCTCTCTGCAAACCCTAAATTTAAAAAAAATCACTTGATCACCTCAAAGTTGTTGAGTGCATTGGTTTCAACGAAGCTGATGATGGGAAATTCGCTGGCTATCATGAGTGTCCGGTATGTTATCTCGTCGTTCCGACTATTGCGACATTCAGACGAGGAGGAATGTCGAGAAATGTCGAGTGACGATTTTCAATTTGGAGTGGTGTATTGATTGCTCCAACGTGCATTTCTCTGATTCTAGAAGCTCTTGCTCACTCATCAGCGGAGGCGAGAGACCCGAGCTGGCTATCCCCAATGATCAACTCTATTTTAACGTATTGTCAGATTTGAAGTGCCATTTCATCTGCTAGCGCTTTGTTGCGATTAATATTTATAATCGTTCGAGAACACTTCAATTGATTTGTTCATTTTCCTCAAGATAGGCACTGCAACATGTTTGGCGTGCTAATTAAACTCATCGAGAAAGCCATGAACAAGTGAATGGGCAAACATTAGCACAGAAAATCACTGAGGCACTTGGTGGTTGCACACACACACAAGCACACATACGCACACACGCACACACGCGCATACGCACACACGCACATGCGTGCACACACACGCACACACACACACGCACACACGCACGCGCACACACACGCACACACGCACACACGCACACACGCACACGCACACACGCACACACGCGCACGGAACACACGCGCACACACACACACATACGCACACACGCACATACGCACACACGCACACACGCACACGCTTGAGTGCCTCACATCATCCAACTCGCAAAAAACACGAAGACCCGTATGAGATATAAGGCATGAACACCGGCTATAGCGAACAAACACAATTCGTCGGAGGTTGTTTAATGAAGTTGTCGCGTATCGTCGACGCTATCCTTCACTAGTATTTGCTCTTCTTTCAATTCATGGGTTGGCTTTTCGGCAAAATTCTTGAGATTTTTGCTGTTGCGATCGTCTATAGTTTGGTTAATGATTGTTTTGGAACATGCTGTCAGCTAATTTTTTTTCTATATTTTCGCGATTTAAAACGATCGTCAAGCAAACTGAGATGATTGATATTGCAAATGCTATAAAAGACTCGCATAACATTGCTGAGTATTATTTGTGTCACGTTTAACTTTCGCTTAGCAGCCATTTGTGTTATCTCAGAGAGAAATCTAATTGTCGATATTACATAACACTCAGTTTTAAGAGAATATCTAATATGAGCATAAAATTTTGAGATTGTTGTAATGCAAAATGGAAGAACTGGTGTCTGCTTTCTGGAATTGACTGCGACGAAACATATTTCCGTCTCAGTTCACTCTCATTCCTCTAACGTTGTTTAAGATCTCATCATCAATATTGTCGCTTCGATGAGCAGAAAAAGGTTTTCGTCTTTGGGCATCAACGATCTTTGCGAGTATTATTGTTGGTCCTCGTAAATGAAGATGGTTTTATACAGCATTAATAAATGAATGAAAATAGTTTTGTTATTTTTCACATTGGCAAGTGTAACTTTCAGAATATCCCTTACAGATGAACAAAAATAAAGAATAAAGATTAGGCAACTCAACTATATCCGTTAGCTTATTAACCGCTTATTTGTAGCAGTACTCATTTGCCTACATTTACATTTTGAAAGCAGTAATCTGTAGGAAGAACAGTACTATTCGAGATGAAAAGTGTGCTCATTATTGATACCATATGCTAGCATACGTTTTGAAGTTGACCATTTATTTAATCGTGCTATCGAATAATGCAAGCAGTGACGCCTCATCAATATTGGATGATCATTACTTTCATTTCCTCCTTTTTTTTTCGGCTTAACTGTTTGCTGCCTTGTTTATCGTTAGAAGTTTTGTTTTTTCCAACGGATTTCTCCTTCCACTAAACTCTGTGCTAATTTTATTGCTCGCTTTGATTCTCCGGTAATATGAGAGTGAATTGTATTGGCGTAATATTGCACTCCATCTACGAACGGCTATCATTGAGCCGGTCGGATGATCGTAGTCGAATGAAATATCGTTTGCTTAGTAATCGCCTTAACATGTGTTATTGCGAACGAAATTCTGCAGGAATGAATGCAAACTGAAAAATGCTTGTAGGATATCCGCCGAAACCATTCGATACTATTCAGATTTCGGTTATGAACCAAAAAAAAAAGATAACCAAATTTTGATCAATCAAATGCCGATCGCTTACAACATCATTATTGAAATCCTTTCAAATTACTGCTGTCAATATGATCCCTCATTCCGGCTAAATAAGACCATTAAATTACTCTGGTTCGAATATCAGTCGTTAATGAACGCATCATTTCCACAATCGCGAACTCTGTGCCTAGTCTCAATTGAGTTATATGTTTAAAGTCCATCCATCCAGGTTTAGATTCTTATAACTTTTGTTCTTTTGTGCTATCAATTTAAGCACTTTCAACGTTCACAACAGTGTTTTAGAATTTTTTAAAACAACTTTTTTGGACTCGTCATTATTATCGGTTTTCATAGCAATAAAAAAATTAAAACTATATGTAGAATTAGAGAACTGCTATCGAACAATTGTGGCCGCCACTCTGATGAGAATCATACTTTTCGAATGGTAAAAGTCAGTCGATGCATCCTGATCGTTGCGAAAACGCTGAAGACGTTTGCAGATGGCCATATGCACAGGATGTCTCCACGCAGAGCTATCGCGAGGAGGGGAAGCCGTCATGTTTGTTCGAGCGTAAAAACTTACTTCATTGCTAATATCACTCTCTTGCTCTTGTTTATTGCGTTTTCCGCAAACAAAAAATGATGCGAGTGTGGTTTTCATCTGTTTTGCTCATCTCAGAACGTAATTAAACTACGAATTGCATTGATCAAATCGAATGCAATTTTCAATTATAGTTTTTCACATCCTCTTTTGTTTCTTCGCTAAAAAATCGGCCAATTAATTGTCCATCTATCTTACCTTATCATCAAGTCAGTTGAACGTAAACATAGTTCTTGCACATATACATCCTCATCCATTTGTTTAAAACGTGCAAATTAATGAAGCGCAATTGTAAACAAAATCGGTTTTCGCTCAATTCCGACAGATAAGTTTTGCTTCGGGTTCACATTTTTCATAACTTGAAATGCCCGTCCTTCGTCGTTAACGGATGCTAATTTTTGTTGACAATAGTGACGCGAAATCGCCTCTTCTCTCATCATCGCCAAAACTCGAGACATACAAAGTTTGCCCCTCACTATACATGCAAATGGTCGTACTATATATTCCTGTTCTTATTCTTACCGCTCTGGCCTTCAATGCGATGTCTTGATGTTACTGTGATGCAATCGCACGCCGAGCACAGCCATCTCTTTCGCTGTTTCAGCTCGATGTTAAGTACCACCCGATAGCTGGGCTATCAGTGGTATGGTGTGAAGCAGCCGGGAATCGAACGGAGGTCTCCGCGCATGTAAAGCGGGAGCTGTACCACTGAGCTATTGCCGCCCTCAATATATATACAAATGGTATTAGTTGAGCATATGACTGCTTGAAAAATATGTCATGAATAAACAAATTTTATCTGCTACTGTTTCCTGGCGACTAACCAAAGTCAAGAAAATTACTGTGTCTTATTTAGAGCGCAATAAAAATAAACGAGAAAGGGTGTCAATGACTAGTAGGAGAAGCGCATTTGCGATTTTATTCATCAGATCAACTCGTTTCATCGACTAAAAGTATCATGCAAGGGAACTTCGTTTTCAAACTAAGCTGACCAAGCGTACAATCCTTCTGCTAAAGATTCCGTTTTGCAGAAGTGAAAAAGGTGAAAAATTCAAGTCAGTTATGCGTGGCTGAACTTTGAGAGCTATCCGGTTAAGTAAGAAGTGTGTTTGCGCCCTACACCTATACCAGAAAACCGTTCGGTGTTGTGTTTATAAGACTGTGCTATTTATTGGATTGTGTCGAGAATTTTGCAGATGAGCAATTTCGCAATTTCGGTCAATTCGAACGATCATATTCTCACTATGTTCATACGACCTTCTTCGTTTATGAAATAATGAACAGACAATTTTAGGATCAAACGAAACGGGGAAAAGCGTCGCAGAAACGGATCGCCATGAATCTTTCACTCTCTGTCGTCAAAAAAGTTGGGAAAGAATATCGTTTAAAATTAGCCTAGTCGAGACTCTCTGTTGGCTTTCTGACTAACGCTCCCAACGAAAATCACAAGGGGATGTTTTATACGGAGCAAGAAATTCGGCCAAGACGATCTTTTTTTTTTTCGCTGCCTGAAGCAGTGTTTCAAAAAAATATGCGTGATGAGCAACGAGCAGCTGCTTATGGCAGCTGCATTTGGGCTTTCAAGTTTATTTAAATGATGGAATGCATATCTTTACAAGTCTATATTATTCCACGTTTTTTTCTCACGCATTCATTCCAGCTGCGAATTGCATTGTGCCTGCTAATGCATATTGTGAATCGCGATGTGAGTTACAAGTTTTTCTGCTTCTATTCGCAAAGAATGCACATCAAAGGCGGATACTTTTACATATTCTGAAGGATTACGTTGCGCTGATAACACTTTTCGTTGCTATGATTTTCAAAACTCACAAGTAATTGGAGTAAGACGCTTTCTCGCGTGCTTCTAACTGTTTGGAAAATGGTTCGATGTGTTATGAAAATCAATCTAACGGGTATTCTAACCATTTTTTTTTTTGAATTTGACCGTTCGAGCAGTAGCAACAATCAATCATAAAAGCTCTTCTAATCATCCGATGTTATAGTTCTGCAAAAAAATACTGGAGATATATCTATCTAATCGATTCAGATCAGACGACTTGGCAAAATTTCTGACATAATTTCGGCGTTCTTCCCATATTGAATAGTGAAAAGTTGTGATTGTGAATAGTGAAGTTGTGAATAGTTGTGAATAGTTAAAAGTTGCATTTTCAATAGAATTTTGATGCGAACATGTCCGTCAAGTGAACAGCTGAGCTTTAGTAAGAGCTCGATAAGCTCATAACTGTCTTCTTAACATCAACTATATCATTCAGACGATTTTTTTTTCTAGAGATAACGAAATACTGTTCATTGCAATTGTACATCTGAAAACTGATATAGTAGTCTCTCGATTTATAGCTTTGTAAGGGAAACATTTATTGCTCGGAAAACATGACACCCTAATCGAACATTTAGAGAAAAGTAGCTTTCTCGCAAGCTACGAATGGTACCATATAGGATACAGGAGATAATTGAAAAGTCATACAGGGGCAGATTTCGAGAAAAAATGATATAATTCATGAAACTGAGGATCGAATGCGGGCTTTAGTCAAGAATTTCTATGGGCTAGATGGATTTAGCTTTCGAATAATACTCATCAACTTGTTATCCTTAATAAAGTCCCAGCGGACAATAAACCTTGCAATTTTTTGACAGGTGACCTTTTTGAGGCGGGAATTACGTTGAGAATACAGCTACTTGCCGTCCTTGGCATGGGAGGTTCGCGCTGTTCTTTAGCATTTTCGTCAAAGGGGTCTTGTCAAGGAGGAAGCTATTTGTCATCCTCACCAAGGAAGGTTTATAGCGTAGATTTTCGTGAGGTGACAAAAGCATCAGCTAGGGCAGGGAGGGACTATTCGGTGCGATATGCAGAATGCGGTAGATATATGGTAGAATAGAGAAATAGGCCATATTTCAGCACATTCAACTCAAATTTGGTCCACTTGTTGGAAGCTTCTAATTCTTAAGAACGTTTTGGCAAGCGTACCCGTACTGCTAAGAACCTGTTTGTAGTTATCGAGAACACTTCCTATAAGGAATATCGAATAAGGTTTTACCTTTACAAAAAAACTTTTTTGTGCTTTGAACAGACGTTAGGTTTTCCAAAATTAATCGTGTTTTAAGGCGACAATTCCTGGGCGAATAAATGAGGGCAAGTTTTTGTCTACGTTCGGTGAGCAAACAAGATAAAATAGAACGGAACTGATTTAAGCACTTCAACATGCAACAAAACTTGCTCGCATATTTATACGGCTAAGAACCTGTTTGGAGTTATCGAGAACACTTCCTATAAGGCATATCGAATAAGGTTTTACCTTTACAAAAAAAACTTTTTTGTGCTTTGAACAGACGTTAGGTTTTCCAAAATTAATCGTGTTTTAAGGCGACAATTCCTGGGCGAATAAATGAGGGCAAGTTTTTGTCTACGTTCGGTGAGCAAACAAGATAAAATAGAACGGAACTGATTTAAGCACTTCAACATGCAACAAAACTTGCTCGCATATTTATGATGTCTCTCTGTGAAATCACTAGCCATAATGGGGCATGTAGCCTCATTTTCTACTTTCCCTGGTTAAGGAAGGTAACCAGCTTAAGCGAAGTAACCGCCATGTGAATTATTCAGTCTTTGTCTGACCGAAAAAAAGAGGAAAATACGCGATAATAATTTAGGCATTTCAAATAAATTTTCATCTTCAGTAGCCACGTTCTTTCTTCTGCTTTCACATATTTGCAAAGAAACGCCCCCATCTGACCATCAGGCACAAGTACCATCTGCACTCAGGAATGGTTTATGATAATTGAGGCCTACATAACAGCAATCATGTTGTTTGTGAGCGATATAAACGCAATGTGATTATTATCATTTTTATTACAGCAAAGAATTACAATGCAAGCTCATTGGTTCCACCGCACAAAATTGCTCACTAAATAACTGATATGCGTTATGATTATACGTGTGATATGTTCGAGAATGGGAAGTGCTGATATGATTGGCCCGCTTCCAAGTGCAACACCAGCGTTTGCCTGCTTCAGCAAACCAGACCGTATCTTACCGCTCACTTCTTGCTCCTTGTATATGGAATACAAGGTGATCGAGAACCGCTTAGGCATGCGACGTTAGATTTTCAACTCCTTGCTTCTCTATCGCTATCCTCTGCAAATTAATCCCGCTCCACTCTTAAAGTATGACCTATAACAGCTTAGAAATGAATGGTAGCGCGAAAATATGTTCCGAATCAAGATGGAGTCAACCAGCGTCTCGCTGCATTCTCGACCGACCGTGGAGATATGCTGCTTAAAGATTGTGCCATCAACTCATGGTGTTGCAATGATGTTATCTTAAGATAGCTGATCGTTTTTTTGCTCCGTCTCCATCTTTCCATTTCTCTCGTTTCGGATAATTGAGGGGCATCGCCTTCTCGCTCCAGTCTTTGCAGGAGTGAAAGCGGTTAATGGGAGTGGAGGAGGGTTGGGGAGTGGGGGAGGGGAGGAGGAGGATGTTGCGTGTGTTTTATTTATGATTCACTCGAAGTGGACATTCTTTTTTTCTCCCCACCTCTTCAAGAATTGATGATTTATTAAGAAGCATGATCGATTGAGAGCACAAATGTTAATTAATAATTGCTCATATTAATACGCTTTCTGAAATCCGTTTGCGTCGAAGTCGCAGAAATTTTGTACTGCTTTATAAGCGCATAAACTTGTTGTCTGCCAATTCGCTTTTCATTGCATTCTCATTGATATTTGCTCATTATCTGTTTCTTTGAAACGACCAATGTATTTAACAGTTGTTATTAGATGTTACCTGCGAGTGTCTCTCCGGCATAACTTGACAAACAGCATTCATACATCAAATATCCCTAGCGTAAAACTAGGCACATTAATGAGCATTTGAGTAAGCTTTTGCTGTTGTCGTATAAGCATGAGAAATATGAGTATTTTGAGAAGATCATAGCCAAGTATCGAATTAACAACGAGTGGTTTTTAGGATTATCGAGAGAGAAAGAGAGTGAGAGAGAAAGAGGGAGAGAGAGAGCTACTCGACTCGGTGTGTCATCGAGAACGAATCTTTAGAACAGTCTGCAGTTCGGCCTATTCATATATTGCTAAGCGCAAAATGAGGAAAAAAAATCGTAAACAAAGCACAATATTGGATTCGAAACAGTTCCAGATATACCAAACTCGAATACCTATTATCTAGTCGATTTTCGAGGACTCGAAACGCAGTAAATAAACAATGAGTTCGAAAGTGCCGCTTATGTCTTTTAGAGAAAAATGGTTCTCTTAGAAAAGAATCAGTTAATTTAGTCCCGTTTAAAAGTCATTTATTATCGTATAGTAGACGTACAAAGATGTGATCATGTTCGAAATTCAGTTGCTAACAACATATGGTGAGGTGAGCATAGATTACCCAAATAGTCGGTCGATCACTGGAGCGTAATTTTCGACGTGTTTCAGCAGTGGGCATTGAAAACATCATTGAACACTTTCACTAGCTAGTAGTCACACATATACGAGCTGGCGATCTGTTTGCGGATATCGCAAAAAGTGCAGTCACAACGGTCTTCTGATGCGTGTTTCCACTTCTTAGCAAGTTTCAAGTTTCACTTCTTAGTTTCTTGAAATAACTCGAGCGCTGCTCCTTTCAAGAGGTCAATAGAACAGAGATAACTTGTCTTCCTCATAATTTATTTAACTCAATTGTTTATACGCAACTAAAAGATGTATGTGCTCTTGTGCGTATGAAGGCAACTCTTCCAAACAGTAGATTCGAATCAATACGACTTCAACAAAGCTTATTAGACCCCGGAACAGCTTTATGTTGATCGCAGTTCTCAATCAATCGATATCAAAGTTCTCATAGGCCTTAGCTTCAGTTCGTTTTCCGAAAGAAACTAGAATTTTGAAACATTCAGGTGTTGCTCATTTTAAGATTCAAAGGATGTTTTAGAACCCTTCTCGTATTTCCTGAAGTAAAACGGATGAACGAAAAAAGGACAAAGATCTTCCCTCCCCCAATTTCTACGTGTCACGCATTATGTGTCGCAGCCAACGAAATTTGTACTCTTAGCGAAGAGCGAAACGCACTTCGATATGTTAACCAAACTCCTCCAAACGCGCTTTCTTTAAAGCTTGCTTCTTTTTTTTGGTGTGTCAGTGTTAGGAAGGCGAACAACGATAATAATCACATTGCACCAGGCAGCATCCAACCGTCTCACCTCATTTGCCATTACCGCCGCTTCAAACTGCGCTACCACGCCTGCGAAGGACGAGTGAATGAGAATGAGGGGTGGTTGAATAGAAACTGGAAGGGCAAAAAGGGGTGGTGTACTAAACTACTACACTCATGCATCTCTGAGGAAGAAATGGTCTCGATCTCACCCTCCTCCTCGTTCCCCGACGGGTAGGCCCGAGAGAAGTGAGCATCTTTTTATGAGGGCGCAAGTCTGAGGAAGAAATGGTCTCGATCTCACCCTCCTCCTCGTTCCCCGACGGGTAGGCCCGAGAGAAGTGAGCATCTTTTTATGAGGGCGCAAGTCTGAGGAAGAAATGGTCTCGATCTCACCCTCCTCCTCGTTCCCCGACGGGTAGGCCCGAGAGAAGTGAGCATCTTTTTATGAGGGCGCAAGTCTGAGGAAGAAATGGTCTCGATCTCACCCTCCTCCTCGTTCCCCGACGGGTAGGCCCGAGAGAAGTGAGCATCTTTTTATGAGGGCGCAAGTCTGAGGAAGAAATGGTCTCGATCTCACCCTCCTCCTCGTTCCCCGACGGGTAGGCCCGAGAGAAGTGAGCATCTTTTTATGAGGGCGCAAGTCTGAGGAAGAAATGGTCTCGATCTCACCCTCCTCCTCGTTCCCCGACGGGTAGGCCCGAGAGAAGTGAGCATCTTTTTATGAGGGCGCAAGTCTGAGGAAGAAATGGTCTCGATCTCACCCTCCTCCTCGTTCCCCGACGGGTAGGCCCGAGAGAAGTGAGCATCTTTTTATGAGGGCGCAAGTCTGAGGAAGAAATGGTCTCGATCTCACCCTCCTCCTCGTTCCCCGACGGGTAGGCCCGAGAGAAGTGAGCATCTTTTTATGAGGGCGCAAGTCTGAGGAAGAAATGGTCTCGATCTCACCCTCCTCCTCGTTCCCCGACGGGTAGGCCCGAGAGAAGTGAGCATCTTTTTATGAGGGCGCAAGTCTGAGGAAGAAATGGTCTCGATCTCACCCTCCTCCTCGTTCCCCGACGGGTAGGCCCGAGAGAAGTGAGCATCTTTTTATGAGGGCGCAAGTCTGAGGAAGAAATGGTCTCGATCTCACCCTCCTCCTCGTTCCCCGACGGGTAGGCCCGAGAGAAGTGAGCATCTTTTTATGAGGGCGCAAGTGTTCAAAAAAGGGGAAGGGCAAAGGGTTGTGACATCATCCAAAGTACTCAGTACTCTCTCTTCGACATTTTCTTCTGCCACCTACGCGCTATGTTCACCCCCACCAATCTCCGCACTTTGCAAAAGGGTTGTGATAAAACCGTGCCTAATGTGTAACATGAAAGACCTCGACTTTGCCCAAACTCACTCAGATGTTCAAAATTAAATGCCAGGTTCTTAAGGTCAAACTCAACTTCCCGCCGCTCATGACATTACGCAGTGTTGGAAATTTCGGATCTATTCCTACGTCTAATCGCACAGTTTGATCACCATTCGAGTGCGCCAGCATACAAAAGTAACGTATGCACTTCCACTCCAGTGAACTACATCATACAGAGCCTTACACACGTAGTAGACATATTCAAGCCCATTCATTCACCTCATATGCGCGTCGTCGCTCTAACAGAAGCGGTGCTGCTACTATTGTGAAACCCAGAAATGCTCATAAATTTCATCCCATGAGCAATCCGAGGAATGCCTCAAACGCAGTTATGTAACAAAAGATCGACTTGTGGTACTTTGCAGTACTGATTGCATTGTTTACCGGTCATGTGATTAGTTCAGAAGGACCATTCTAGAACACCCACAACAACAAAAGTAAAGTCATCGCATTTTATCGTCAAATAATTTTTTTAAACGTTTATTTGCAAGAAACAAATTCGAAGAACACAAAGATGTTTGAGAAAAAAACTTGTCGGAAAAGAAAAACAGAAGAAACATAAAGAAACAGAAAGCATACAGACAGAGACGGAAGAAGCTGCGAGTCAATTATGATTCACTGAAATGAGACTGTTCAGCAGTAGTTGAGATTGTCGTAGTCTGAGGTCAATTTATGAAGTATGAAAGAAAGAGTTAATCCGCTCACCATCATGACGGCAAGTAAATTCCAGCAATTAATTAAAAGAATTTTGGGTGATAATATTTACATGTTGTTTTTGAAATTGAAAATTATTCTCTCGCTACCGTTTTGAAAAAGTAAAATGCTGATATTGATTTATGTGAAGGAATCTGAATGAAGTTCTGCATATAACGCATACATCTATTTTAGGTTTCCTCAGTTCGGCATTTTCAAGATTGATAGGTTTAAACGTTCACTGTAAATTACTTTTTCATAAAAAATTCTCTTAAAAATCGAAAAAAATCATTGCACGTTTTCGAATAACTCATAAAAGATTTTATCACAAGAATACATTTGTATTACTTATTTCTAACCACTGTATAATTGCCTACATCGGAATTTGATGCTTTATGGGATCACCCCCCATTTTTCATTAAAACCGATGATAAGCCATGTACAGTATAAGTGCTCGATGAGTATGCATAATCGACATATTCATCGTTGATAAAATAATTTTCATTCATCGTTAATCATATCAACTCTACTTGCTAAGTGCGCTTTACACGATGTCTGATCGTTTATTTGCCAAGCTCATTTCCTGCATACGAGATTAAGGTTTCATAGATCGGTGAATTGTTTGTTCTAACTAACTTTCTGAACATTCAATCGCGAATTCCGCATATGTTGTTATTATGGAGCAAGAATTCTAGGCGAGAAAGGCAGACGACAGGCGCACACACCGATCAGGTGACTATTTCTGAATAATTACCAACAGTGGCTACATTACTATTAGCTTAAATATCTATTCAACGATGAAAGGATCCGCCTTGAATCAGCTGTACGATGATAGTTTACGGTAGATGCGATGCGATGATATTGATTCTTATCGCCGTAGATCATCAATTCTGCTTGTCATTCCTCCTGATAACAAACAATTACTATATCAAATGCATTCGTTTGATTAAAATACATGACGGATTCTGGATTGTTGCATATTGTATCGAAACGCGGTTTTATACGTTCATCGGTGAACAGTCCGTATTCATCAACGATCATTTTCGTACACGTGTAGTATCACTTGTTTCATTTGTATATCAGCATTCACTAAATAGCAGTTATGTATGAATTTATTTATTTTTTTACTGATTTATTTGTTTTATTTATTTACTTGTTTACTTATTTATTTATTCTTTTGTTAAATTTATTTATTCATATATTTATTCTATTTATTCATTTACTTATTCATTTGATTTATTTATCTGTTCACTTATTTACTTACTCGTTTTATTTGTTTATTTGTTTATTTATGCGTTTATTTGTTTGTTTATTTATAGCAGTTTATTATTACAGACATATTACATAGCGATGAGCGCAGCAGAAAAACCGAAAAGTCTGAAAAAGCTGCACCACAACGAACATTCATTAACAGAAAATATGTATCGTGAGACTGAGAAGATAAGATTGTTCTAAATTCGAAAAGGTTCCAAACTTGAAAAGGTTCCAAACTTGAAAAGGTTCCAAACTTGAAAAGGTTCCAAACTTGAAAAGGTTCCAAACTTGAAAAGGTTCCAAACTTGAAAAGGTTCCAAACTTGAAAAGGTTCCAAACTTGAAAAGGTTCCAAACTTGAAAAGGTTCCAAACTTGAAAAGGTTCCAAACTTGAAAAGGTTCCAAACTTGAAAAGGTTCCAAACTTGAAAAGGTTCCAAACTTGAAAAGGTTCCAAACTTGAAAAGGTTCCAAACTTGAAAAGGTTCCAAACTTGAAAAGGTTCCAAACTTGAAAAGGTTCCAAACTTGAAAAGGTTCCAAACTTGAAAAGGTTCCAAACTTGAAAAGGTTCCAAACTTGAAAAGGTTCCAAACTTGAAAAGGTTCCAAACTTGAAAAGGTTCCAAACTTGAAAAGGTTCCAAACTTGAAAAGGTTCCAAACTTGAAAAGGTTCCAAACTTGAAAAGGTTCCAAACTTGAAAAGGTTCCAAACTTGAAAAGGTTCCAAACTTGAAAAGGTTCCAAACTTGAAAAGGTTCCAAACTTGAAAAGGTTCCAAACTTGAAAAGGTTCCAAACTTGAAAAGGTTCCAAACTTGAAAAGGTTCCAAACTTGAAAAGGTTCCAAACTTGAAAAGGTTCCAAACTTGAAAAGGTTCCAAACTTGAAAAGGTTCCAAACTTGAAAAGGTTCCAAACTTGAAAAGGTTCCAAACTTGAAAAGGTTCCAAACTTGAAAAGGTTCCAAACTTGAAAAGGTTCCAAACTTGAAAAGGTTCCAAACTTGAAAAGGTTCCAAACTTGAAAAGGTTCCAAACTTGAAAAGGTTCCAAACTTGAAGAGGTTCCAAACTTGAAAATAGCAAAATAACAGATAAACAAAAGTATACACCCGCCTAGCGAGGACGCCACCATAATGCCGCTTGCAAATTTCAAGTTTGCCGAGACGCAGTAAAAACAATCAGTATTGACGTATTCACTTTATTGACGTATTCACTTGAATGATTACATAAGTGCTCGGAGAAAGTTGAGAACAAATATAAGTATTTAGGAAGAACTGGCCATACGATGAATTCGTTTTGTTACTCCCACTACAGTTGCCCTTGGTAAGAACTGAATTTTTTCGCCGGCTACTATGACTGTGGTGCGCTCGGTTACACTAAGCGCAGCCGACAATCGCTAAAGATCTTTTGCAGCTATGACGGTAACGACTTTTGAAAATGTTGATTGAAAATTTAGAAATAGTGCTTTAAATATTTTGTTCGCCTACGATAGAAAAGTTTGTTGAACGAATGCACGAAACGAGTTCATAATATCCTGTTTTTCTCAGTCTGCTTGATTGCACTTTTTACTGGTTATTCTTTTCAGGATCGCTTTTCATGTTAGAAATTTTCCTCTTCAAATTTTCCTTGCTAAAAATGTGTGCATGTTTTTTTTAATTTCTGCTACAAATGTAAAGTTTTCTTCTTAAAAGAGTTTATTTTTTTAAATGCTTTAAAGTATCGAATCGAAGATGAATGGTGCGCAAATATTTTTGTTTGATGTGTCGATAGATAAATCGTTGACGCTATTATGTTAAAGGTTGTACAGAAGGAACTTCATTTTAACGCATTTTCAAAATTCTTTCAGAGCACTTTTTTTTGTCCTTAATCGAAGTAATTCTTTGTTAGGCGATCGCATATATTCGGAAAATTTGATCCGTTAGTGGATACGAATGAAGATCAAGTGCGAATATTCTACTCGTATAATGTCTGTCAATAGAGTTAGCGGACAACTGATTGTTTACAACGTCGAACTTACGCTGTTTAATTCTATGTGGATTCCGTGTATGCGATCAACAATTCGAATAGAATCTTCCTCACTCAAATAAACGCTTCTCTTAAGCATTCCAAGAAAATCTCTCCCCTTCTATGCATTCCCACCCCGAAATACCTATCCTCTGGGAACTTATCAATTTAACAGTGATAGGAGCTTTATTTGAGGTTTTGTGATTGTTCAGCGAACATCGAGAGCACCTTTGGGAAAATTTCTTACGCACAGAACATTGCAAGGGTTCCACTGAACATAGTCAGCCAATGCTTTGGCTTAGGCGCTCAGTGGAACTAGAAAATTGTTCATAATATTTGCATGCTCTACAATGTGCTGCATATGAGCGAGAATCTATTACTTCATATAGGTTTGCAACTAATCGAATTTGCTTTTCTCGCTAATCATACGTTTTGATGCGTACGCTTATGTGTGCACACCATTCAGTAATACTCTCTCGTTAATTTATATGAGAATTTATGCTTCTACAATTAACTCGTTGGCAAGGCTTTTTGTATCAGACCAATTTTATTGGCATACACATTAGCAATTTATGTGCTTTATTGTGCGCCTCAAGGAGATTTTTTTTTTCGAAGCATTTAGTCAACTATGGAATATTTTTTATTCATATCAAACGTTTAATCTTTTCAAAATGACAAAAAAAACAAGGAGAGCTTCGATTGCGTAAGCACATATATCGATCGAAATGAAACAATATATTGTCGATTTGCACACTGTTGAAGCGACTTCAGCAGCACACTATTGAGATGAGTTTTATTAAAAATTCTTGTGCGTGGCGTGTCTTCGAAACGCAATAGTATAGAGAGACAGACGACGCACATATGCATCCCTTAGCCTCAGTTGACGTGGAAAAGGGAATTCTTACAAGCCTTTTGCACTTCTCCCAGCTAAACGTCATCTTTGACGTTCATATGTCTTCGCCGCTGCTTAGTACATTTGAGATGCGTGCAATCGATTTTTTTTTGTGCTGATAATAATCATAATAACCATAATAGTGTTTTGCTGATAAAACGCCTTGATTGTTCGGAATTTTTAAGTTACTAAAAATTAAGAAAAAAAACTTCTGGAAAGGTTTTCTAGAGTAAAAATCCAATTTTTATGAGAAATTGTTTTGTTTTAAACGCGGAATAGGGGTGGAATTTCGTTTTCCTTTTTGATTTACGCTTCTTTGATCAGCGTTTGATGCGTTTAGATAGAGACGAGCGGCTTGACAAGCTTGAATTTTGCTACGCCTGTACATTTGACATATTGCGCTCATGGTGAGGGCAAAACAGCGATTGATCGTTTTCAATTGGCAATTTTTGCATATCGCAGATTTGTGTTTTCAACGGCCTAAATTGCATGGTTGCCGCTTTCTTGAGCGCAAATGCTATAGCCGATTGCAACTCGCATTTTATATGAGCTTGTGTACGAGCATCCAATTCTGCCTGAGGCTGTGTTCATATGTCAGCGCCCTTATTCGTTCACCAGCCTTCTGCCATACTTGTTTGTTTGGTTGTGTTGCAAATAGACGACGCATGATGCGTTTCGAATGCTCTATTTTGGTCTTTTAAACTTTTACAAACGGCTCTTTTTTTTCGTTTTTACTCCACTTTGTTCCGATTTCATCGATCGTTGTCATATATTTTCAGATCAACATATAACGCATATTTTTAGGCGCATCCTCGTTTGGATTATTGATTTTTTTGATTTATTCTTCGCAAAAACTTTTAAATAAAAATTCAAATTTTCAATCCTTCGCAAAAAAATCCATTTCCATAGGTTGCGATAATGATCGCTGAAATAATGTGTTTTAGAGTTGCTGCTGACAATTGCTAGTTGCACAATAGCGAATTCTGCTCATTCGACTAAGTTTTTGCTACGTTTTGCTAACGTTTGGTGAATGTAGAAAAGTAATGCTTACAACGAATGCTGCCATATACTGATACTTTCACATCATGCGATTTCCACAGCATCCTATGACTTTACAAAGATGATAACTGTCTAGCATAGAGGCAACGATCTGAAACAAAAAACGTCCATCAAAAGAAAAATCTAAGGTATTCAGAATAGTTTTGCATATTGTTTTATTTCCACTCTTTCGTTCACCATTCCATTTTGTTTCTTCGTCAGATTTTGTCCATTTTCACTCGTGTACCTCGTGCAACTGAACTTTTATGGTGTTCCGCAATTTGTTTTCTGCACAAAGCAGGATTGAGTTCAAACGATCGCATTCCTTAGAGACATTGTGTAGTAACTTTGCTATGAGGCCCTCAAATTAGAATGTTGTTGACATGAGATGCTCAAAGTGGAATTAAACAGAATTCATCATTACGTAGCTCCTGTTCGTCAACAACGGTATTAATTGCTAGACTTACTACGAACTGCTCTTGTTGTGACACTCGCCATCGACAGAATTACATAATGATGTTACTTTGAAACCTTGACAGTCTTCAAAATACCCATTTTGAGAATCCAGGGTCACTTTTATAAAAAAAAAAGAGTATTCCTTTATTCGATGCGAATCCAGCTAGCCTTCATTTGATATGATAAACCAAGAAATAGCCAACACAGTTCAAAACATATACAAACAAATAGGCAAACAGACAAATACATGACGTTTAGCGACCTAAAATCTTTTCTTCGTGTAGTAGAAGGAAATTCGGGAAATGAAAAACGATTTAGACCGCTTTCAGCTCTTTTCAAACAACGTCTGTCAGACTCCTATCCACAAAAAACTAATAACAATTTACACTACTCCATAGTGCACCAGCAGTGAAACGCAACAATCTAAGCGAAAAACTTCAATTATCCAAATAGCTTCTAGTGTGTCGTAACACTCGTAACAGATCAAATCGCAAATAACGGTATTCTGAAATGAGATCGACTAATGGATTGCATTGCGGCTAACACTGATTTCCCTAACGTATCCACCTTGAATGTGCACCTTATTTATGAGAAATCTTTAAAAGATGAGCTTGATGATTCGGCGGTTCGTTACGCTTAGCACTTCTCCATTGCCTTCACTCCTTTCGAGTGTTCATAAATGATGGCAAACTTAAACCCGACAACAATGCAGCATGTCGTATTGAAATGTTATTGGGAATTATTTCTGTATTGATGCGTTTTTTTTTCAACAAATCGAATTCTATTCGTTCATTTACTCTAATCCTTATTTCACTCAAATTGAAAACAATTTGAAAAGAACTCATTTCTGCTTTTTCTTGAAACTAACCTAATTTTATTGTTTCATTTTCTTCGAATCCAATGCGAAATTTCCTTTGACCAAAAAGAAGAGAACTATGTAAATTTTGCATTGACGTTACTTTTCGTCATTTGTTGCGAATATCGTTTTCTTAAGTAAGCTTGTGATTACTTCGTTATGCTGGCGAACAGTGCTTTTTGCTGATCATAGAAATTTTGTTTGTTTTTCTCTGATGATGTGAAAATCACATGTTTTCCACTAAGGCTTATATTATTTTCATACATATGCGATACTTTATAATATTTGACTGAATTGAATGAAGAAAGCGCTTAGAATTGTAATTTGCGTTATATTTTCCCTGTTTCTATGGAATATTTCCCCTGTTTCTATCGACATCATATTGTCGTTAAGCTAGCTGAAAGAGCTATTTGTTATGTGGACTAACAAACATCGTGCCACTCTGTCGAGTTGCCGACGAAAGGTTGCACTCTTGTCGGGCAATTCATCTCGTTCAATAGCCACCGAATTGAGATCATTATGGATTTGAATGTTAGCATTATCCGAATTTGTCTAACACTCGATGACACTACAACGCTTCACTATTTTCACTCTATAATCGTATGCGTTATCGCTAAACGAATATTACAGTGAGTAGTGCATTGATGCTTTTAGAAAACATTTTATGTTTTGTATTCGAATAGTTTAGTACAACGAGAAACAATTCGAGATAAACAATGACAAAAAGACTATATAAAAAAGAAAGTCGTAGACGCTATAATGATTCGAAAATTAAACCACTCACAAAATTCTTTGCAAAATCTTTTGGAAATTTCCCCAAAAAAAATTGACAAATTTCTCGAAGTAGGCATTTTTTCCATACAAATGAAAAAGTAGATTATTACTTCTCTCTAAGAGTCCATTATTTATAGTGTCTTCTCGCAATTCCAAATCAACCATAATCTCTTCAAATCATTTCGCAAATTGATCTAACTCGTCGAACAAATAAGCAGTTTATGTGGAATAGAACAGAAAAATACATAAAAGCGAATTGCGACAAATACTTATAATCAGAACGCCAGTTCGCATATTTTAGATGAGGAGCAGGAAAATGTGTGCTTAACACAGCTCAAAATTCCAGCTCTTAGAGGCTAGTACATGAATGTTGATGTTATTTATCCCATTTGATCTTTCTTCCTGCTCATCATTTTCGTGGGCATAGGAGAGAAATGAATAGCACAGCGATCCTTTTTCTAACACAAGGCAATTTCTTCAACGAAACTGCACAGCAGTGGAGCATTAAGAATTAGCAACTAGGAATTTGCACCAGAAGTTTGGCGCGGAACACGCATTGAGAATTCACCGTGAGACCAAATGAGTACATAAACTGCTCGCAAATGATCAGAATTCTTTTTTAAACCGATCGAAGTGCGCACTAATTATCTTACTTAGGTTCATTTCGTTTGCGACTCAAGTGGTTTGAAAAAGACCTCCCGGTCGAGACCAATGCATGACTTCATTTTTATAGCACATTTACATGCATGCTACTTTCCCATGTCAACGATCAGGCATGGAATTGAGTCTAGAAGATCATTCTCAGAGTGGTTTCTACTCGGGATTGCACTCAACAAATATCGTAATTTCAGCTTCACTGATTCTGCTGATGAAATTGCCTAACTTACAGGCAGACAAGCATACAAATAGACACGCATGAACGCGTCTGTCAAATGGAATGAAAAGCGTAGTATTGTTGCGAAATGTGAAAGAAGACGAGAAAAATGCAAAAAATGTTCGCAAAGTGAATATAAAAATGTCGTTTGCTTATTCGGCTAGTTCGGTTTTGATTTATCGCCATAATTTTCTGGCCATTCAACAATTACGAGACATGCATGACGTCATATCTTGCATAATATTCTGGACAAACGGTTGCCATGAATGTTGCCATGAATACAAATAGTCGGCGCACCATTTTGTCATTCGTTTCCATCTTGTACTAATATTTCAGTGCACAATTATGAGATTTAAGCAAGGTTCTGTAACCTTCATCGACATTAAGAATTCGACGTTGTTATGGAAAGATCTTATGTGGTTTTCATATGATTTCGGATTAAACACAAACTACGAACGTGTAGCATCTGTTTGTGGAGTTTGACAAATTCACTTTGAAAACGGACCACTGCATAATTGAAATGAATGGCCATCTATTCCGTTGATGCATACTGCACGAGTGAACAACACATCACATAGCAGGGACACTTCTTATAGCGATCATTTTATAAGACTATTGGTGGAATGCTTCAAGTGATCGTAAGAATCGTAGATGCGGTTCTTCACCTAATGAGAGTTTATATGAACCATTGCTACTTTCCTGCATCTTGCCCGTGGATATAGCCGCCATACTCTAAACCATCTCGTTGAGTAGCGTTGGCTGAAACGTAAGCTATATAAGCCAGATAAGGTGAACGTAACGTAACCTCTATTTGCTGAACTTCCAATCATAGTGCTGTTGTCACGTCAAATAGAGCTTGATCTGACAAGAGCACTAGTAAATGTCCTTGACAACACTTTAAAAATCTTGTCGTACTTGTGGAAATCTTTCCTGCCCATTAATGAGTCAAAGGGAACTGAAAAGTTTTCCGGCGAAACAAATAAGAAAAATGCTGGTGGACGGAGAATTCGAAACGACTATGAACTGTATGGACTTCGTTTGCAGGCTGTTTACGTCGGTTTCCGGGGGGAAAAAAACGCAACACAACTATGACTGAATTGTAAAATTTCCGTGGATCTCGTCGCAAGCTTTTAAAATTGCCTATCATTTCAGTTGAATTTTCCCCATAGTCACTTAAACAAAACTTTTGGCTCGTTCGGATGCCATAACTGAAAAGGACGAAGAGCATTTCAAAGCGGACGTCGGCATGACAAAGAGAAAATTGCTACGACAGACGAGATTCTCTTATACTTGTTGACCACTTTTAGTTTTCATTCAGTGAAACGAAAAGCTCCTCCTACAAAATAAAAGCGATTGACATACGCATTCAAATGTGAACGTGGGTGATTTTAATTGCTTAGGTTATTTTAGAAACGCTTATGCTCTTTCTTGATTTAGATTGCATGTTTCTTCTATTTCTCCATACTCCAAATATAGTAGCAAGAGGTCATATGATATAACCCCTCCATCCCACTCCCTGGTGTGCAATTGTGTCATAGAAATGCATTAAACAACTGATAACATGAGAAAATAAAATGAAAAAACTGATGAAAACTGAAAAAATGAAAAGTATGAAAAATAACATGAAAAAAACTGATGATTCCTCTAAATTAGTACGAAACATAGTGTTTAATTTAAAGTGGAAAAAAAAAAGTTTAAAGGTGTTCCTTGTGTAAACAGAGAAAAACCACTCGTGACAAATGCGTAGCAAGCATCTCATTGCACTTTCGATTCATATCGCAAAGTCATATCGAATAATTCGTAGCATTCTTTCGGTATACACGTTTATTCCTCGTAATCTACGCTTATCATGCAAAATGTTCCACGAATGTTTTGCCATATTCTCTCATGCACTCAAACAGTAATAATGATGTTGATCATATTGTGAATGAAGCGATATCATTTTTCTTTAAATTTAATGGCTCTTTTTTTTTCCGCCTAAATCTCTTCCTTTATCACTGTTCAACTGATAAGCTTCTGAATATCGAAAAACAAAAAAAGGACATACACAAGTCTGATCAACGAAAAGAAATCATTTAAGAAAAAGAACGACTTCATTAGATAATCGTCAAAATGATTTTAAGCTCTCGGCTTATTAAAAATCGGAAAAGATTTTTTAAAAATTTCAGCCCGTTATTTTAAGAAAAGTGAAAATGCACTTTGGAGAAATTCCGCAATAAGGAATATCAAATCAACATGTTGCACGAAATATCGAAATAAACTCAACAATGGCTTATGCTCAGTCAGTTAGCTCCTCTGCATAAGAAAAACAACCCATTATAACTTCATATAAAAAATCGCCTAATCGTTCCCTTCAAATTTTGCATATTCGAATTCTTCATTGTTTAGAAGAATCGATATCTTCTCTAAAAGTAGACAGGTAGTTGTGGATCAAATTTTGTACGGCCGCTTGTTTACGTTGTTTATGTTGTTGTATTATTCGCATAAAGAATTTTGTAACTACCACTTTAAGAGTTCGTCAGATCGAATTAAAGAAGACATGTAAATGCATAAGCAGATATGACCAAACATTAAGCTGTCATGCGCTTCACAAGCGTAAATTTGCGATAGCACATAGAAAGTAACATCTCATTCATATCATGCACGGATATTACATATGCTAGATAACAGAACGAACGGTTTATGTATACAGACGGACTATAACACTCAACAGAAATCGAGATGGGTTGCTGCCAAAGCTGAGATAATCATCAGGGTTCCAGCAAGTAATTATCTGTCTTGTTCGCGATCAGTTCTCCTATTTACTGGTCGGTCACTCCAGATTCAACGAAACTTTGATCTTTGCAATACGTCAGAAGCTTACAGTTAAGGGCCTTTCGTTTTCGAAGTAACGATTAACTGTTTAAGAAACCAAACTACAATTTTAGCGAATTAAGGATATTTGAACATATAATCTAAGTAAAACAAAGAAGTCATATATGGGAAAAGTATGCGGTGCGATCATTTCGCATACCGGTAGCGCATAAGTCATCGTCATCTACAGAGCGAACGCAAAATGCTTCCTCGTATGCGCGTGTATGTTGTTCTTTACTCATATCGACTTCGTTTTATGATCACCACAGTCCTATACAACAAACAATTCACCCACAAATAGAAATATAGGATTCAAGTGCTGCTCACGTGGCTATAACGAAAATGCATAGTGTTGAAACTGTGCAGAAAACAGCCAATGATATCGCATATTTTAATATTGTTGATAGTGCTTGATGATCGAAAATATTTTGCCGCTTATGCTGAAATGATTTACGCAATTCGCCTCATTTCCTCTCTTAAAGTGCAAAGATCATCTAAAATGAGATAAACAAATCTGAGTCGCAATACAAGTTCATTGCAATCGATAAAATAATAGCATCCAGGAAGATAAAAATCATTAAAAATCATAATGTTTCATTCATTCATTCGCCCTCCCCCCCCCCTTCCCCTTCTTTTCTGATATAGCACTCACCTTCCCCCCTCCCACCTCCCCCTTCTTTTCTGATATAGCACTCAGAATCATAGCAATGCTTCATAATGGTATTCTGACGCTCACAGCGAGTGCGCTATTATTTGTTTTGTTTTTACGAACTATTTTGGTGAAAAGCTAGTTTGCATCAGTTCGACGGATTATTCGATTGCGCTTTTAGAGCGTATCGGCGCATTGGGATTCATTAAGGCATTTCGTTCACAATCACCAATTGTCTTAAGCGTCTTCTCACCGCTTTTTTCAACAAGGGAATTATCCATTTTACGATCATCGATCAACCAACTTTGAGCTCTCCTTCGGGCAATAGCCGCATCCAGTTGCCGATTTAAAATATCTTTTATTCGCTCAGTACGTAGTTACCGATCGCATTAAAAGATATCTGAATACAGTAAATTTCCGAGTATAGCATGGGAAGCTGTGTTGTTCCAGCTTGACAAGGAAGGATAGAACCCTTTTTGAGGGAGCGACTAAATTTTAGGATGGTATTTTGCAAAGTGAGTCCTACAAAGGCGAGACCAAGTTGAAGAGAGAATAAAACTTTAAAAATTTTAGATGAAATATCTCGTCGGGAAAGATGAAGGGGGATTAAATTTCGGAAGAAGAAAATCTCAACTTGAAATCTACTAATTGCTCGAACAAGCTCGTCATCTTCGGAAGGACCGGATGGAGGGTAGATAGGGGAGTGGAGGTGAGAAGTCCACTGGGAAGGAGCGCGAATTCTAGAACGTACGATCGATGTTTTTTTTTTCCTCAGTTCTTGCAACTAACGTTTATTCAAACCTTTTCCCTATGTATTATCAATGCTCTGTATCTATCCGGTTTCATCAACGAGTTATGTACATTGGGACGTATCTTATACTGCAACTAAGAGCAGTTAGCTAGTGCTAGCACTTTTGAGCAGTTTGCCGAGACACACGCCCACCGGGTGCCAGCAATCCTCATCGACACTGACACATTCAGTGCTTCTCCTCGCCGATTTGCCGTTCGTACCCTGTGATGTCAGCCATATCCTCTATCTCTCGGAGCCATAATGCATAGTAATTATGCGAATTCATCAAATTTATACGCTAATTCATGTATGAGCGTTTATTGACCGCTTTTCCTCCACCGCTTTCTGGGTTAAAAGTGACGATTCTTCGCTCTAATCAGCAGATTGTCAACCCCCACCCCACTTTGCCAGATTATATTAATGGTCAGTATACCGTCCCCCGCCTATCAGATTTATGGTAACGCTCCTCAAAAATCATTTACTACTTGTATAAAGTCGGTTTCTTCTCATCTTTTTATCCTTGTAAGGACTACTCTATATTTCTTCAATTTACATCTTCTTCCTTATTCTACCACAGCCTTATATTGTTCATTTTTCGGCACCATTTTCCAAACGATGGTCATTTTTCATGCTTTTAAACCTCTTGTATGCGAGTTTTTCACTGTGGTGCTTTACTTACACTCATTACCTTAAGCGCTGTTCGCTAATTAAAATGTTCACTTAGACTAAGCGAATATGTTTCAGAATTTCATGGTGTACCATATAAGGTTTCTATTGCAAAAGCTTAACACTCTTTATGACGCTGTTTCTCTTGCGCTAAAGCTCGCATCAAAATAACCCTTATCAAACAAGCTATCACCGTAATAGTTTTTTTCGTTGCTTTTTTTCGCCATTCTTTCCAACATCTCTTCATGTTTTTGTGTACCCTTAAAAATAAAAAGCAAACAAGTTAAAAGAACAGTTTTTTTTGTTGAGTGTTTTTTATTTATATTGTATTTTTATTTATTGTGTTTTTGTGTATATTTGTGTAAACATTTATAATAATATTTTTATGCGCTGATTATGATTAATTGTTACTACTTTTTCTTTGACTATCTTACCCAAAACACTTTACAGATGAGCTCAACGATGCTGTCAAAAAGGTTCATGAAGTGATTAAATCGTAAGTGATTAAGATCACTGAAATGATCTTAAGTGATCGATATTTTTAAGTGATTCTTAAGTGATTTTAAGTGATCTTAAATGATTTATTCTTAAGTGATATTCTTATGCGTTGAATACCCATTTTAGTAAAATTGATATTTTTAGCAAAAGCGTTGTTTTTTTTTTTCATTTTACCTCTCATTGACAATTTCATTTGCTATCCAAACCAGTAATTAAATTACCAAGTTTTTTTTCGCCACAATAATCTCCTGTTCAAAATTTGCAACTTTTAAAATGCAAATGAACGTTCACTGTAGGCACATCACATTTTTTTTGAGCGACGTGCAAACAACACTCGTTTAACTAATAAACGAAAACAAATAAGGAGCGAATGAGTAAGATTGTCGTTAATGAGCAAATCCGCTCGAACTTTGTTTTCGAGCTCGATTTATAGCTATAATAATGGCATGCTATAAACGCTTATGTCGTTTTGTCTATCAGCCGCATAAAACGATTAGCCGAATCCACATACCAATTTATTCTTTTCTTTTTTTTTAAATTCTACATCGTTTAGTGCCACCAATATACATTCATATATAGGCATTTGAAAACAATATTATGAAAAACGATGCGAAATTCGCTCCTAAGAATTTTTGGATTTCATCCATTCGAAGAAGCGCTACCATCTAGTAAAATAACGAAATACTCTTTTTCTGTACTTGTAAAACTATAGTATACTTGTAAAACTTGTAAAACTAAACTACAGGTGTACTGAATGATTCGAGTATAAATCCAGGAACGAGCACAACTGCGCCAACTGTTTCATTTAAAACTGATGTGCGCTGGAACGCAGCACTTTTTTTTGAATGAGCAAAGTTTGTTGCAGTTTTTCGTCACTAAAAAAAAAAATTCCGCTTATTTCACTGCAGTCGAATTTTTGCGCTTCTTGATGAGCATTTGCGTCGTTTCTTCGGCACTTGTTTTTCGCTTAAAGATGCTAGTGAACTTCTCGGTGACGGTGGTCGAGCGCATCTTGCTCTTGTCTTTCTTCCCTTAATGAACCCCTTATATACTCTACTTTTGGCTTTCACCGTCCCTCATTGGTTTCGTTAGTATACTCTTGTTAAAGTATTTTGATCATCAGGCAGCTATTTTTATCGCGTAATCTCACTCTCGTGACAAATAGTTCTTCGATCTTCAACAAAGAATCAACTATTCAAGCAACTTTGCCGTTTCTTTTATTTGGTTCCGATATAAACCTAGGCGAGAAGCTTTGTGAGATGCGCAAATAAGTTTAGCTGCACGACTAACAGCATAGATGAAAGGTCACCTGTATATTTTACTTTAATAGTTCTGGATGATTTGAAAGTCGAAAACGAAGTCAAATTTAGTCATTTTTGCTACTAAGAAGAGGCCGAACGATCGAAAAAGTGGTACAGAGATATTCGGACACCTTACTGCTCCAACTATTGTCCGTACACTTGATGTAACGTCGTATTGGCGTAGCTTGAAAAAAAAGTTGAATGAAATGTCGTTGAATTTTTGAACCATTCTTTACAAAGTTTTTGCATAATTGTCTTATTGTAACAGCCACTGAATGCTCTAAAAGAACGAATGTGGAGCACGTTTTGTTGGGGAATTTTTACGAATTTTTTCATGGAACTAACCCCTAAAGGCATTGCTGAATGAAAATGAAACTTAAAATACAATTTCTATGAGATCCTCCTATTTGATTTCGTCAAGAACGCATCACACACTACGTGGGAAATATCCAATGAATTACGTTGTAAGCACTTATTTTCTCACTAATGTTCCAAAGAAGTGAAACTGTTAGTTTACATACTTCGACAAAGACACAAATTTTGTTGACTTAAAAAAAGAGTCAACAGAGTATACTTTATGTAGGTAATAATTGAAGAAAACAAAAGAAATTATTTTTCAACAAATGAACGGAATTTTAATCGAAATAGGAGATTTTTAAATGTAATATTTTTAATATAACGCATTTTTATGGTATCTTTTATAACAAAGCACTTTAATGAATGATGTTATAAGAAATTCAGTTGAATACCGATGTATCAATAATGCTTGTTAGATACAGATATGCAACGAAATAAAAACATACTAGGAAATTTCGTTTTATTCGTTGATATAAGAGCAGCTGAAATTCGATACACATTTTTAGTGGGCGCGAAATGAGGATGCATTTGCTAATAAGTGCGTTTGTCTTAATAACCCTCCGGGGGAGCGAAATTCTAATTAGATCGTGAACATTTTCAGTTCTAGAGGTTGCCCGTTCAGCTTAACGAATGGATGGCTGTATTCTCAGCGCAAATGAAAATCAAAGTACGATAGTTTGCCGAATTACTTTTTTGCTTTTTAAAGATAGCTGCTAATCCATATCGATCATTAGGCACTCCATCACATTTATTCCACATCACTGTCTGTGATTCGAATTGTTTTATTATTCCTTGATCGCTTTTATTCATGACTTGATTGCTAAAAGTTATGGAATATTACTTCAAAAACACAAAAGATTACTGAACAAAATAACGGAAAAGCAATCGGTCTTTGCGATTCTATTAAAGATAATAAAAATAAGGTTGAGACCCATCTGAGAAAAATTGATAAGAAGAAAATTCCTCGTTTTTTAATGAAAAATCGAGGATGTTTTACTGTAGAGATAACCTTTTAAATATGCAGTTGTTGATACCAAATGGAAAGTTTTTTACATTTCGTATGTTTTCTCGTTAAGTCAACTCCATATTTCTAAATTCAATGAAGTTTTCTAAAATTGTTTTATGTATTGATCCGTTTTGATCTAAGGCTTATCACACATTTATCACACGTATGGTTCATCCCTGCAAACACCTATTTCTATTGCTAAGTTGCGTTCACTTTCAATGAAAGAACGATTTCGAGAATAGCGATAATCAGTTCGAGAATGACGAGAATCAACGAAGAAAAAAGATGGGATTTTTCGGATGTTTTTCTGCTCTCCTTATCGTTTATTATTGATTGAACGAACCATTTTTAATGAGAATTTTCATTTTCTCCAGTTTTTTTTTTCGCTCATTCGTGTTAGGTGAGCCATCATGCATTGTTTCGATGCTTGTCTCACATTTCAAATGTTTTATTAGGAGGTTGCCCGGCTAATTGTCATTGTGCAACCGAAGACAAGTCGCTCAATGTTGTTTCTAGAGAAGCAAAATGTTCATCATTTTGATTTGCTCGTATTTTCACCTTCTCCCGCTTTCTCCCTCACCCCCCTAAATCGCCACCGCCCCACCTCTTCCTTCCTCCCCCCTCCCCCTCCCTTCCTCTTTCGCAATTCGTAAATCACTCATGTTCTTCCCTGTGCCTACATGTTACTGACATAATTCTGATGAAAAACTGTAATGGTTAGATGCATTTTTATTTTCAATTTTACGATTATGCAATGAACAACAGTAGCACTGTATATTTAAGTGTATATTCGTCGGACACCGAGCTGCTATTTTGGCTAGTCTCGACTATTCCCTTCGCTATCAATAAAATAACTCCCAAATCTTACTCATTTTTATGAAGGGATTATTTTAAAAGACTAAAGCTAATACCGTTGAACATTTCATAAGCACTTTGGGTTGTTTGTATGTACGCGGATGAAACGAAAGTTTCTCATAGCATTTTATTATCTCACTTTGCAGCACATTAAAAAATTGTTTAACCTATTCGAAAAGTAGAGTCAATATTTTTGAAATATGCCTATTCTGCACTCCTAGAATAAATAGCTTTGTAGTAGAA
The DNA here is from genome assembly GCA_000803305.1 of Toxocara canis. Lineage (NCBI taxonomy): Eukaryota > Metazoa > Nematoda > Chromadorea > Rhabditida > Toxocaridae > Toxocara > Toxocara canis. The sequence continues at coordinate 659,750 of JPKZ01001612.1, forward strand.
TTTTCAATATAATATTTTAAGCATTTGAACGTTGTTTAAGGTTTTTCTCACCGATTTTTACCATATCTATTCAACTTCCGTCATCTTCATATTTCTCTTCTAAGATTCTATGCGCATTTCTTTTTGTAACCTCGTGTTATTTAATACTTTACAGTATTTTTTTTCAGTTATTCAATACTTTACAGTATTTTTTTCAGCATTCTCCTATATTTAAATTAAATGCTTTAGGAATATTTCATTTGAAATTCATATTGGTTTTCGGATATGTGCATTTTAATATTTTCTACGATACGATTGTTTACTACGTTGCGCCATCGAATTTGTGCAATTGTTGGTCATAATGAGGTGAAGAAGAACAATTAAGAGGAGTCAGTTAATGTAAATATGTTTGTATAGTAATACGCGATCCTTGTGAGCAGCTGCGTCCTCATCACGTTAGCTAGCTTTTAAGCTGTTGTATCTCTTTCCCGATCGATTTATGCGAAACGTTATAAGCTTGTTGTTTAACCGTTTATTGCGCATAGAGTTGTGTGAATGGCCGACTGTTGAGCTAATCGTTGGTGACATATAGATGTTATGAATTGAAGACCGATAACCTTTATGATAAACTCGCCTTACATGAAAGTGAACCCTACATTAATTGCTGATTATTCCATTGTTTTAAATAGTTCACCAATTAAATTCTTTCCAGTGATAATTAAGTTCGTTGAAATTTCCATGAAACGCTTCAATCAAAATTCACTATTAAACATTCCGCATGATGACAGTTTAACAGTTTGTTGACGGTATGATGAAAGTTCACATGACAGTTTGTTTGATCACATTACCGCTTTATGATAGTGCCACTCAACAAATGTGAGGCTATTGAGGTGTTGAGGTTTGCCTTTTCAATGCAAGTAACGTTTTCATAAAGTACAAATAATTGTTGCGCCTTGCACACTTAAGAAAATGAAAACTTAAACGATTATCGACTCTGATTGTTTCGCAAAAATTTTCTTGCCTAACCGCAGATGAAATTCAGTTTAATTGCGTCATGCATAAACTATCATATTGACTTTTTCTAACAGGCGCATGACTAGCATAATTAAAGCTTAAAATATTTGGCTGTGTCTTTGTAGACTACTACGTCAAAACGTTTCTTTTATTTCCGATCAACACTTCGGCTTTATCATTTCCGTTTCATGACATTTCTATGGGCTTTCGCAAATTTTGCAATTCCCAAGGCGCATCATCGCGCCGTCGTTTCCTTTTCTGTGCATCATGCGCATGTGCTTAATAGATATTTTCAGCATGGTAACCAACAATGTCATAAGTTGTGGGAAATTTTACAAAATACGGTCTAGATTATGCTCAACCTCTAATTTCAGCGCAAATCATTTCAGAGAATAAGCATTATTCTTTCAAACGGAACAAAAACTTGCTTGCAAGATCGACCAAAAACAATCCTCTTGTGAAAGATTCGTACGATCGGTCGAGCGGAACAAATTTTGAACTGTCGTCATTTGCGATCCTTTCATGAAATCTCGGCTGATCAGATAGATGCACTACTAAAATGCACATCGTGCCAACCCCTTGACGTTCATTTCCGCATGCTACTTCATATACTTTTGCTGGGCATATGCATTTAACCGCTAACTGTTTGCCTAAGACATTAAAATTGTCAGTGGTGATCTGCGTCGATTGTTTTAAGCCAGCAACCCATGCAATCAATCATCATGCCATCAACCGTTATGCATTGACCGTGTCACTACGTACTGGGTGTTTATGCAATTTCGGGCGCATGTCGATAACGGTTCCTATGCGGAGGAAATATTGATCTTACAAATTGCAAACTCTAATTCGATCTCTGCTTGGATAGGTTTTGGGCCAACCACAAATTCGTAATAAACATAAGGCTGACAAATTAGGGACGACATCTGCTTATGGGTAGGTGAGGGTCATTTTAATCTCCGTTGCCAAACTTGAACTCATCGTTCGCAAAACTGCGCCCAACC
>JPKZ01001612.1:665106-676030 GCA_000803305.1 Toxocara canis
CCGCGTCCCCCTCTCAGTTAAAAACGAAGAAACGAAACCCTCCACAAGCGGCGCATTTCCTTACTTCGAAAGAAAATTCTTTAGTTTTGGCAAGTTTTACTGCGTTTTATTGACTTCTTCGTATCGAGGCTGTTAGCGGCATCATTCTTTGACATAAAAAGAGACATATGCGGGGAGACATCAGCAAATAGAGTGCATTCATATCAGTGATAACAAACAATGATTAATTTTATCCAACGTGGCAAAAAAAAAAGAAAATCTGCGTATAATTGAAATATAATAGTGAATTTAAAACGGTATCTGCGCAAAACTCAGGTTTCACCGTGAATCATTTTCGAATGTTCACGTGTAAAATAAAACTTTTCTTGTTACCGTGATTACGGGGTACCACTGTCCGAAAATATGCAAAAATCCATAAAAATGGGTTCATCTGCTCTCGCTAAAGCGTGAAAAAAAATTGCTCTGAATAAAAATTACTCTCAATTCTTTGTCGCAAATTGAAACCTATAAACCCCGGGTATTACCGCTTGCATGCATCGCCGTAAGCGATTGTAGCTGTATGTGAAAAAAAAAAGACATTAATTTTAATTTCAACTCATCACCGCCCACATTCTTGGGGGAAGGGGAAGGGGAGGGGGACCGAGTGAACGAGTGAGAGGAGGAGTAGGGGGTAAGCGCAAATACGTTTGCATATTTATAACCGGACACATTTTTTCACACTAATTTTTTCGCACATTTGACGATGAATGACAACTTCTATTAAAAGTCAATCCTTTGCATATTTGGGTATATCTCGTCTGCGTTCTTGCATGCGTTCCTATAGCGTTTTTATTTTTTGAAAAAAAGACGATGAAGCAGTAAAGAAAACGTTCTATAATTAATGAAGTACAACAATCGACGAACGTTTTTCACATTAAGTGACGAGAAGCAAGTTTTGCAATTTTGCCTTTTACAAAAAAAAAGCGAACGTTTTCGACGACCAATTTTGCTGATGACTTTTTGTAAATGTAGATTGCTGAGCATATATATATATATGCTCTATTTGCAATTTGTTAAGAATTTTGATCATCCTCTTCCATTGCTCGCGAAATTATCTTAAGTTCTTCACAACACTCTCCCCTCCCCCTCAACCCCCCTCCTTCGCCGACCAACACAAATATCACACGGACTGTTTGGAGACTACCCTTCCTCATGAGCTCGTCTCTTTTCGCGTATGTCGATCACAGTTATTACCATTCATAGATGAGAATAACGACGTAAAATGTTTATTCTCTAGACAACGCGGAACTCTATTAGCTGGTTTTTAAGCAAAATAACTAATTTATATAGGTAAGCATTTATTTAAGAGATGTTTCCGCTACAAAGACATATTGTAATTGGGCTCCATAGAACGTTAGTCGAACGCAAAAGCACGCTTAATTAAGGCACGCTTACCTTACCCGACAACGTTCATTGTTCAACAAATCGACGCCATGAATAAAATATTTTTTGTAAAACGTTATCATTAAGTGAATTAAAAATGTCATTTAAGGCCACATAAAAATTTCATGCCTAACTTTTAAAATGCTTTAATTTGTATGAAATTCGACTTAATTAATAGAAATTGAGCGATCCGATCGGGAAAAATTTAACGAATCAAATCCCAAACAACAATATGCTATATAATTTAATGAATCAAACAAAAATTGTTAAGCTAGTGAAATGACTCTTCGAAAGATTTTCGAGTAATTATACGAGAAGCTTTTTTTTTGCTAAATTGCTCTCTCTGTGGCATTCTATTCTTAGAAGCTCTTATACACTTAAAAAATTCATTACGTTATTATCAATTGGTTTTTCCATCAGTCAACGCTCCATATATTTCCTTATCGAACGCTCGCATGTTTTCCCCCTCATGAGGATTGTATGTTGTTGTGCTTGAAGTAGTAAGGTGAATAGGCGTTAATTTTTTGTTTAAGTAACTTCGAAAATGGACAACAAATTAGGAATGTTTGCATAGACGGGTTCATACGATATGAGCGCGACGTTATATCAAATCAACTAACTAGCTACTATCACGAAGTGCTCGCAACCGATAAAAATTTCACTTTTTTTTTCCTCGATACGTTCTCATAAGGTGGCAGCATTTCATTGTCAATTTCTGAAAAACAGTTCAAGTATACTCGATTCGGCGTAAAACTATATTCAAGTATACATACGCCTATCGATAAACGTTGAACAATGAAAATAATAGACGGACGAAATGTTTCAGTGTATCGATGAACGAATCTGCAATGTTCTCTGTAACAGCGAAAAATTTTTTAACTTCAAATGATTGAAGAGAACGCAGAATTTGAAAAAAAAATTATTAAAAAACAGAAAAAATGAATTGTACCAGAAGACAGAAATTTTGAAGCATTCAACAATGGAACTTGAATCCGACGCTTCATATTGTTCAGCCTGCAATCTCTAGAGGTCAAACGTCGTCAAACGTCAGAACTCCTGAGCTTTATTTATGGCAGATCCGTAACAAGACGATTGGATTTTGTAGAAAATGTTGGTGAAGGTAAAAATTCGACCGTTTGTTACAGCGCAAACAAGTCGACTTCTTAAAACGAATAGCCATCGAGTAGCGCTGTCGGAAGCGCAAAAAGATGGGGAATTTTTGAAATTCGTTAGTGCATCCGTGACACAAACGAATTTATCGCGCTTTCAAACTGCCTTTTATGCTATTGAAATTAAGTTATGAAGCCATTAGAACGCAGTGTTGTTGGCATCTATGAACTGCAGTTTTAAGGTGCTGGGACCTTCCTGAACGTCCGAGAAACTCAAGAAGGTAGATTGCTTTGATAGTGAACTAATTTTTCTCCTATCGACCAGTACTTTTTGTTTTGCTCTTGTTACCACTTCTATCACTACAGCATTTGTCAACATGTGTTTGAAGCATCCGTTCCGTTGTAGCATGTTCCATTTCCCGCGAGATACTCTCAATGCTCTTATTTGTTATTCGGTTAATCTCTAAATCCTTTCATTCTTCGAACACTTTGGACAACGCCGACCAGTTCACTTGCATTCACACTTCATCTCTTAATCATTTTTCCTAACAATATTATTTTTTACATTTTGCTTCCACTATTGACTTGTTGTGGTCTCATTTTTCCTCTTCCGATTTTTCCGTCAGTTAACAATTTTACCGTTTTTTTAAGCGATTTGCAGTCCCAGCTTGTAATCGAATTACGTCTTGCAAGGCTTCTATCTATCCGAGATAAAAGCCTTGCAAGGGGAACCTCGAATTTTTAACCAAGCAACCGAATGCATTAGTCAGCGGTAATGAAACAAGAGACTGGTTGATCGGATTGAATTGTGCGAATTATGCATTTGATCCTCAAGAAAATCGATGCTATCAGAAATGGAACTCGATGGAATTCTGTTCCATTCATAGTATACCATCTTGTCGCTTAAAAGTACAAATCGAACATTTAATTGAACGTTTAGGAGTTCTTTTCTGACAGCCGTCATCTGCACATCGCATACTCAACATTGCACTAGAGGAGATGATGTTCTGTAGTTGAATGGATGCCAAAACTTAGTATAGCACTTAGGATATTGTTGGCGGAACAAATCACTGAACATTGAATACCCTACCAAATTAATAAAATGTTCGTCCACGCTTAATACTTATTATCGCTTTTAAGTCATAAGAGAGTAGCTTCTCTGTTTGTCCGTTGAAAAAAAAAAAAAACATTTTTAGCATATATGTCGATCTCATGCCATTTGCATAACCATCATGTGATCTCATGATCTTTTGTAGTTTTGCTTCGTCGCAATATTAAACGCTCTAGTATCGCATATGAGTAGCATAAATTAGAAATGCAGATACGAATTTTGGATTGATTTCGATCAAACAAAAATGCTCAGTGCCGAATAATTCAGTTTCACTTATTGAAAGATTCTCGACCAACATTTGCTCGAACAAGGGCGCCATGAATACTCAAACGAACTGCATAATCTGAAAAGTGGGAACATAATCAACGATTTTTGGACTCGTTTAGAATTTGATAATCCGGATAATTTTGTTATCAGTAAGGAATCTACTGACATGATGAGCTAATTTCTTTTGATAAATTAGACGCATATGCCTCAAAATTAGTTGATTTTGATCACTTGTAATGACGGCAACAACAGTTGTTACTTTACTATACAACTTCGCATTCATTCAAACATCACTGTACTGCAATCTAATCGTCACATGCGAAAATTTTGTAATCAAATTTATTCGAACTTTTCACAAGCTCTTTGTTAAACTCGTTGCGACTTTAAATCGATCTTTTAAAAGCATCATATAAAACTAAGCTTATGGCAGAGATATTAATAATTAAAACAGTTTCAATCAGCGTTTCGTAAACCTACCCAAGTCTGGCTCAGATCTCACTCATTTATGCCACCAAAAACCTCAGTCACAAGCGTGACTTATGGTGTTGATAAGTTCTTGCTCCTATGAAAACTTTCTTCTATGGAAACACAAGAAGATTAACGGCATCCAGCAGTACTTATTGCCAATAAAGAAGTGAAAACTTATGCTGGCAAAAGATTTCGCTCGAAATAATCGATGGCTTTCCTTGAAAAAAGTAAAACAAATTTAGCAAGTCCTTTTCAAACAGTTCTCAAAATTTTATGCTTATTCGCTCGTGTTATTCTCATGTCTGTGTTGAGGCCCTCAACTGAGTGTTATATATATATATATATGTATATATATATGTATTTGGCGCTCTTCTCTTTGTATCATTCATAAATATATGGCCGATCTGGATGCTAAAGAAAAAAGAAGAATGAATTGGTTTTCACCAAACAAGTTACAAAGCACTTAAAAATCGCCTAATACGAATCAGCGTCTTGGCTAGTCAACCGTTTGCTCTCACTGAATATTACCCCTATTGTTTTGGAATTTTTTCCCTACTTTTTTGGTCATTTTTCAGTGACATTTCTCATCCCATTTTGTTGTCAATCATCGCTGCTTAAATGTCGCTTTCGCGCTTTGTTGCAACTGTCCGCTCTACATACGTAAAGTTCCTGCCTTTGCGTATATAATCTCGTGTTCTCATGAGCACGAGATATCTCTCAAAACTCTCGGAGACTACCGATTTATGTTTTTCTAATTGTTTTTGTTGCACTGTTCCTTTTACGGCAATGTTTTTATTTTATAAACGTGATAGAACGCGGCAAGAGTTCTGTTCCACATGTCGTTTTTGGTTTTGCAGATTTTTGACTGTACCTCTTTAAAATCCGCCTGGATATTTCAATGATGCATATGTCAATAGAAACAAAAATGAGCCTTTTTCTTCGGTTTATATAGTTCCATTTTTAGTTCAAATGACATCTACTGAAGTGATATTACTTTACATCTACTTATCTCAACAAAAAACAATTCCATTTCCAGTTCCAGTTCTAGCGACTAGCTACGTCAAGACAAAAAGCAACAGGAAATGTTGAACTTAAAAAAATGTTTTTTACTGGCACTTAGGAACAAATCTAAAACTGCGTAATTATATTCTGCCTACCAGTTGTTACTACTAGAGTGCTCGATTATTGCACAAATAATTGCCTCTGAACTCCTGCACTTATTCATACGGATATATACTTTGTTGCTCGTTCAGCCTATTTATTTTTGATGATGTAGTTGCACACCTGGCTGAATTTCGTTTTGCTAGCCAGCGAACGCTCCAATATAATTAGATACTTACATTGAGTGTCGATAGAATTCATGACAGTTTTCAGCCCTACAATGGGTTACACAAAACGATTGAGAAATATTCGTGAATCCGAGCCATATAAATTTCTCATATTGGAGCTGAATGAACAATTAAATGAGCTTACTAGTAACTATCCATCATTCAGCAATACGCCGCAATGAAGTATCATCACGCAAGTACATTCGCATTTAGTATTTCTCGTATGAATTTTTAAAATGTGTTCTTTGCAAGTGTATGGTGTACTTTATGTGCTTCGCTAATTTGCATTTATGGAGCGCATTATGGTGAAATCATGTCTCTGCGTATATGCATACGTAAACGTTTGTTTTTAAAATGAAGTTATGAAATATTTTAATTATACGGTTACATACTATATCCATTGTCAATTCAGTTCATTGGTATTGGCATATTTATCACCATCGAATGTTCAGGTTGTGTTTTCCACCGACTAGATCGTAAGAAAATGAATAATGAATGGCTTGTGTAAGATCTACACTGGCGACCCGATCAGCTTGAATGTGAACTCGCATTATTTTGTGAGAAATTTATGAAAGTGGTCAGCCCAGCAAGTGGAATCGCAAAAGTGCATATCGTACTAACGCTCTACTACACATCCCCATTGTTTCATTGTTTACTGTACTTTACTTTACTGTCTACGCCTTCGTTATAAATACATCAATTTTTTCTTTTATTTATAATACGGATACAGCACCCGTTCAACGCTCAATCAAGCGTTATCACAAACCACACAATATTTTTGTTCTCTCCATATTCTTGTTTGATCGTTATTGTTGGAAACGAATTTTATTGACGACATATTATTAAGCAATTGTATTTCAGAGCAATGGACCAATATAAGCTGAAATGAATGCGTTGGATCAGTGTCAGACAGTAATCGTGCAGTTGCCCGCTGAGAGTATCGTCTATGAATGGCTTTATGGCATTCACACATTTTATAGGCCAATTCATACATATCTATCCATTTTTATGTGCGCTGTTGGCACCATATGCAATTTCTGCAATATTGTTGTCCTCACAAGGTTTGTCATTTCTTTTTATAATTTCTTTTAATAATTATGCTGATTTCATTTCGGAGCAGAGAAATGTAAGAGTGATTATGCTGGACCGAGTATTGATAGTTCGTCGAAAAAAATGGTTTCGTTTGTATACAAATTCAAACAACAAGACGATTTTTTTTCTCGAAAATTATGAAACAAGTAAGCAATTTCATGAATTTTCAGTAGAATTACTAAACGATTCATAATAATTAGACCATAAGAATTGAATTTTTCTAATGAACCAATCACTAATTAAAGCCATATTGTTCTCGTCGAAGTGCAAAGTACATAAAGCTTTTGTTGATGATATTTACCTGAATTTTTACTTGTTTCAACGCCTTTAATATGTGCTATTATGTGCTCGATATGCTTGTTAATTGCCGCATATCCTGTGGTAAACTGTTGTCAGCGAAGCAACATCCGAAAATTTTTTCAAAAAAAAATAGGGACGTTGCCAAGTAGGTCGTTTTGCATAACACATTTTTTCTTTGAGAACCATCCCATTAGACTATTTTTTGAATGGTTAGACTATCTACTCGATTGTATATCATTAAGAGCATCTCTCTTGCCCCAGTAATAATGAATTCATAGAGTTACATTGTCCTCATACCATCTGCTGTCGCTCATCGATCTTCATGGACTCCTAACGATGAATATACGAGGCGTATTTCATCTCAGGAATTAATAGTCATTAATAACCGATCCGTTGGTATTATCGTTTCACTTCTCTTTCCTACTCATATCTATAGTACCCGATCAGCTTGAATGTGAACTCGCATTATTTTGTGAGAAATTTACGAAAGTGGTCAGCCCAGCAAGTGGAATCGCAAAAGTGCATATCGTACTAACGCTCTACTACACATCCCCATTGTTTCATTGTTTACTGTACTTTACTTTACTGTCTACGCCTTCGTTATAAATACATCAATTTTTTCTTTTATTTATAATACGGATACAGCACCCGTTCAACGCTCAATCAAGCGTTATCACAAACCACACAATATTTTTGTTCTCTCCATATTCTTGTTTGATCGTTATTGTTGGAAACGAATTTTATTGACGACATATTATTAAGCAATTGTATTTCAGAGCAATGGACCAATATAAGCTGAAATGAATGCGTTGGATCAGTGTCAGACAGTAATCGTGCAGTTGCCCGCTGAGAGTATCGTCTATGAATGGCTTTATGGCATTCACACATTTTATAGGCCAATTCATACATATCTATCCATTTTTATGTGCGCTGTTGGCACCATATGCAATTTCTGCAATATTGTTGTCCTCACAAGGTTTGTCACTTCTTTTTATAATTTCTTTTAATAATTATGCTGATTTCATTTCGGAGCAGAGAAATGTAAGAGTGATTATGCTGGACCGAGTATTGATAGTTCGTCGAAAAAAATGGTTTCGTTTGTATACAAATTCAAACAACAAGACGATTTTTTTTCTCGAAAATTATGAAACAAGTAAGCAATTTCATGAATTTTCAGTAGAATTACTAAACGATTCATAATAATTAGACCATAAGAATTGAATTTTTCTAATGAACCAATCACTAATTAAAGCCATATTGTTCTCGTCGAAGTGCAAAGTACATAAAGCTTTTGTTGATGATATTTACCTGAATTTTTACTTGTTTCAACGCCTTTAATATGTGCTATTATGTGCTCGATATGCTTGTTAATTGCCGCATATCCTGTGGTAAACTGTTGTCAGCGAAGCAACATCCGAAAATTTTTTCAAAAAAAAATAGGGACGTTGCCAAGTATATCGTTTTGCATAACACATTTTTTCTTTGAGAACCATCCCATTAGACTATTTTTTGAATGGTTAGACTATCTACTCGATTGTATACCATTGAGAGCATCTCTTTTGCCCCAGTAATAATGAATTCATAGAGTTACATTGTCCTCATACCATCTGCTGTCGCTCATCGATCTTCATGGACTCCTAACGATGAATATACGAGGCGTATTTCATCTCAGGAATTAATAGTCATTAATAACCGATCCGTTGGTATTATCGTTTCACTTCTCTTTCCTACTCATATCTATAGTACCTTCATAAGTAGGCGAAGTTTGATCACCAGAGATTAACGTGCGTTGCGCTACCTTGTAACGATCGCGAAAGGGTATTATTATACCGTCTTTTTCTTGCGGAAGTGCTAACGGCAGAAATGTTTTCCCAAATTGATAGATTACGATCGCAAAGGATTCGCAGTTTTCTATTCGGTCACTGCATGTTTCCTTAGCAAAATTAGGGCATGTTTTTGCTATCTTCGTCTCTCCATAATTATCTCGGAACAAGTAGTTTTTTTTTCTAAATCTAATATTCCCTTAACTTTGAAGAAATATATGGATATAATTTGTATATATATATATATGTATATATATATACCATATGTATACATACATATGCAAAGGGATGCAAATTCATATGTAATTTCACCGATTCCCGTATCGATGCAGCTGACAACCATGCCCAGACATTATTGTTTTGACCAGTTTCTGAACGCCTGGTGGTCAGCCTGCTGACGGGGAATCGAACCCAGGTCTTCCCGCATACCAAGCGGGAGCTCTACCATTGAACTACTGAGAGCCCCAAACACATCTATACATACAAAATAAAGGCGGAAATAGGGATCGAAATGATACAGAAAGCTGATGTGAACAATCATTACTACTATATAACACTGCGAAATGCTTGCTTGTTTATGAATCAAAAACAGCAAACTTCAGAAACGCTCGTCGGCGTGCAAAAGCCAACCATCGGCTTGCGGTTTCTAGTGCGAAAAGATTGAAAACGTCATAAATTGCGAGCGAATAAAATGTACTTTTTTTTTAAACCTTAAACTACAGCAATGGCTTGAGCGGAATTTTTCTAAACGTTTCTCATCTTTGTGCTGAGCCAAAGCGAAATTTGTGGTCTTAGGGGGGAAAAAAAGTAGACCGAATAATTTGCCGAAATCGCTGGAGTGATAAGCTTCGTTAAGCGAGCGAGAGTAAGTGAGGAATTATAACTCATGCCAAGCAAAGCAAACCGAAAGTTTTTTCAAAGCTTATGAAATCAGGCGAAAACTTCTGAACGAGACATTTTATTGACGCGTTTTACTTTTCATGCACTAAACAGTTCTTGGAGGTTGCAATAACCATACCCTCAACCCATTACCATACACACTTTACCTACAATGAAACCCGTCGTTATACTAACTCCACATAAATATTACCCCCCTGCTCAGCTCTTCTGAGCATGGCGAACAATCGCCTCTTGCTGTATATGCCCTTCATATGCTACACTTGCCTTGCTTTTTAAAAATCTGTAAACAGCCAGCGAAAAGTTATGGAAGTAATACAGTATGTGTGTGTCTGTGTTTTTGTGTTGAACTGATCAACCTGGAAAAGCACTGCCGAAAAAATTATTAGGCAAAAATGTTTCGCCTTCTGAGTTCAAAAAATCATGGTACAAATTATTAGCATATAAAACGGATTAGGACTGATGATAATTGTTTGTGAGTGATAGCTGCGATCTACTATCCTCACAAACTTAGTGGAACCATTTCCATGTTCACATCATGCCGTGTGTCCATACGTCACAGTGTCCATTATACAATAACTCGACCTACGAATCCCTAAATGAGACGGAAAGAGAATTTCGCAATTGTTCGTGATTAATCCCAATTTTAATTCAATGCGCATGCACCGCATTATCTCGAATAAAGCCTCTAGAAACAACGAATCTGTGGGAGTTATAGACAGATGGCTATGTCGAGGAGAGGGAAGCTATATTTTTTTTTAAGCTGCGCCAGCAGCTGACATAATTTACGATATTGACTTTTTCGTAGTGCTTTTGGCAAAGTTTGTTTGATTCACAAACACAAATATACATACGAGCGCTTCCAAGGGTGCTGAATAGTGGGTGCGGCAAAAATTTTGAGGAAAAAAGGACAGCTGCACTAACAACGGTTAACTTTGCTGTGATTCACTTGAAATTACTAGTTACTGCAAGTTTAAAGCATTTTCTTGTTGCAAGATCCCAAAATCATGATTTAAACATTTCAGAAATTTGTTCGTTGTCATATCCAAAACGGTGCATTACAAACGTTGGCCCTAGCCCTTCTACGCTGCCCGCTAGGTGAAGAGA
>JPKZ01001612.1:676169-686463 GCA_000803305.1 Toxocara canis
GGGGGAGGAGGAGAGGAGTTATAAGAATTCTTGGCTTTCTAAGGAAGGGGCAATGTTGGAAAACAATATTGCTTAAACGTCTTCTAGGCGTTACGATAATTGTTTACTATTCGATGAACAAACGCGTTGAATTGCAGTCGGCGACATTACAAAAGCGCATATCGAGCCAGCCCATTTTGTCACGCATCTCAATTTGTTTCGCAAACAAATTGCCCACCATTCATTATATGGAACGAACGAAGTATACGTCGAGCATATTTCGTTCACAATAACATTTCATTTCAAAATTAAGACATATTGCACCGTCTACGTATAATGTTGAGGACGGCAGTAGCTCAGTGGTAGAGCCCCATCTCCGCGCGTGGGAAGACCCAAGTTCGATTCCCGTCTGCTTCCCACCATACAACTGATAGCCCAGCCAACGGGTGATTAACAACAGGCTAAAACAGCCAAATGGATGGCTGTGCTCGGCGTGCGGTTGCATTAGTAATATCGAGACATCGCACTGAAGGCCAGAGCGGTAACGTGCTAACGTTCTGCCACTTAACAAGGCTTGCTATCAGATGCTGAGATTAGGAAGTAATATAAAGCAACTGAACCTTTTCTAGTATCGAACGTATTCACTTCGGAGTCAACGCTCATCGAATGTTGCAGCACCGAAATCTTTTGATCACAATTTTCATTGATTGCATTTCTCATGACAATGTTTCCTACTTTCTCGATTTTTATGAAAAACGTTTGTGAACTTCTCTATCGATTATCGGTATTTTCTGCTTAGCGTTATTGGTTTTAGATAAACATATCGACGATTAGTTTGTGTAAACAAGTAATAATCATTCCTTAGCAATGTTTAGTCGGATCGATTTTTAGCATCTTTAGCTATAATCATTAAAATGTCAGTGACATTTCTTCGATGTTAGCTAAAAATATCTTTCAAGAAGGCTTTGAAAGACTATGAATTAGTTTCAAGCCAATTTCAACATCAATAAAGGTTTTTATTTGAGGCGGCGAGCATATTGTATGTGCATTTCTTGAAAACCAATTCACAATAGTGCAATGCCAACAAATGTCTGCCAAAAAAGATGAACGTTCATTTTTCATGAACGCATATTTTCGATAGAACGAACAAAAAGAAATAATTAATTTTGAAAGATTCCCGAATGAAGTCCCTTAAAAGAAACCTTTTAAAGTGCCACTTAAGGCTATTTGTCGTAGACTGCATAGACTGCGGTTGAAAAAAAAATGGAATGAAAGAAGATGAAGCCGAAATGTTGGGGGATGCATTGGAAGAGCTCAAAATTAGATTAGCTTGTCTTTCGAGAACGACCGATAACGTTCGTTTCCGGCTGATAAAGATACCGGCTGTCTTTGAAGGTGAACGGAACACTCGTCTAGGTTATCTTGAACATGCTGTACGTGTTTATGGCCTCAAATACGAGAAGCATTGTGCCTAATTTGGCGTTTTATTTGTCACCAAAATTTGATTACGTTCACTTTATGTTCCTCTTTCTTCGAAATGTAAACACCGCAATTGTCACACTCGTTCTCACACATTTGCATATGTATTATTATGCTTAGGTCGCTCAACAGTGGTCTCTCTCAAGGGAGCGCGCTGAAAAAGAAAATCATCACCATATAGAGGCAAAAGCTGCAACGACACCACAACAGCTCATTCGGGGTATGAAGGCGTCCCCTGCCCCCTTCCCCTCCTCTCCCCATTTCGTGGAAGAACGAAGAACGATTAATGAGGGTAAGGAAGTGAGCGAGGTCTTCGTCCACCTCACTCCCCTCCCCCTTCCCTCGCACCTCTCTTGCACCACAATTTTCGCTCATCTTAACAAAAAGCCCTCTTCCTCCAACCTCCCATAATCTTCCTTCGTCCAGACATTCCCATGTACGCAGCTAAGGCCGTTGGTGATTGTGAAATTCGAAAGTGTTTTTTGGGCAAAAATCACCGTACGATATTGTACTGCTCCGAAGTGGTCCATAACTGTTCGCCTTAAGAATTGCGGTGGTGTGGAGTAATACATTGAGCTCTTTTATGACTCTTCGAACTGGGGTTTCGCATATCGCGTCCATCAGTTGAAGAGAGAGTGCGCAACTCCACCTGTTTCCTTCAACATGAAGGATATCAGAGAGGCTTTAGCACTTCACTTTTCCCTCATCTGACTCACTCCGCGCGTCTTCATATATCTTCTCCATTCATGTTGCTTGGTGTGATTGAGTCAGTTTTTTTAAGACTTTGGTGAATTCCTTTTCCGCCAAAAATGTGCCTAAAATGATTTGTTTGTTCAGTGAACTTTTCGTTTAACGAGAAGTTCACTGAACAAAGAGGGATTATTCCTTTTTGATTAGTGAAACAGATTTTAAATTTTTATATAACATTCACTCCCCTCCCCCCCCCACCCCTCCCTCTATCCTCCTTCCCACTTCACGCTATTGAATACTTTGCACCCTTCCTATTGAATCCTCATTCCTTACTCTTCTTTTTTTTTGAACGCCTGGTGCTGTAACGACGCAAGGTTTCAGTCGGCGATCGCCTCGAAATGCTCTCCAAAAGCGATCATGATATGCTAATTGAAGTAATTTTGTGAGCCATCCGTAACTGTGAGACGTTTCGTAACTCGGGTTCGCATTGTGTGAACTATAAAGCGAAGCAAACAGTTCTATAATAAATGAACCTTGCGATTTCAACTCCCTTTACGAGGTTGATTTCGGCATAAGTTCAGCTTATTTTTGCGCAAAAATAATTTTTACGGGTTTTAGCGTGTGGGTTAATAAGATTTTCATGAATTATCTCTTCGCCAAATATAACTAATTATTGTTCATTAAGGGAGATTTTCAGGAAACAAATGCGTACGCCTGTCAACATGATTCTAACAGCGATGGCATGCTGCGATACAGTGGTGCTATTCTCGAACCTCATCTACACAACGCATTACACGTTCGTTGCGTTTGCCAACTGTCATCCAAGGCATTGGAGCTACGGATGGGCAATGTTCTTGATCGCTCATGCACACCTCTCACTCGTCGGCCATTCGAGTAGCGTATGGTTGTCAGGTTCGTGTTTTTTTTTGCCGTTTAGAGTCATATAAATAAGCTTAGAGTCAACTTTGTGCATTAAATGAAGAATCATTATGAAGTCACAGATTCGAGAAATCAAAACTATGCGACTATAAAATAGTGAGGATTTTTCAATTAAGTTGAACGCAAGGAATTCATAACAAAGCGCTGAAAGAGTTGTATAAGAAGTGCGCTAAGATAAATACTCGAGATCGAAATTTTACAAGAGAACGTTCGCAATGATATTTCAGAGTTGTTTAGAATGCATTGGAAGAAGCGCAAGCGATATGCGCGTCAACAACTACCCTGTTCGGAGCGTCTTTGGAGCGACATTTCATAAACTGTAACGAAAGTTCATTTTTCAGTGGATGTGGACCCGTATATAAGTTTTCCCCTTAAAAAACTGTTCCTCTGCATCCCGATCGTTTAACCATACAGTTTTAAACAGTTTTAGCCAAAACAAAAGCGCATTACGCCGACGTTTTGCGTATGCTTATGTGTGTGCTGTCCGTCCAGTAATTTCAACTGTATTATTAGAGACTTGTCATAACTAAATTCAGCAGGCAAAATCAATGGCATAGCCAGGGCTTCTATGCAAAATTTCGTTAGGATTCATGAATTTCTGGCTGAGTGCATGGAAGATAATTGGACAAGAGAGGTTGGTCGCAGGAATGAATGTGCGCTTTATGAAGTTTATTTTCGTAGACCCATATTTCAGCCCATAAGGGAACAACATTGGGTCGACCATAGAAATGGTAAGTAAATTTCGAGATGGCAAATGGAAATTTGTGTACAATGAAGTAAACTGAATGCTAAGAGCGACAGCACCTCAGCTTTTACTCGAAGCTTCCACCTCAATTCCTCTCTTTGAAGCCTCCGTTGCGAAGAAAGAATGTTTCATTTTGAATAAGGGAGCCCTGCGTTTCGCAAATCTCTTCCCGAGGAACTTTTGTGATCCAGAACTTTATTCCCTGCCTTATGGGTCTGCGCGAGTAGCGAATTTTCCTGGCTGCCAGATTTCTTGAGCATACACCTCACCTCTATTCGCGTTCGCTAGAAAACCGCTATCCCAGCGAGACGTCTAAGTAATCTTTTCCTCATTCATTAGTTGTTTTTGTGGTAAGCATGTCTTGCTGTTATGCAGTGTAAATTGTGAGAGGGATGAAGATCACGAAGTCGTACACTGTTGAAGGAGACATCGCTTTTGGTCGAGTAATTTCACTGCCATGCTGCGGAGCGCATATATCATCATGTGCTCGCTGATTCACATTCGGCTTAGTCTCAGCTCCCCACGGAGATCCATGGATGTAAATCCCATCAAATATGTTTGTGAAATGGTTGAAGAGTGGGAGTTAAGCAATTTGTTTATGCCACATATTTGACACAGTACGGTAACATACACTTCTACGATCTGCAGCGAAAAACAAATTTTTCATCTTTTTACCCCTCCTCCCATTTTCCGTTTGGGAAGCTAAAAACTGCCCTTACCTCGAAAAGGTTGACAGGGATCTACACGGTTGCGATTTCGTAAAAATAGCCAGCTGGACAGCGAATAATTCATTTCATCACGTCAAGGAAAACTTCTCAACAACATCTCGATAAGTAGGACCCGTCTTCTGCACGCAAATTTATAGTGCTAAACAAATTGCTTGAGCAGAATCTTTATTGTAAGTCAAAGTCAAGTGTTTGATCGACGATTGGTCAGAATCGCCATTGCACACATATCGCACCAGGCTATGGGACGCCTTCGGTCTCGTTCAGACTCCTTAAAGATGCGGAAAGGCAAGGCATTATAACATAGACATCTGTCGTTATTGGCAGTCTAAATTAACTCTCAAAACCAAAAAGTATATATTTGAATAAGCGCTAATTAGAGCCATGTAGGTTGGTTTGATCGTTGCAAAAGCGACGATACGTGGAAGTGGATAAGCTCCAAGAAAAGATACAATGCGATTGCGCGTATTGTAATTTTGCTAAGAATTTTTAAGAAAGAACGATAACAAAAAGCATCCAAATAAAAGTATCAGAGTAAGGCATGTATAAGTGATAACACTGCATCAATACCAGGGCTTCATATCACTTTCTACTGAGTTTTCGCCGATCAGAATAACCTCTACTATTTTTTTTTTAAATTGTTGTCTTTTTCAGTTATGCTCGCCCTAATTCGCTATATGACTCTACGCAGCCGCGGTAATATGAATGGCGTTCAAGTAAGTTGTCCATTTTCTTCGAGTTGTGATGCGATCCTGCTTTGGACCATCTACCCATGCAGATGTTGAATGAGGAAACAAACGAGTTAACGTCTCGAATCCTCCTTCTCATCGTTCAGCACTCCTATGAGCTAACCGACTAGACATCACAATGCTTTCCTCATTTGACATTGGCTTCTGGTTTAGAGATGGCTACTCCACATTCAGCATCATTCGTTTTTTCTCACCAAACCATCTGCTCGATTCGTTTCGTTATTTTACGTCTTTTCTTTATTCACATAATCATTAAGCATTAGCAAACTTTCTTTTGCATTTGTTTCGTTTCTTCTTCATCATATAGACAAGTTTTTTACCGGCAGTTATTTTTACGGGCAATTTTACGGGCAAGTTTTTTACGATCAACTCTTTACGGGTAATTAGAGAAAGTTTGCTAAGTGATTTGTTAACTCAGGAAATTTAACAAAATCGGAGTGTCTGCAAGTGTCACTCATTACGTAGGATTTTTT
The DNA here is from genome assembly GCA_000803305.1 of Toxocara canis. Lineage (NCBI taxonomy): Eukaryota > Metazoa > Nematoda > Chromadorea > Rhabditida > Toxocaridae > Toxocara > Toxocara canis. Next base: position 681,949 of record JPKZ01001612.1, read on the forward strand.
TGTATAATGAGCATTCATAACAGCTTTTCCTGCTATCTGTCAACCGCAGTTGTTTTGAAAATATGAAGAGCTGCTATTTGAATAGTAAGTTCGTTTTTGTTGGGCAACACCCTTAACTGGAGAGGCTATTAAATAGTTATGGACGCGGCTTGTTAAACGTCTTAAATCACGTGGCTTTTAGCGATAGCTTAAGACGTTGATCCATTTACAAGTATTTAACGCCGATGAAGCTTACTAGGCATTCAACCGTTCTTCTATCTTTTTCATCTGCCCGTCAAACATCCATCGAAATGGATAGACAAATCGTCCTGCATTTAATTCAACGCCAAGCTACAGTATCTTGTCTATGTCAACCTGAAAGATTCTCGTCATTTCAGTCTTCTATTTCCTTTCGGTTTTTCACTTCGCTATCCTCGTTGTTTTTTCTCTTGCCAGCTTCATCCCTTTACATAAAGCATACGAGAAACTTTCACTTTGATGAGATCGAATTTTGCAACGGCAAAGATTTAGCTTGCCAAAAAAGCCGCTTCACAACACAATATATGATCCGTGGCCTGAAAATATCTCGGTTCGCTAACGAGTATTTATGAGTATTAATGAGTATTAGAGAATTAATGAGTATTTCTTTTTGTCGTCTAAGGAACAAAAACAAAGTATACTTTGCGCTTCAGAGAGTTTTCATCATTGTTTCCAGCGAATTCCACAAGAGCTTTTGAAAATAATCACTCACCGCCGCATTAAATCTTATTCACTTGTAATGATTTTGCTGTTCCTTGCAAAGTTGTTTTGTATTTTCAGTTCTTTGCGAAGTATTTGTGTAGTTTTTGCTCTGATTTTTTCTTCTTTACTTTTACTTTTCACGCAGTAATGGACTAATCACGAGGCATTTGAAATTGTTGTAATGTTGAGTTGAAAACAAACTTGTTTCGGTCTGGCAATGAGCATTTGTGTGCAGAATTAAGGAGGAAAGAAGAAACCTTAATGAAAGAAGGCTTAATAATCACTATGAAAATTCTCCTTAAGATCGAACAGGTTGAGAAAATGGATTAACAGTTAACAGATACCACATTATGACCTTTCTGACTATATGAGGACGCACTGAGAGGAGGGATGGGGAAGGGATGGAAGTTGGAAGGCGATCGGGAATATCGCAAAAATTTTTAAAATCTCTTTCAATTTTTATGCATCCCGGATATCATTCGCTGCATGCATATACGGGTATAGGCCTATCCAGTTTTTATCCCACACATCGATTGCTCATCAATACGATCGCCCGAGAAGATTGATCAAAGAGGACGTAAAAAAATTTCTAAAAAATCGATATTTCAGATCGGTTTACGACACTCATATATGGCAATTGGATTCGTTGTGCTGTTCGTAGCGGTGATGAACGCTCCCAATTTTCTCACCTATAAAATTATCGAAATGAGGCTAAACGAAACATGTGAAATCAAAGATGAAAGTGTTCGCTATGCTCCCGCATATATTCCCGGTGTTTCTGATATGGCCGTACAAGCGTACTGTCTTGTATGTTCATTTCACGTTCATCTATTGTTTTCTATTCCAAAATGGCAAAAAATAATTTATGCTTATCCGCATACATTTACAATGATATGAGAATATCAGATATAATGTAAACATTAAAATGAGTGCAAATGTTATCAAACGTGACCTACTAAGATTGCAAATGTCGATTATAGTATGTTATAGTTTCTATCCTTGTTATTTTTTGCAACTGTTCAATGAGTCATTAAAGGTCGGTAAAGTGCAAAAAGCTGCGAGGCGTTTCTGGTTGGCAAAGTAATTATAATATGCGAAGCATAATAAGAGAAAATAAAAAGTGATTAGATTGTACGCAATAATCTGATGTATAGAAGGCTTTTAGCATATTGTTTAGGGGTGTGATCAAACAATATTCGTTCTCAAAAATGGAAATTAAATTAATTTTGTAATTTTTTTTTCAGGTATTTCGAATGGCTTTCTGGATTTCTGGAACAGTTTTTAAAGTAGTTCCGTGCCTTCTTTTAACGCTTTTCGTTTGGCTACTAATGCGAATTCTCAATGAGGTGAAACAGAATCGTATACGACTCATGAAAAATAGTCGTCCATTAAGCAACGGTAATTCGTCGAAGATTCAACCCGACGATGACAACACTTGCAGAACTCCGTCCAAGTTCGTTTTGTTTTTCGATCGAGGACAAGATGCCTTATGCGGAATTCTTGTTCTTCATCCACATCTTTTGAATCTTATTCTGTCTTCACTTTGTGATATATAATTGAGTGCTTTTAGCAAATTAATTTAATGACTTGAATTGTTTTGCGGTGAGTGGAAAACGATTAGTGATTCCTTTTTACGAAAGGTCCTAAAATCGATATGGCAAATGAAAACTTCAAGTGTACTTGGCATATTTCCAAATGTATTTCACATTTTCTTGTTGATCAACAGAAATTTTTTTGATAAATGATTGTCGCCTTGATAATATGAAAAGCATATGAGCTAGAGTGGAACAGTTGTTTTTTTTTTTGCAGGCAAGCAAATCATATTCGTAGCGGTGAGCGTACCGATCGTACGACACGTATGCTACTCGCAATAGTTTTCGTCTTCTTAGTAACAGAGATGCCACAAGGAGTAATGGCCGTCCTTTCTGGAATGTTCTCTGAAGAATTTCGTCGTCATATTTACAACAATCTTGGTGATATACTCGATTTGTTGTCGCTATGTGGCGCTTGCACTACATTTATTATCTATTGCTCGATGAGCGGACAGTTCAGGAATGTAAGTGGGCTTCAGCTCTTCGTTGCATAGCGCTAACAAAGAAAGTTGTTGTCGTTATTTTAGCACCTTTTTCGGTTATGTGCAACATGTTGCACGCTCTGCTTACCACACGACAAGGAAAGATGTTAAGATGTTACAACATAAAGGCGATCCTTTTATGAAAGATAAGTAAAAAGGTAGAAAAACAAATGATAACGATTATCAGCTACCCTTGAGGCTCACCTCCTATCTGTAAAAGTTAAAGAGTAACGAATGTTAGTGAGAATTGTGTGAGAATATTCTTAGTGATCGCTCATGTTTACACAAAATTCAGACGAATTTGCTACTTTTATGCTTCGAACAGTGCAATTTGAGGCTTTTTGTAATGCGATAGGCGTTACCTTCAGGCTGAGTGATGCGAACGTTGGTGAGTTTCACGACTTCACAGCCAACTAGCACAGTCAACTGGCTCATCCAGTAAAAACATAACAAAAAAAGCTATTATGTGGTGTGGCAGGCATGTAAGAGGGTTTGCCACGATATGTGCCGAACAGCCGAAAAAAGGAAGCAAAATTTTTCCGATTTTTATCCCTCGCCGAAATCTAGAATCCTTTTGAAATTGGATGTAGCATGTGATCGCTGTTGGATGTGATTGGTTATAGAATGGTTGTTGCATTGGTCATAGCTAGCAAATTTCATGGTAGAACGTTTAGGTACATTTAGTGATTCTCTAGTCGAAGCGACCGAAAGAGCAGGCTCACTCACACACACACGCACATACCCACGCACACTCACCACCACAATTCGCTTTGCAAATTGCAAATTGCAAAATCTGCCATCCCGCATAAATATGATTTTTGCAGAACAAACTCTTCGATAAGATACTGCGATAAAATAGTAAGTAACACTATTTACAACATAGCATATCCGAGCAGTGTAGCTCACTGAATGCCTACAATGACTGCAAAAATTGCAATCCGGTTCCTTTACAAAGGGCAGCAGCGCACGAATTGAATCAGCCAAAATTGTTTTGCACTCTGATGCCTCTTTTGCACCCTTCACATTGATTCAATTACTCCCTTAGCGCACATACAGCGGTAAACTTTGCGATCCGGTCAGAATTGCTAATAGCATTGATTTCTCTAGTAAACGACATGCAGTCAACGCCATGCGACAAACATTTGATTTTCAAACGGAAGTAAGTGGGCGCTTTGAATGAGATTGACTTGTAGTGTGAATGGGTGAACGACGAACATGAAGGGAGCAGTTGCGCATGATGGAGAAATTTTTTCGTGACATCATTAAATTGTCTTAAAATAATTTTCTTATTTCAGTATGGCAAAAAAAATTTTTTTTTCGAATGTGCATTAAAGCAGTGAATGAAAAGTAACCCAAATGAGAATGTTGTAAGAATTTTGCACTGTAATACTGTAATGAATATAATACTGTAATGGAATGAATACTGTATTGAATACTGTAAGGAGATTGCGAGTAAGAATTTTTGCTCAAAAACAAGCTTGATGCATGAAACAAACGTGATAAGAATAGGTGAGAAACGAATTAATAATATTCGTTTACGACAACGAAAACGAATCAGGGCACTGTTATTTTCGCAGTAATAGTGTTAACAGTAGGGGTGAAAACGGTCCAGGCGAGAATCTTCACTAAAATCAGCAATTCGCACTACAGTAATCTTGAAGCATCATTAATTCAATTGTAATTTACAAGGTTTGTCATAAAGACACCCCCCCCCCCCCCCT
>JPKZ01001612.1:690000-705697 GCA_000803305.1 Toxocara canis
GGGAGGAGAAGGTGGAGGGGAGGGGGGGAGGGAGGGTTGGCTGGCATATGTCTTTTCCAGTCATAGATAACCGACGCAAAGAATTGCAAACAGTAAATCCTGAGGGTATTAGCCGCAAGAAAAAAATTGAGATTTCTATTGCAGCTGCTGCAAAATTGAAATTCGAAAGTTTGCAGTTGGAGCGAAAAATATCGATGCTTCGATTTTGGTTCGCCCATCATATTTTCAAACCTTTATAAACTAATTGAGTACAGTGTTAAGTGCAATGTATTTAGTCTCGCGTTCGTTAGGCACATCTATTATGCCAATTTTAATTGAATTTAACATTCGTCGGCTTCAATTTGTCGTGATTGTCAAAATTTGTGAAAACATTTCCGGTGAGGAGCATTTGAAAGTTGTATTGCGAAAAATGCGATCAAATTTTTTCGAAGTTATTCGAAGCATTTTCCGCTTAAATTCGATTAAGTCAAGCTATATGTTGAACTTCTTTCACAACTTTCGAAATTTTAAAGATGATTGTTACAGTCCGGAAAATTCATTATAGCACGATTTTTGGAAGTAACCTCATGAAATCGTACAAAAAAAAAGGTACACTCTTCGACATTTCTTGCATCTTTTAACCGTTTGTCAATGAAAAGCTTAATTTTGTTGGCGCATATCATGAATTTCGATAACAATCCGTTTCTCTACTTAGTAATTAGGAGGGATGGACTGAGCGATAGCAGCTACTTTATAAATTCGCTGCATTTCTGTAAAAATGTCTAATATTCGTCTGCTGATCGTGTTCCTCCCCCCATTTTTCTCATGTATATTCCCTTTGCTAGTTCATATAAGTTGGCTGGCTGCCAAATGATCCTTTTATGAATAAGAAACGTATTGTTTGCTCATTGTTTTTTAAATTGCAAAAATAAAAGTTATCCATCTAAGTGCACGCGCATGTTGTAGAATACTTTGAGAAAAAGCGTGACTGTCATGTCATGAGGAGTAAACTTTTAAAGAGGCATCAAAAAAAAAAGGAATATATATTGCCATAATGGGACACATGATACATTTGTTTGTGACCGAAAACGTCAAGAGGACACTAGGAGAGCATGTCGAAGTGCTCAGAACATCTCTCGTCAACCTGATAGTAAGATTTTTGAGAATCTGAGATTACACGTGATTTCGGTCGTGATAGGAGCCACACTGAATCGGAACTCGAATCCTGATTGCTATTTAAGAGACACTTGCTACTGGATTTATAAAGTCAGTCATTTTTTGAATCGTGTTTACCAATGGAAACGGCTGCAATTTAAGTTATTGTGTGGTCTGTATGGTAACTAGAATATAAAAGTAGATGTTAGAAATTATGCTTATTGTTGAACGGTGTGATGCAAAGTAATTCAGATGAAATGGGATTGCTGTAGTGCGTAAAGTACAAGTGCTACAAATTATGGCCAACCGCAGTAAGCTATAAAGATAAACCAGATTTGGATTATCATCATTTTTCAGTTAGAACAAATATTTGCGCAACGTCACTTTTCATGATCTTCCCTAAGAAGTTTTTATATTCAACAGTCGTCGTTGGCAAATACCCTCATAAAGCATGTTACGGTTAGAAGCAATTTTTTTAAGAGTACCGTTTCGAAGATATAAGAGGGGATCCCAATTATGAGCACCGTTTGGCATATCTCTTTGGATAGAACACTCTTCAAAGTTAAAGCTGCTGAAACGAGCTTATCTGGAAATTTCCCCATAAAATATCAAAATCAAAGAAGATTGTTGTCACGTATACTCTTATCTGTGATACAGCACAATAGTACTACAAATACAGTCATACGTTGTGATGGTTCCACGCATAGTTAATTGCTGGTTCAGAAATGCGTCAATCCATTCTGTGCAAATGAAAAGAAAGGACATGAGCCTACCTTTGGGGAAGATAGCCGAAAAGTTTCGCTTTAAAAATTTTTATTCGACCTTCACACAGTTCCAAGCATATTTAAATTTGCAGAACCAAGCACTCATGAAGCTCATCGCGAGCTCTGCTATGACTATCACTTGACTCCATGTACTTATTAAATAATACTTTTTATAGCTGCAAGAAAATCATGGAGGATAGATACATTGATGTTCAGCTTATAACAGACCGAATGCAAGAGAGCTGCTGCATCAGCACCATATCAAGAGGTTTATATCCATATAAAGAGCACGCACAAATGTGGTCAACGAAGCAAAAGGACGATAATGAGTGGAGGACTTCCGAGTACCGGAAAGAACGGAAAAATATGTTGGCGATTCACGAGTGCAGTGATGCATGAAACTATCTTTTACTTTAGCAATTTAAAGATGCTTTAGCATGGGAGGTAACCTTGGTGACACCAGGTCGTCGCACTTAAGCGGGAAGGTGTATGCATGGAATGTACAGAATAAACATTCAACAAGTGTATCTTGGCCAGAATGGAATCAACGGTGCTGTTAGAGTAAACATGTCGAACTCTTATTTAAACACCTCAACCTCAACACTTATTTCAAGTATACACTGCACAGTAAGGAATAACACTGCCGATTTCGCCCTTATTCATTCTTTTTTTTTTCAGTCGAATCATCTACTTGTTCACTCTTCATTTCGACTACAACTTTTTGAGGGATATCGAGTAAATTGATTTCAATTTTTGCATATTCACTGCTGAAACATCGCATCAATTGTGTATAAGAACACATTGTCGCGTTCCTAATGCCTTCCAGTGAACCGTCACTTTAAACGTAGTTGCTTCGATTATTTGTGCCTTTTTTTGGCTTAATAATTGTGCGAGATTGGCTTGTTCAAGAATTAAATATTCTAAGATGGTACGGTTTTGATCTTTGTTGTCTCATACGCAATAAAGGCGCCATTTGGCTGCATTGAAAGTACATAGTTCAGCTCAACTCAATTCAAAAATCAGCTCCACAGATTGCCGCTGTCACCACCCACCACCTCAGAAAGTGCTTTTTCGATGGAGCGCTTTTCTAAAGGAGGCCTCCTTGTGATACGTTGAACGGAAGTGCAAAGCAGCGTCTAGTCCGGCTGCTGTGGCATACTTCACCATTCATTTTTGCCGAAATCGCAGTGATTTAGGCATGCATTGATGGTCTATAATTGTGTGTCAGGATTAGCGTGCCTAAAACGTAAACCCACATTATAATAGAGTATATGTGCGCTGAACATTCCTTGGCAAAATACGGTAAAGTTCATCCTTACTACGGTACAGAAACAGCACAATACATCGGCACTTTTAAGGTTCACAGAATAGAACAGAATTTATTGTAGTTTTTAAAAGGTGCAGTAATCAACAACAATCTCAAATTCCACGGCCACATTTCCAATATTGTAAAAAAAAGCAAATGCGAAGGCCTCTCTTATTCTGCGTGCATTTTGTTCGAGAGATTTATCTCTACTCACAAAATTATTTACCGTCTACGTTCGTCCTCTACTCGAGTACGCATCCACCGTCTGGTCCTCATCCGACTCTTGTAAGGATACTCACTACCTTAATTTAAATGAAGACGTTCAAAGAGGCTATACTCTTCGTTTATTCAAAAGACGATATGCCCGATCATTTGAAATCCCGACATACATTCAAAGAATTGATGCTCTAGGTTTACAGACGTTTGAGCTACGTCGCTTCTACTCCGATCTTTATATGGCTTACAATATTGTTCGCCAAAACATTGACCTCCCCTTTGAGGAAATTCTTCGAATTATCCACCACTAACGGTAGCACTTGCTCGGCGAACTCCTCCAAGCTTACTGTAAAGAGATGCAGATTCAGCATATTCAAACACTATTTTTTAAGCAGGGTAATAAAAGCATGGAATTCCGTGCCGGATGAGATCGCAAAAGCGAAATCCTTGCAAATCTTTAAAAATAATATCACATCCCTTAACTCTGAATTATTTGGTTTTCAATCGCGAAGAGGAGTTAAATGTGGCTCCCTGGCTACCTAGTCCTCTCTTGGCATACTTCGCTTTCTTTCCATTCATTCATTCCGCGCCATTACTTTTATTTCTTTTATTTTTTCATATGCTTACACTTCTTGCAAATACGTACTGTCTCACGAAATTGTTATTTTCCACGCTGTGGCACTTTACCATGTTGAATATTCAATTTTCTTGTTAACTTGTACACAGATACATTATCTTTATTGTTCCTTTCCTTTATTCTCCCCCGACGACTCTTCCGCCGGGCGATATATTCGTCGTTGCGTCTTATGCTGTGTACAATTTGTTTCTGTTACCTATTTGTGCGAATAAATCATCATTATCATGCAAAGAATTGATAGTTTTACATCACTAATAAGAACAATAAACTTTCATCGAAAATAAGCGCAAACTTCAGTAGAATAAGTTCAAAAATTATTATTTCCTCAGCGTTTTGTGACGAACACTTCCCATGTCTCTTTGCTCTGGCTACGGATTATGTTCAAAAGCCACAACGGAATCTCTGTTCCGGAGCCCCTGCATTTTTTCTCTCCGAATCTCATGTCTTGATTTTGGCTGTTTTCATCGTTAGCTGTTTCTGCTTGTTCTTCTGTTTCTTTCAATAATCTCTTTCCAACGTAGCCAAGCCATAATTTTTGTGTTCTCATCATTAGCTAGTTTCCACCATCAAATGATTACGAAAAATGTTTTCCTCTCCTAAAAGCTCACCAGGCTCTTCGATGACTTGCATGTCTGGCACTTTGTGGCTTGGAAGATATGTTTTGCTATTGTATCGTCCGAACGATCAACTCACCGTTGTACAACAACAAAGTGAGAGAATCAGTGGTTTTGCGTTTTTCAGCGTTTAGTATGATTCAAGAGACAAAAGTTCAATTTGCCGTTTTGCCTCATACATCGAAATTTCCGGCCGATAACGACACTGTGCTCATACACGGTAAGCGACACTTTATCAGCACATAAGTAAATTATGATTTCATATGAGCGAATCGACTGCCAGCTGGCTCTCGCTTCAAAATGCAACAATAATTAATCTTTAGCCTCAGCAAGCTTCTTTTCAAAAAATAACAACTCATAGCTTCTTATAGCGTTCCCATGCACAATGTACAATTTATGCTAAAACCCCTTAAGCTTGTAGAGTTCCACTTTCAGAGGAAACTTAAACGAAATCAAAAGATTCTTTATGATTTGGTCGGGAGTTAAGAAAACCGATTTTGTGGCTTCTTTTTTTTGTTCAAACGTCAGCTCTTTCGACCGACAATCACGTTACACTAATTTATGATAAGCCAACTCTATTGTGGCCTACGCTCATAAATTATGAGTAGATCGTTTTTGTTGTGGCGCACTCTTTGAATGACAATAATCTTTTGTTTGACGACAAGAAGAAATTATAAACGCAGATACGGTATTCCTTAGTATTCAGCTTCGATTAATTAGCTGAATATTGTTCTTAGCAAGTGAATGTGATTGTGGTTTTTCTGCTAATCACTTCCTCCTTTCTTATTATTTTCTTTGCGTAATAAGTTGTTCAAAGCATCGTGTTATGTTCGCAAATTTTATTTGATCACTCCCAATGTCATCGATTAACTTTATCGTATTTCATTGTGCTACCTTTTCTAGTTCACGAAACGAACTCAACATCCAAACGGATGCACATGAATCCCATGCCCACACATACGCGCACACACATGCACACAGGCACACGCACATGCACACACACGCATACACACACACACATGCACACACACACGCACATGAATCCCATGCCCGCAGACACACACACACACATGCACACAGGCACACGCACATGCACACACACGCATACACACACACACATGCACACACACACGCGCACACGCACAGTCACGCAGTTGGGTGCGTCATAATGAACATACCATAACGCGCTATCGTTGCACAGCGTGGCGTAACACGTGACAAATTATTCATTGATATGTGGCGAATGAAAGCCACATTATATGTGCGGTAGCCACCCACACGAATCTATGATATGCCGCTTTTTGCAGCTGAAGTTCGCTGAAGGTCAGCGCACCTTGGATGTGAATTACAACTTTGCCGCTCTTAAAGTCGATCTAGATAATTTCTAAATAAACACATGGCCGTATAATTTTAGGTGAGAGCCAATGTGCAACGAAGAAAGTAAATTAATGACTGGAATATCGCTAACGTTCAATGTTGACTCTTTTCAAGGGGGCTTTAATTAGAATTAATAACCGTTTTGCAATTATCACTTCAATATTTCCGTATATTTTTTAAATCGTCTTCTAGATGGAGAGGCAGCTTTTGGTGGTGGATTGTATCTGATTGCATCGCTGTTGTCAATTGCTCTCTTCTTGTGTATAACATGCATACTTGGTTGGCATGCTTCACTCCGCTCAGGTCAGTTTCACTAAACGGCTTTTCATCTCTTTTGGCGTACCGTGTTAATGAGCTCTCTGTAGTACAATAATGGGGTGCTTCTGAATTCCAAAGGTAGCAATAAACAGGTGACAGTTCGTAGTCATGAAAGGACAAAAAAGCAGTTAGCGTCATTGACATTTATAAAAGTCTCTCTTCGAAATCATTTCATATTCGTTTCTTTTATGGTCGCATCGATAGTTCATCAATGAGATCAACTCAATCAAACACCTAATCAATCGATCAGTTCAAAAAAATCAAGTTGAAAAAAAAACGCTGTAACAATTTACAAAAGTTTCCTATTTTTATGCACACACACGTTAGGGAGTATGTTGAATACAAATGAACTTCTCAATAATTCAAATCCGATTGCCTATGGATCAATGATCAACTGATGAATAAACGGTGTTGCTCAATTTTGATAATCTAAGGGCCGGGAAGGCTCTATGCGGAACAGCTTAGCAGTGTTGTTCTTTTCATGAAAATTCCTTCTAGCGATCTTTATTTTATAACAACTTTTCGACTTTCCTTTTTTTTCTCGTATGCATATTTTTCGTATGACATTTCCAGTAGAACGTTTTCCTCGCCCATTACGAAGTGCAAATAAGTTTATTTATATTGTAGTTGTGAAACGCTATCATATTTGAGTGCTTCGTATTTATGCGTTGCATTATTTCTGATTGCTTACCAACTTGACAGGGTGAGGGAACCAAATTCTAACTATTAGAAGGAACTATATAAATTCTAACTATTCTGTCGCTGTAGGTGGCAGTAGCTCAGTGGTAGAGCTCTCGCCTCGCATACGGGGAGAGCTGGGTTCGATTCCGGGCTGCTTCCCACCGTACCACTGACAACCCAGCTAGCGGGTGATAGTTAACAACAAGCTACAACAGCCAAAGCGATGGCTGTTGCTCGGCGTGCGATTGCCTCAATAACTTTGAGACATCGCACCGAAAGCCCAAGCGGTAAGAATGAAAAGGATTTCTCTGACTCCGTTGCCTACTCCCATGTTATCACTCTCCAAAATTTACCCACAACTTTGTATGAAGTAGTCGAGAGGGTGAGGCAACGCTCGGACACTTCATCGATCGTATTTTGGTTCTTGTAAATAATACGCCTTCCAATAGACTGCATGATATCATATGCGATTTATTGAGGTCGCAACAATGGAGCATACTTTTGTTTGGTCAGACCAGTAGCTGTTTCATAAAGCTATTGCGCTACTTTACAGTTGTTTTCGATTTCCCGCGGCACAATAGCGTCCAAATATGACTACTTTGTTGTTTGAGTTTTGGACATTGGACGCATTACATTGATCTTTATATTTTAAACAACAAGTACACACACATGAGTCGGCTTTCTTCTCGCCCAGCGATACGGCAACTCGTTCAAAATTAAATTTGTATGAAATTTGCAAAGCAAAAAAAAGCGAAGTCCACAGTTGATCTTTGTGTCTGAATAACCACTCTTGTGGTAGGGGCCTTCTTCAAAATATGGTCCTGCAAAATTGCAAAATTGTTGTGATTTTGCAAAATTGCAAGTGGACGGAATTGCATGTCAACGGGCTTATAAGTTACGTGGTTTGGAGGCATACACTTGAGATCAACCGATGGCATGAATCGCTTGCATATAATGAGAATTTTTTTATTTTGCCTAATCGGAACGCTTGAACAATCGCTTCTAAATTAGACTTGTTTCTATGCGATCGATCTAATGGAAAATGCATCCTGACTGGTTGGCTATAAGCAGGGTGCATAAGTCGACTTTAATAATTCCTATCCAATTTCACCGCTCCGGATTCGGTGGTTCTCAAGTGGAGATCATGCTTTACACGGTCATATCGCCATTAGTACTTTTTGTATATTCAATTTTGTAAATTGCTTCATAACGATATTTTTTTTCTGCGATTACAAATTTACAGCGTATAGCAAGGAAAATTTAGCGAAACTTAATTTTTTTCCAATGGCCGACCGATTCTATCAATGAAAATAAATCATGTGAACGATCGCTTATTGAATGAATAAATGATGACGGAAATTGTTCGCATTTCGTGCATAAACTAATGCAAAAAAACAATACATATGTTGTGGGATATATGAAAAGGAAAATGAGAAAAAATTCTCATCCACGAGGAAAAAAATTTTTGTATATTTTGTAAAAATTTTCATCCGAAATTCGTCAAAAAATTATTTGATGAATTTCACCCATCTCTTTTGCTCATTGCTTCAACACGTTAACGAAGTTTTAATGCTTTATGCTTGAGCAAAGAGATTTTTGATGATTGCGCTTTCTTCGTACTCAAGCATATAATGCCCTTTTGAATGTTTGAATTCGATGAAACGACGAGTCAAAGTGCGCATCAGGTTTTTAGTGTTCGTTCTCAAAAGCAAACGCTCGAATGCAATTGGGGGAAGTGTCTATCGGTTTTGTTGGTTGCATTTACAACTAGGCTAACTTTTGTATATTTGCTTAGTAAATTGTAAACATCAAAGTATAATAAACACCCGAGTAAATCCTCAAACATAACAAACATCCGAGTATATTGTTCGATAAACTGAGCAAAAATCCTGATTATTGTTGACATTATGTTTATAAGGGAACAATGCGAATAGCATCATATTGCTTCGACCACAAATGTTTCAGAATTCATTACTCCTTTTCGCTTATGTCCATTCTTTCCCCTACCACTGCTCTTTTGTTAAGGCTATTTATTCTTTATGCTTATCTTTTGAAACATTCGTATGGTTTACTAATTTTTCGTTATTAAAGTCATATTTTTGACGAAATAAATATTGTTTTTAAATGAAGAAAAAATATAAGAAGAGCATCAAATCGTCAAATTCCAAAAAAAAACTTTATGCGCTAATAATATTATAGCATTACGAAGCCCTAAGAAAATATGAAAGTATTGCCGAAGTTATTTCTGTATTTTTTTTAAATGCTGTGAAGCGCTCATTTTCATTAATTCAATATCGTTTACAATTTTTAAAATTGCAATTATTAAACTTAAGAAAAATTTAGCAAATCAAGACGTATCCACCAAGTTAAAGCTATTGACCATGCTTATTTTAGCAACGTTTCTAATATGTAAATCAAATTGTTAAATAAATGAATGACTTTTCATTGAATTTGGAATCTATTGGCAGCAATATTTGTCCATCATTTATTTATTGGATGCAAATCGACGAACATTCATAACAATGAACGACCTCGAGAAATTCTTATTTTGCATATTGGACGTATATTTTCAAATTTTTAACGCACTGATAAGTTTGCCCATCAGACTTCGATAAAAATTCGATGAATCAAAAAGGAAGGCTCTTGTTTCGATTGAACGAGAAGAATGGTAATAAGAAATCGATTTATAGGTGAAAGCAGACGAAAGCCAACCGTAGCATTTACAAGAGACGCTCCACCACGATATTCGGAGGTTATCCCGCCGACATACGAATGGGCCGTAAAGCACACGCATCATCCACTACATATTCTTACTTTGAAAGTCGATCAAATCGACGACGATGTGCAACAACAACAACAACGATCCAACGCATGAATATCACCGATACGTTGTTATTGTGTGCGATGTGTTTTCCCTTATTCGTCATATAGGGAACCCAAAGCAAATGTTTACTAGTCCAGATCACTAGCGCATCCAAGACGGCAGTAATGCGAGAACCTTTGTTGGCTCCAACATCCTAACGGAAGAGGAAAATAGGTAACGGAAATTTTAGTAAGAAAAACAATAAACAAGTTTTTGACTAAAACATTTAAAAAATCTCTTTCTGCTCAGAATGGTATCCTCACTTCTGCCCCATATTGGTAACACAAATCTTCATGATAAGGAAACGCGATATCTTGCTCTCCATTAAGCAAAAGTTTAAAGCTTTTGAAAGGAAAATGCTTTGAAAAGACTGAATCATCAAAAAGTGTAATAATATTAAATTTGAGAGGGGGAGGCCGATACGACATGCGCTTTCGCAAAACACTCGTCCAACTCGTATACTGCTCGCAGAATGGTGAAAATTACCTATTTTAGCTTACCTTATTGCCTGCACAAGTCTTATGTCTGATCTACTTTTCTGTGACCGGATCAGTCATAAAATGCGTGCAGTTTCTTAGCATTCTTAGCGAGGAGTTGACAGGGGTGGGGGAGGAAGGTGCGGAGAAAGAGAGAGGAAGTAGAATTTCCATTTATGTGCATTGATAACATTGATTAGGTGGAAAGCACTTTTTGCAGGAGACGCCACTAAATTTCCACTAAATTTTTTTATACTCACTAAATTTTCTCTAATTTTTCAGTGGTTCTCAAGTTGAAATTATTCGATTAACTACTGAATTACAAACAATTACACAACAGCGTTTATTCAAATGCACAAGTTGCGATTGATGGAATTGCCAATTTGTAAGCAAATCAATTTGCGTAAAGTTTAGGAATGGTGAAAATTACCTATTTTAGCTTACCTTATTGCCTGCACAAGTCTTATGTCTGATCTGCTTTCCTATTTTGTGACCGGATCAGTCATAAAATGCGTGCAATTTCTTAGCATTCTTATCGGGGAGTTGACAGGGGTGGGGGAGGAAGGTGCGGAGAAAGAGAGAGGAAGTAGAATTTCCATTTATGTGCATTGATAACATTGATTAGGTGGAAAGCACTTTTTGCAGGAGACGCCACTAAATTTCCACTAAATTTTTTTATACTCACTAAATTTTCTCTAATTTTTCAGTGGTTCTCAAGTTGAAATTATTCGATTAACTACTGAATTACAAACAATTACACAACAGCGTTTATTCAAATGCACAAGTTGCGATTGATGGAATTGCCAATTTGTAAGCAAATCAATTTGCGTAAAGTTTAGATGTGATCACGTTTGCTTTGTTCTCTATCAATTCCAAAAATAACTTGTTCATTAGCTCAAAACGAGCGAACAGTTTTGTTTACCTATCAATTGTAATTCGAGTTGTCTTTGTTTGTTTGTTTTTTTTCCATACTCAATCGATTAGGTCTTTTATCTGATGAACACAATACAAACTGTGAATTTGGTCACAGTTTTGTAACGTCGTTTAGCAACGGATGCTTTTGTTTTTGCCCGACGTCGCACTATTCTATTATTCAGGTTTTGGCTCTAGAACACATCTGGTACATATATTCCAGTGCCGGTACATTCTCTGGTTTTAATACATATATAGGAAATCAATGTGTAAGTCGGTTATGAGACAACCTTTTCAAAGATATACTGACATCATACACATATAACGTTGATTTCAGTTGTTGGTATATCAAATGATATCATTTCGAATCCATGCTTATTGGTAGGACAACGGCTAATTGATTAGCTGGTCGAAACTGATGGAAAAATCGAATGTCACCGGAAAAAAAAATAGAATAGTGAATAACGCAATTCCAAGATGAACGTCTAAGACAAATGTTGGAATTGCAGATAATCGAGATATACGAATTGGATGGAATATGTCATCAATAGGCAAATAAATTCCTATTTTGGTATAATTCTAGAATTACAGCTTCGTTTCATTGTCGTTTCATTTCTATATTTTATTGACCATTTGGGCATATTTCCACATATCTTATTACTCTTTCATACATCTTAACTCATTCCCGCTGAACACCAGAGTGCTTTAATTTTGTTTACGTAAATCAACATAGCAGTTGTATTATAACTTTTTCAAACATATGGTACTCTGTGATCTCTTTGTTCTCTTGGTGCATCATGAAGTTGCTATATGGAAATTGTTACATTTACTGCTCGCATTCTTTTCAGTTAGTATTCAATTGTGTTACGGTTTGTATTCATTGCATTAAGCCTTTTAAACATAACAATGACAGCTGAAAGTACAAGACAGCAGCCACACACCAAACCCAGATCTCTCGCAAACCAGGCGAACAATCTACGCTATCGAGTTACCGCCTATACCTACCGAATATTTCTTTCATTAACCCTTGCTACCAGCCGGCGTGGTACGCTTATGCCTCTTGGCGTGTTAAATGTGACATAGTACAAGGGTTGACGTTGTTTAAAACGAACAATAAACGTTTAGTGATAAATGACTGCTAGCTCGATGGGCCGAATCAAGCCCGTGCGATCTATTGCCTTCACCATTTCATGGAGATTTCTGCCGAGGGTGTAAAGGAGACAGAATACGGACTATCACCTTACCACTTCTTCCTGTACCACGCTGCCATTCATGGTCACGACAATTCACTGTACTGGCTGCCTGCTTACCTACGACCCCTCCATTGTGGCTTTAAGGAAGTCATTTCAATGATCTAACTTCTCCTTCGCATCCTTTTTTATGAAAAGTATGGACGAAAAACATTTATTGTGACGAATGAAACTGATAAAATATGACTCACTGTAAGTACAAAAGTCACATTTCCCTGACCTTCAGGATCATGCAGGGCAATGCAAGCGCATCATGAATATTCATGGAAGTAAACCGAAAGATAAGAAAGAGCAGCAAAAAAACATCTATAAAACATATCTTACAGCGTTAATATGGAACAGTTTACAAGTGTACTTACGAAAAAAATTCTCATTTTATCCAGCATAAATGATGCGGGTCATTTGTCGAGGCGGCATTTGTTAAAAAGGCAAAGAGAGGTGTATATATGCAGTGGTGGAGGGGATGACCAGGTGGGAGTTGAAGGGTACAACAGCTCAAGCAGTATAACTACTACAAATAACTGAAACAACTGGCGCTCCATTTACCAAACATAACGAAAAACTACTTCAAACTGCGAAAAAAGAGGAAAAAAATTCACCAAAATGAAGTTAATCAAGGAAAAAAAAAACGAGAACAACATAAAACAGAGACAGAAACCGTTTTATCATTCATTGCTGGACGACACAAACATATAGACAACATTTACACATGTTACGCTCTATAGCGATCGAATGTAGCTGAAGTGACAAACTCTCGTGAAACGACACACAACATTACTCGATGAACAAGCTGACAGCGTACAGAAAAGCTTTAAAACGCAAACGGAGGAACGGGAATGAAAAGGAAAAACTACTCTACATTACAGTAATATTGTGTAGATACAGTGACCTGCCAGGAACACCGCGCAAGACTAATTTCTAACTAAGCTGCGGCCTCTAGAACGATCCTTAATCAAGCAAACTGAAAAAAAAAGTCAAAAACGGTGGAAGCAGATTCCAAAAATCTTAAAACTAACCTAAGCACCTTTTTAAAATACGGCTTGATTCACAAGGACTGATAATCACGATCCCTTACACAATCAGCAGCCTTGAGCGGTTAGCAATGAATCTAGTCTCTCCTTGGTAGTATTGAAAATCGGTATGCTGTTGAACCTTTTAAAACTGAGGAGCCATTGATTCCCAGCCGCGCTCCGCTGAGTCACCCATATATTAGGCCGTATACAACTAATGAACAACTGGCTCACCGCTAAACATCTAAAACGTAACAGATCAGATCGAATACCACACACACAGTTCAGTTCGAGTCCTCTCTACGTCAATTCCACTAACTATTTGGGGAAATCCATTACTCTTTATAAAATCTTACCCTCTTTGGGAATGTTTCTATTCCCTCCCACAGGAAATTTTCTATCGGAAGCTCATATCTACACAAAAAATATGAAATCAATATATAAATAAACTATGGACGTAAAAACGGCGAGAAAAAAAAACAATCAAAAGCTCGGTCAACGCTGACAAATCGAATAGGAAAGCGTACAATAAAAGCTCACAATGAATTTAAGGCAGAATAATTGTGAGTGGGGAACAACACTATGTGCCAATCGATATCAAATATCAGATCCGAAATTTGACGAAAAAAAAAACCAATAATGACCATAAAAAGTGAGGTGCGATGGCCATATCATTCGAGAATAAGACGATAGCGCTTAGCGCATAGAAGAAAACAAAAGATACCAACTAAATTGGTTAAGGTGTTAAGTAGTAACCCAAATTCGCGCAGTAATGTTGATGGGTAACGTTGGATGAGAGCGACTTTTTTTTTGTTCTCCATGAAGCGAAATCGATTGGTGATATTTGTAGATCTGACAGGCATTCTAGTGATCGTAATTTCGCTCCTCTCCGCTAACTCTACGAGGATAACTCATTAAGTGTCCAGTATTACTCATGACCACATGCAAGAAAAGGAAATACAGAAAAAGTAAGCGCGTGTTCAACACAGGGTCTAAGCAGCCGCAACAGCTCACATTCTTTTGACTTCAAAAAATAATCTACACCACCGACATAATTCGCAGCTTGCAACAGAAATTTTATAATTCAATTATTTCTCCAAACACCAAATAAAGCTTTCAACAAAACAGTTACGTAAAAGTGAAATGAACAAATTATGAATTGAAACAAAGAGATCCAAGCTTTCTGAAGGAAGCTGTGATTAGCAAAGATTTTCCTCCTCAGCGATAATACACCCTTCAAAAATCGAAATCAACTCGCAGTTTATATATTCATCAAAACGTATAAATATTCCCAAACACTTAACCCCTCGCCTTCCCAAAAAAGCCCTCTCCACGGTCTTCCATACTCACATTCAACGAAAGCTGGGTGTGAATATGGAAGACCTTGCACACGATACTTTTGGCAAGAAAAAATATTCAGCTGCACGAACAGCATGAAACGAGCAAAAATTGAAATACCCAAAAATTTATCCTCTCATCGCCTGAAGACCAATTATTTTAGCGTCCCGCAGAAACTTACTAACTCAAAAACAAACTATCAATTCATTAGCCATCCGATGACTACTTCTTCAGAACGCTCTTTTTCCGTTGAGCACTCAGATTACGCTTCTTCTCATATCTGGTCAACTCGTCGTCATCGAGCTTTATCGTCTGTTCTGGTTTCGAACGCCAATGTGTAAATTCGCTGAAAGTTTCATCGTTTCGTTTATCGACTTTTCTAAATATAGTTATATCTTAGGAGTTGGAGCGCATGCACAATGACCTCCTTTACGAAATGTTCATATCGCCGCTTGTAGCTCTGAATGCGTTAGCTGGCTGGATTAGTGGGCGTAGCGTTCTTCGTCGGGTTTTCGGCCGTGGTGCTTACTTCGCACCAAAATAGCTTATTCTTGCATAATTGCGCTTAAACAAAACAGCGGCCCATTAACTAGCTTTTTATGCTTGCCATTACGAGCAAATATCACCGCTTATTTTTCTTCTGCTGAGGCTTCTTGGCAGAAGTGCAAAACACCGAAATGATAACAACAAAGTTGTTTTCACAAGAATTTCGTGACAACCAATTCAATCGACCCTGTGGATGTCTGTAGTTAGTGGACATTTCGCTCGTCGCGCAGTTTTATACCGCAGAAATACACTTCG
>JPKZ01001612.1:707428-726456 GCA_000803305.1 Toxocara canis
ATATGGAACAGTTTACAAGTGTACTTACGAAAAAAATTCTCATTTTATCCAGCATAAATGATGCGGGTCATTTGTCGAGGCGGCATTTGTTAAAAAGGCAAAGAGAGGTGTATATATGCAGTGGTGGAGGGGATGACCAGGTGGGAGTTGAAGGGTACAACAGCTCAAGCAGTATAACTACTACAAATAACTGAAACAACTGGCGCTCCATTTACCAAACATAACGAAAAACTACTTCAAACTGCGAAAAAAGAGGAAAAAAATTCACCAAAATGAAGTTAATCAAGGAAAAAAAAAACGAGAACAACATAAAACAGAGACAGAAACCGTTTTATCATTCATTGCTGGACGACACAAACATATAGACAACATTTACACATGTTACGCTCTATAGCGATCGAATGTAGCTGAAGTGACAAACTCTCGTGAAACGACACACAACATTACTCGATGAACAAGCTGACAGCGTACAGAAAAGCTTTAAAACGCAAACGGAGGAACGGAAATGAAAAGGAAAAACTACTCTACATTACAGTAATATTGTGTAGATACAGTGACCTGCCAGGAACACCGCGCAAGACTAATTTCTAACTAAGCTGCGGCCTCTAGAACGATCCTTAATCAAGCAAACTGAAAAAAAAGTCAAAAACGGTGGAAGCAGATTCCAAAAATCTTAAAACTAACCTAAGCACCTTTTTAAAATACGGCTTGATTCACAAGGACTGATAATCACGATCCCTTACACAATCAGCAGCCTTGAGCGGTTAGCAATGAATCTAGTCTCTCCTTGGTAGTATTGAAAATCGGTATGCTGTTGAACCTTTTAAAACTGAGGAGCCATTGATTCCCAGCCGCGCTCCGCTGAGTCACCCATATATTAGGCCGTATACAACTAATGAACAACTGGCTCACCGCTAAACATCTAAAACGTAACAGATCAGATCGAATACCACACACACAGTTCAGTTCGAGTCCTCTCTACGTCAATTCCACTAACTATTTGGGGAAATCCATTACTCTTTATAAAATCTTACCCTCTTTGGGAATGTTTCTATTCCCTCCCACAGGAAATTTTCTATCGGAAGCTCATATCTACACAAAAAATATGAAATCAATATATAAATAAACTATGGACGTAAAAACGGCGAGAAAAAAAAACAATCAAAAGCTCGGTCAACGCTGACAAATCGAATAGGAAAGCGTACAATAAAAGCTCACAATGAATTTAAGGCAGAATAATTGTGAGTGGGGAACAACACTATGTGCCAATCGATATCAAATATCAAATCCAAAATTTGACGAAAAAAAAAACCAATAATGACCATAAAAAGTGAGGTGCGATGGCCATATCATTCGAGAATAAGACGATAGCGCTTAGCGCATAGAAGAAAACAAAAGATACCAACTAAATTGGTTAAGGTGTTAAGTAGTAACCCAAATTCGCGCAGTAATGTTGATGGGTAACGTTGGATGAGAGCGACTTTTTTTTTGTTCTCCATGAAGCGAAATCGATTGGTGATATTTGTAGATCTGACAGGCATTCTAGTGATCGTAATTTCGCTCCTCTCCGCTAACTCTACGAGGATAACTCATTAAGTGTCCAGTATTACTCATGACCACATGCAAGAAAAGGAAATACAGAAAAAGTAAGCGCGTGTTCAACACAGGGTCTAAGCAGCCGCAACAGCTCACATTCTTTTGACTTCAAAAAATAATCTACACCACCGACATAATTCGCAGCTTGCAACAGAAATTTTATAATTCAATTATTTCTCCAAACACCAAATAAAGCTTTCAACAAAACAGTTACGTAAAAGTGAAATGAACAAATTATGAATTGAAACAAAGAGATCCAAGCTTTCTGAAGGAAGCTGTGATTAGCAAAGATTTTCCTCCTCAGCGATAATACACCCTTCAAAAATCGAAATCAACTCGCAGTTTATATATTCATCAAAACGTATAAATATTCCCAAACACTTAACCCCTCGCCTTCCCAAAAAAGCCCTCTCCACGGTCTTCCATACTCACATTCAACGAAAGCTGGGTGTGAATATGGAAGACCTTGCACACGATACTTTTGGCAAGAGCCCTCTCCACGGTCTTCCATACTCACATTCAACGAAAGCTGGGTGTGAATATGGAAGACCTTGCACACGATACTTTTGGCAAGAAAAAATATTCAGCTGCACGAACAGCATGAAACGAGCAAAAATTGAAATACCCAAAAATTTATCCTCTCATCGCCTGAAGACCAATTATTTTAGCGTCCCGCAGAAACTTACTAACTCAAAAACAAACTATCAATTCATTAGCCATCCGATGACTACTTCTTCAGAACGCTCTTTTTCCGTTGAGCACTCAGATTACGCTTCTTCTCATATCTGGTCAACTCGTCGTCATCGAGCTTTATCGTCTGTTCTGGTTTCGAACGCCAATGTGTAAATTCGCTGAAAGTTTCATCGTTTCGTTTATCGACTTTTCTAAATATAGTTATATCTTAGGAGTTGGAGCGCATGCACAATGACCTCCTTTACGAAATGTTCATATCGCCGCTTGTAGCTCTGAATGCGTTAGCTGGCTGGATTAGTGGGCGTAGCGTTCTTCGTCGGGTTTTCGGCCGTGGTGCTTACTTCGCACCAAAATAGCTTATTCTTGCATAATTGCGCTTAAACAAAACAGCGGCCCATTAACTAGCTTTTTATGCTTGCCATTACGAGCAAATATCACCGCTTATTTTTCTTCTGCTGAGGCTTCTTGGCAGAAGTGCAAAACACCGAAATGATAACAACAAAGTTGTTTTCACAAGAATTTCGTGACAACCAATTCAATCGACCCTGTGGATGTCTGTAGTTAGTGGACATTTCGCTCGTCGCGCAGTTTTATACCGCAGAAATACACTTCGCAAATAGCTGAACAACGTTGGGTGTCATATGTTTCCTTTCTTTTCATTCACCATGATTAATCATTTTTCCACTTGGTTACGCAAAGTATTTTCCTTTTTGCTACAAATATAAATTATATACACATAAATATATAAATACGTGCATACATGTATATATTACATGTAGTGCCAGCAAATACTCGAATCATTCCGACATCACAGGATCCTTGTATGAACCTCAGAGATTTCAACTTTAAATTCTGCGCTATTCAGCTGAGGTGGAAAAGCGCGAATCGATGGGCTGTTCACTACCTCCCCCCATAACAAGGCAGGACACAGCCGCGGTTCAACTACCTCACTCCCGCTCTCCCTCCTAATCAATTCCTTCTCTCAAGACTCAGTTGCATACGATGACGCCATTTACCTGTACTGTTGTGGTTTCGAAAAAGACTGCTTCAAACGGTACAGTTTTCGGCCACGAGCTGTGTCGTCAGCAGTCAAATGACGATGTGTTGCCTGCACCACCAACGGGGGAAACATATAGTCGACGATGTCAAGCGCCAACGACATATACGAAGTTTCGAAGCCAATCGAATCCGCACGACGCACACGACCCTCCTTATTGATGATGAGAATACGATCCAAGGGAATATCCACTGCGCGATACGCTATCACATCCTCCAACCAAATACACTTATCCAATAATTTAAAGCGCCGCCAAAAAATTAACTAAGTGGCTAGACGCCAAACTTCAGTGAATAAATGGTTTATATTCACATGGAATAAGGAAAATTTCCAATTCCTTCGCAAAAGCTGTTAACTCGTTGAGGTTCCTTTAAGTTAGCTGACTGGAATTCAGAAAAGATGGAATGAAGAGGAAAAAAATTGGAGATAAGCAGCTGTAGGGGTGATAATGCTGCAAGGAAAGAAACCTTACTACTTACGGGAAGAAGTGAGAATAAGGTGATTGAAAGAGTAGCAACGTGCGAAGAATCCACCTCCCAAAAGTAGACAGCCCCGGGTGACGGAAGCTATAAAATTTGCCCTTTACATTCTTTTTGCATTTCCATTTCGTGCATCGTCTCAGTAAAATTTGGTGCGAACGACAAAAAATGGTGCTTGACCGCCAAACAGTTTCGAACCTGGTACTGACAACCCCCACGGCTTAAATGAGTCTTGACAACTGCTCGGCAGAAAATGGAAAAGAAACGGCTCTTGAAGTTGGTTAGGTCCAGTTCGCTATACGTAACTAATTAATGTCGACTAGCACGCATAACTGGCTGCTACCAAGTTGTCACACACAGCTAGTTATAATCCTCTAAGACGACTCAACAAGAAATCCATTCACTTTGATATCGATTATAAAATTTTATTTTAAAAAAAGAAAGTTTTACGACTTACCGTTTCACGATTGCCAAACCCCGCATAGAAAGGTTGCTTAACCGGGAAGCACTCCTTCAAATCGCTCAAAGCAGCGATTTTGAATTCTTCCGGTTTCCGATCTATTACTTCCCTTGAACAAACGAATGATTATCGAAAACACAAAAAAGAAAGCCAACTGCTAATTTTAAAAGAACATATTCACGTCAAAAACTGGCTAAACAAACTTTTAAAATGGCTAACATTTTCATCATGAAAAGCTAAACGATATATGAATTTCTAATAACATGCGAAGGTAAAGTATCCATATATCCGCAACGGCAAGTTTAACTGGCTACTATCAAACGCTTATAAAACAATAAATAAATTCAAATATTCAATGCGGCCAGCAATTAAAGGGAATCCTTTGAAAGTTATTAAAAAACGAAGATAATAGTTTTCAAACAATGAACCTTCGGAATGCCATAAGCACCGAAGTGGGCGAGAGTAGAAGAGGGCCATCAGGTAGAACTCTCGTATCTTGGGCGACACTTTGCAAATACTTCTTAGTATAATAACTCTGACCGATTGCACGTGAGGATAAGTAGACCATTTTGTACCTACAATAAATCACAGCTGAAAAGAAAATTTATATTTCTTATTCAGAAATCGGCATGATTTTTAGGGCTAACGTAATTAAATGGTTTGGTTATACCCGTACGCACCAACCGCTGAACGAAGCCAGGCCCCTTCTCTGAAAAAAAAAAACTCTAACGCAAACTGGTCGCTCTGTATTTGAAAAATTGCTGCATTTTGACAAGACCTTTGGCGTGTCAACAACGAATCATTGCTTCAGGAAAAGCCTCAAGAAATGTGAGACTGCGCTTCGGGCAGAAGGCGTTGGTGATGACCAAACAGTAGAGAAACTCGCTGGAGGCCTCCCACCGAGGGTCAATTTCGATAAGAGGAGGGGGGGGAGGAGAGGAGGGTGGAGGAGAAAAGAGTGGATACCACTGAGGAGCACTCTGGCCGAGCACCAACATTTCGATGCACATGCTACGAGGTTCAAACTATGAAGTAGAAACTTTTAAGCGATGATTCACTGAAATTAGCAACATCGATGCGTAACTCTGGTAGTCAAAGATGTCGTCCAATCAAATTATGTGCCCTAAAAAAGCGAATCGAGAATAATTTACCCGTTCTGTGCAATACGCGTATACAACTCGGCGACACCTGCATGTGCCCACTGGCCTCCGATCGCAGGAATGACGTGGCCAAGTACATCACTCTTCGTTATTGTACCATCAATATCCGAAATTACGATCTGCTCTGACCACCTATACAAGTAGATGTGACAACTGCACCAGCATGTCCCCTGAAAATTACTCATTTTAACTACAGCAGAAAAAGACTGCTGGTTCTATATGTGGTGTTCAGCGATATAACCCTACCAATAGATTAGTTATCGCGCTGTTTTGCATTCTCCCTCACCCCCTCCCCCTCCTAAAAAAGGCAGAAATCATGCACGTGCAACACTCATCCTCTTTTCCGTCCAAATGTTGGACGGAGGGGAGGAGAAGAGAGGGAGGTCGTCCAAAAATTCGAGATTTTTGAGGAATTGAAAATTCGGGAAAACTTCCAGCAAACCGTCCAGAAGCCTTTTCGGGGCTAAAAATTTGCGGGCCTACGAAAACTGACCAACAATGGTGACCAGCATAAGTTTTCTTAAACCGACAGGAGCTCGGCATGCCCATGAGCGTCATCGCACTACACAATACGACTGCATCTTGGCAAAAATATTTTTCCTTACCGTGATACTGTACTACACAGTACAGAAAGATACGAATACTTAGCAAAGCAGTTACTTCACTGCTGGAGAATGAAGACTTTCGCATGCTTCAGCGGAAAGAAAAATAAATAAATGAATAAATAATACAATTGAGCCTGTTATTCAGCCAATTTTTCATCATACCAGTGAAACAGATTTTAAAAAAGGGGACAATCACACAATCGCAGATATCATTCCATCTGGAAGTTCAAGGAAGGTGCAGGAGCTTACGTCAGAAGATTGCGTAAACAACTCTGTTCGATCAGTTACTCAGTAAGAAATTGGGGACCTTAACCCTTTATAACCGCTGAACCTTCCTTAATCAAACCAACTGTCATCAATCTTTTGCGCTCACTACTCTTTCCCTCGTCCCTCAACTTGCTGCACCAAATTTTCTGGCATTCCTAGCGCATAATTACCTCTTATGATATTGCAATTACAGCAAAAAATCGCATTGCGCTTCCTACAGCACCGAATACCCATACCCAAAAATCCGAAATCGTCCCCCCTGGGAATTTCCAGTGGCTCCCATGTTGACAATTTTTGAGACGATTAGCAAAATCTCGAAAAACATTACGCAGCACAACCTGGAATTTGGTAGTAATTGAGAAGCGCGCCTCGTTGGTACCCCTTCTCAATGGCAATTGTTTGAGCTTTTCGCTTGAAAGTCGTAAGGATCGAATATAAGTTTTCGGTGGTTCAATCGCATTGCGCTTCCTACAGCACCGAATACCCATACCCAAAAATCCGAAATCGTCCCCCCTGGGAATTTCCAGTGGCTCCCATGTTGACAATTTTTGAGACGATTAGCAAAATCTCGAAAAACATTACGCAGCACAACCTGGAATTTGGTAGTAATTGAGAAGCGCGCCTCGTTGGTACCCCTTCTCAATGGCAATTGTTTGAGCTTTTCGCTTGAAAGTCGTAAGGATCGAATATAAGTTTTCGGTGGTTCAATCGCATTGCGCTTCCTACAGCACCGAATACCCATACCCAAAAATCCGAAATCGTCCCCCCTGGGAATTTCCAGTGGCTCCCATGTTGACAATTTTTGAGACGATTAGCAAAATCTCGAAAAACATTACGCAGCACAACCTGGAATTTGGTAGTAATTGAGAAGCGCGCCTCGTTGGTACCCCTTCTCAATGGCAATTGTTTGAGCTTTTCGCTTGAAAGTCGTAAGGATCGAATATAAGTTTTCGGTGGTTCAGCAGCTCCCCCGCCCTGCGAGCTTGAGGTCCCTGCCGCTTCCGTTTCTTCATCGCTCATCTTACTGAAATTAGTGAGAATATATTCAAGCCTCTTGCGCCTCTTGCGCCTCTTACGCAAGACACTTAGAAGATGAATATTTTTGCAACCGAAACCTTTTAAAGACTCATTCGGACCATAAATCTCTGAGTACTCAAATATGGAGGGATTGAGTCGATGTGGCGATCCCCAAAACATTTTAGAAAAAAACGAGGAACTCCCTCTCCTTTCAGTCTTTCTGATATACCGCATGCTCCGTTGGGACTATAAAAGCCTCTATCCGAATACCCTTACTTGCTAGATCATGAACAGCAACCACAGCACCATCGTCGTCTCCCTTTCCCTTCTCATTACCTATTAAGACAGGTAAGTCCTTCTACCCTTTCCTTCTCTCAGCTTTCGAAAAAAGAAGGTAATAAAGTGAAAGTAAGGACTAACAAGATATCACTGGAAGGTGACTTGCTGCGACCACTCGGCTGCCGTTCGCGCTCATCACTCTTTCCGTTGGGCAGTTGCGATGATGGCTGAGGTGGGATGGAAGCGATATCTGTTGAAGCTTCAGATGGTTCAGTTAGATCGGACACTTTCATCTCTTCTGTTCCTATCGATTTTGTCTTATCCTCGGTCGGTGTCTGAAAAATAAGCGAATTAGAACGGAAATGGGAATAATGAAACGCGTAAATTTTTAATCACGCGATTACGCTTTTATTGTTAAACACTAATGGAGCGCTCATACTATCTCCTTGCAAAAAGCGGAAAAGTTGCGTCTTAAATTAAAACCATCTGAGGTCATACTGAAAGAAATCTACGCGAAAAACTGATTGCACTATCCATAAGCAACACGAGAATTATAGCCAAGATATTTTACATTCTAATTTGCGCATTGCATATTTACAGTTAATTTCGATTCCCGTAATTGTGCCTTAAGGGCAGATCTGAAACCTATTAATTTTCCAACCAAACTCTTAAACATCATCAAATAAACAAAAAGTTAAAGCCGAATTGAAGATGAGCCTGAATGTACTGACATAAATAAATGGCTCGTGTTCAAACACATAAAGGATCCAACCTGCTTCTAAGCAGCACAAAAAACGATTTATAAGCCATACAAGTCACAACTACAGTATTTTAATACGCTCTCCAAACTACAGAGCATTCCAATAGTGTAACCAAATCTGCCATCGATAAGCTGTATATAATGAACATCAACTACTGCGTAATCTCGAAAGAAGCTGTAAGCAACTGTTTCGTTCGCAGCTTTCTGGAAAGCTCAGTGTTTGAGGGAGAGGCTAATATGTTCAGCTGCTTCTAGACTGCGCCTCTAGGGAACGGAGCTATTACGTGTCAAGAGAAGATCATTTACAGTGTATTCAAAAACAGATTGCGGAAGGTATGCAAGGTAACAGCTATAAAAGGGAAGCAGTCGCAGTGAAGACACGGAAAAAGTTCAACTCTAAGGGTCATGCGCTTTAAACAGCACACATCAGAAGAAACAGACCATAACTTCCCAAGCCATCAATAAAAAACGAGCACTGAAAGTGTACCGTATCATCGCGTGCACCGGATGGCTCCTTCTGAGTTGTATCTTCGCTATCGCTCGCCGACTGCGGTGAGTTATGACCGCCGCTTGTCACCGAAGCATTACCGCTATCGTATGGTGGTGACGGGCTACAATAATTACAAATTTAAATATATACTGCAACCAAAGAGTTATGTCAAAGCAATAACCTCCTATCCATATACAGTTTTACATATCCCCTCATCAACAGTAAGAGAGTCACAGAGTCGAAAACGTAGCCCCCTCTCCCTGGTGTTCTATAACAAGGAACGTTCAGCGTTTAAGTCCAAAGTACGCATTTTTTACACCTAAAAAATGTTTTAGGCTCAAAATTATTATTAAATATTTGCGAATTTCGTGAGAAATTCACTGGTAAAGGCATATTTCAGGCAGTGCTCCTGAAATGCCAAATTTTTTCAGCCATCCCCTCTCTTCGACCATTTATGCTCCTAGAATTAGATATTTCAATCTGACCGGAACCATGAAAAAATATCACTTACCAAGCAGACGAAGACTTTCCGAGGTATTTTTCGATCTTGCTAGGATCACTGAGAGAATTTTCGACCAAATCGTCCAGATAGATCCCCTGATCATCGCTCGGTTTCGGTTTGGACCATCTGAACCAACCGCTCCATGATGATTCCTAAAAAAAATCTTGCAACACAACACATCTAGCTGCTGCCAGAATTTTACAAATGAACGAAAACATCAAGAATTCGATTCAACAGCATCGGCTAAGCGAAGCTGAACATGAGAACCGCTGAGCTGAAAGTTGTTGGTTAGCAATTGGGATGAGTGCGCGGGGAGAGAGGAAGGAGAAAGGATGCGAAGCAACCATACGATAGATTCAGTTGTTATAGCCTTACAGAGATTCCGATAATTGAAAGCATGTTTGAATAACCGACGTAGTTGTAACGACGGATTTCCGACACCCCCTCCCCCCTCCGCCAGTTAGAATAAAAATTTTGCACCATGATTAACCAGTGCGGCACAATGATGCTGCATTACTCAAAGCTCAACAACCCCCCCCCCCCCCCACCTCCTTCATTTAACGTTTTACTTAAAAGGTTGACTTTTGCCCTTATAGCCTGATTCACATTTTACTGCGGATAATCTGCCATAAGAAAACACATCCTTCATCAACGCCACATGCAGTTTCAGTTGACAGAGGATAAGCCACAACAGCTATCACCTTTAGTAGGAATGTTTGCGAGGATCAAATAGAACATTTGCAACGAATTGTTAATCGACTATGTAACAGTATTCGAGAAGAAAATACTGGAGAAACAAACAAAGGAAATGAATAAGAACGAAGACCGACCTCCTTCCTGACCTCCTCGATTTGCTTAGTGAGAGGTTTTTTCTCTTTCTGCGCTTGTTGATCGTCACGAGTTTTGGGTAGTTCACCCCATTTCCATTCGGTTACATCACTGCCATGCTGAAATTAGTTTTGTTTAACACTTTCACAAGTATACACAAAAAGCCGACCAGTCGGCGTCTCTCCTCATCTTCTCATTTCCTCAACTTCCCCTTCACTTGTGAAGCGCTTTTTCAAGTAACAAGCTGTGCATCACTGCAGTAAACTGCAAAATAGGAGCTTAACCAAGGTTAAACGCCCAGCTAGTTGGCAGTGTCCCTTCACGAGTTTACCGTGCTCGGATGGAAGCTATCTTCGACATACCGTAAAACTTGATATATCACCAGAAATCCCTCACTGCAGCACAGTCACCATGACATGTACTGATTATCGACATTAATCTGGCAAACAGCTTTGTAATTCTGAGTTCCGATGTTTTAAGCATCGCTTCAATGAGCAGAAAGAGCCAATACAGAATATGAGTGTTGACAATGGCTGAAAATAGTCGTCCTCCTCTTCATTTATCGCCATTGCGTTCAAATTTATTCTTGTGGAAAACTGCAACAGCTAAATTTTCTTTGTGAACTGTTGCAAGTTATGAAGTAATAACGCCTTGCCGATGCTCATGAACTCAATAGGAACTTCAAGTTTTCCGCATTTTTAGATTGCTGATTTCAAATTTGACACGTTCTTCAGCACCCGATCGCTATTCATAACATCTCTTCTATGAACTAGTTGGAGGCGATGGACCAGGTAAGCCTATGTATCTTAAGCACAAAACGTGACGGAATCACTGCATAAAATCGAAAGATTCACCGGCTGAGGAACATTTCTATGTCGGTCAACCTCCGAATCTGAAAGCGCCCCATCGGCGATTACATCTCTCTCGGCTGATTTCGGTGACAGAAACGCCGAACCTTGATTCGTCTTCATTCCTCTACTGGCCAAAGAAGACGTCGACGACCTCGCATCATCACTGTCACTGTCCTGTAAATTAGCCACCATCGCTGATGTCATGTTATCATTCGCTCACTTAAAAACAGTGCATCATGGCGCTGTACAGTACTACACAATACGAAAAACAGGTTCCTTAGAATAGGAGTATTAAGGATATCGCAATAAAAAATTTCCAATATGGACACAGCATTTTATCTTCTCCCTGAAAACGTTAACAAATCACTTGGAACTTTAGTATCAACACTGTATTACAGGCACTGTAACAAAAGGGAGACGAATATTTTTTGACGACCAGTGTTACCCAAAATCAACCATAAGGTCTTCAAAACGCACTAATTCATTTGATCGACGGCCGCTACGCTTTAATTCATGAAAACTGAAGAGGATTGGGGTGGAAGAAGAGAGTGAGGGTGGATGCCCATACAAGATGGCTTACAAAATGAGGATAAAATTGCAAGATCTACATCGAGGTGGGAGGGGGGGGGGGAGAGTTGCCATTTCTAACTTCAACTAAATTTTCTTAAAATACACAAATTGTTAGGATCTTCAAGTGAGAAGGCCATAGGTGAGGAGGCCAGTTTTTCTCACTGTAGCAAGCAAACAGCAAATGACTCGAGTGGCAGAGAAGGTTATACTGTCGGGGATATTTTATTCGAAGCAGTACGGCAAATAGGCGAATCTTTAAAAAAAAACGAACACTAACGGCCTCCGGTAATGCAGTGTTCTTCTTTGCAGGAATTTCCTGATTCCTCTCCTTACGATTCTTCTCTAAGACGGCCTTTTTCCTCCGCGAAAGAATCGGTGGCGGGGTTACGCTTCGATTAATGATAGATGAGCGCGAGTGAGCAAGTCGCCTGAAGAAAAGAGGTGAAACTTCGAGAACAACGACCTTCCGAATGAAAATTCACACGACAGGCATGACTGCACCTTCAGCTTTCTTAATAAATTCCTCGAACGATTAAATGGCGAACGATCTTAAAACCACTTCGACAACTGACCGTGACAACATCTAAATAACTTATATCATCTAACTACAAATTTGTTATTACTATTACTGTTTCGCTGCTATTGTTACTGTAAATGCTTTCACCGAACAGCGCATCACATTCGCTGGATTTATGTTTGGCAAGATATGAAATAAACGACCTGGTAAATAACAGCAGTCCCACTGCTGGCATACTCACCGACAGACAAAAATACTTAGTTCAGAAAAGCATGACGAGTGAACAATGACAAAGTAATCCTCTCTTTTTTAACCTGAGATGTAAACAAACATCGTTTTCGCTTCTGCACGGATTTTTTCAAATGTAAAAATCCACAGCAATTTGTCATCATCATCTCTCACTCAAAACCTCCGCTTCACTCTCACCTCTTCATAGATGCACGCTGAACTGCTAGGAAATGTCCAGTTTCTCTTGGAAGACTTTTACTTAAGGTCCACAACAATCTCGGAAAATCAACGGGCAAAACATGGATTAGATGCAGGAGAAGAAGCGGCGGGGAAGGAAGTGAGAGAACGGAACCGCGAGTGTACAGTTCACGAAATGATAAATACCAATATATCCCTTATGAAAACGAGGTAGCACATGAAGACACACCTCCTCGCCGATTGCATTTTCCTTTCGGATTGTTCCTTTTTGTTGCTGCTATTATTATGTATGTCTTTCGCGTTGATCAACTCAGAAAGATTGGGTAGCGACCGATTACGCCTCTGACTGAACAGTGACGCATTAAACGGCGACGCCTTCGTTCGCCTATCCAATTCAGTCAATTTCTGGTGTCTGAAAACGGAATGCAAAAATGAGCATAAACGAAAAACAACACACACGATGAAGTTGAAGAGAAAACTAACAACTCCAGCCTGGGAAAACAACTAACGCGCGTCAAAAAAAATCAACAAGAGTAAATCTATCCTTGCCCTTGACTCCCCTTTCCCCACCGACAGACAAGCAGCAGAGCACTGAGTAAAATATTACGTCCTATCTGTTTCGTTACCGACAACGGTTACTGGGTCCTACCATCCCGTATGTTTCATGCGTTCACTGATTTGCTGCACAGAGATATCCCACGCTGTTTTTTAATTACGTCTGTCTTGTGTTCTTGTTCTTCGTAGTCGCGTGCGAACATGATAGATAACATATATATCTTGCATTTTTTTGTGCAATAAGTTGCAAACTCTAAATTCGCAAACGCAATTTACGATAATAAAAGCAATGTTTACACGAAAGAGTTGAACTCGATCAGCTCGTTCAAAAACCGATCACTGACCACAGAAAGATTTATTTGAATCGGACATTCAACAACTGTAAATGTCGATAAGGGAACAAAGATGATGGCATAAACATAGGTTAACAAGTAATACATAATGAACAAAAATATAAAATGGAATTTGAAAAATGAAACAAACTCGGTATCGACACTGCTATGAGTAGCAGGTGATGGTGAACGCGAGATACTTGAACTGCCCGATACGATCCGTCTGTGTTGCGAACGAGAGCGCTGCGCTTCCTTCAGTGTTCGTGCACTCTCTTCTAGTACCTTAAAACAAACACAATTCAAATAATATACGATTTCAGCAATCCAACAGTGTATTTATCAAATTCATTTCGAAAGGTGTAACACTCATCGGCTCTATACCTTTGAGGACGAAACGATACCACCAAGCAACTCTCATCTGCGCAACTACCCGGGCAACAGCTACTGACTTCGCGGCAACTTATTAATAATTTATCCGATCCACAAAAGGACGAAAAATCTGGTCGGTATTCAAGGGTCTTCAATGCCGAAAAAGCCTCCAGAAGCTCAGCCAAAGAAGTACGCAGAGCCCGTGAACCACACTGAATTCAAGAAACTGCGGGCAACATATCACTGTACCATTCCCACGAGCGGAACAGGCTCCGTTCATGTGGGGAAGAACAGTTCAATTTTTTTCCTAACCTAGCATGATGTTCACGGCTATACCAAAGAAGCTCATTTCATTTACTAGGCAGTACACAATTCGGTTTTTTCTCAAAGACTCACGGCGATAGCGCGATACTGAAACATTCCGATGAAGCATAAATCCTTTCCTCACTTACTTCCTCCCATGTCAGTGTATTAAAAGCACAGTTTTCTAATGTGAATCTATTCCGGCTGAACAATAAATTTAGGAAATAGGAAACTTTTTTCTTCTGTTTTTCTCAGATGAATGCATAAAGAGTTCATCCTTCACTTCGACCGTTCGAAACCCCCCCCCCCCCCCTCTCTCTATCTCCACCAACTGCAAAATGATCACGGAATCGTTCAGAGCAGACCCATCAACGGCCAGTTTATAGAAATATTCAATATACGCATTTAAAAACTCTTAAGTGCGCGCTACCATTTGCGTTCATTTGTATGTGTACTGTTTGAAATAACTCTTTGTTCTCTTTTTGCTCCGGCTTCTTAAAACCTCATATTTCACGATTCAGTTAATGGTATTCATAGCTTTTATTTCAATTATTCCATTCACTCATTACGACAGAATTCCACCGATATGGGCGCCTTCTAAATTGCATAAGGCGGATATCTAGATTGCGAATCTCAATGAGGAAAACCTTTGAAGTGTCAACTTCAGGGCCGATCGACGGGAGAGGACTTGTGAGAAGATAGTCGGGCACATCAGCTGCTTCCGTCTCCTCGACAAAGAAAGCGACTCCATTCTCTCCAAGTTTCATCTTCAGATCAATCTCCTCTCCATTTATCGTTATATCCACATACTGAATATGTTTAATCAATACAGCAGGCGCAATAAAGCAGATAAAAAGTAATTCTTTTCTGAACAAGGATGCATCAAATTTTATCGCGCGAAAATTTCTAGACTGTTCTCGGCTAATCGAGCTATTGTATCTCATCATCCCTTCCCAGGCCCTTTGCATCACCCTCCCTCTAAACGATTCCTGCACTAAGCTTTAACTCAAAATGTGAGTGCATATGAATAGAAAATTAACCCAAATCACTCAGCGTTTTAATTCTTGCCCGTAGCCGTTCCAATGTTCCAACTCTTTTGCATAACAATGCCCATATCAAACCGAGCGCGCAAGAAAGTTCGCAAAAGAAAAATTGCGCCAAAACGCAGCTGATCAATGTAGACAAGCATAAAACTAGGGAACGACTGCAAAATGTCGTGTTTACGTCTGATGAAAACTAGTGGCTGATGAAACTTCAGTTACAACTTCAAAAAAAAAAAATTATCGGGTAACTGAGACACGACCGGTTTTTGACGAAATAAAAATCTCTCCGCCGTTTACAGCAGAAATGATGCTGGAAAATAATTCATCGAATTCCTCTTCCTCAATTTTGATGCGAAATCTCCTCCACCAACCTTTCCCCCCCCCCCTCCCCCTCAATCTCCCGGTTCCTTATCCTCACTGCTCTCCGCATGATCACGCCCGCAAATATCCCTCCTGACCGGAAAATATTTATCGCAGCACAGTTCCTTTACATGCTCTCAAATACAATACATCTTAAAAGCTATTTCCACTTGATTCCCAACTTTACGCAATAATAATACTGTCATTCAGGTTTCCTTCAAATTTTTCACCATAAAAACGAATTCTACAGTTTGGTTGGTGATAAATGCAGCGATAATGAGCTCACAAAAACTCTCGTACGGTCCCAAATATGCTAACCGCTGGCCACTGCAAGAAAATAATATTTCACCTTCTCATTGCTCGTGAAACATCCATACTTTCCAAAGCGCACATGGAATGGCGTTGATAAATAAGTACCATCCGGTTGTTCCACTACGATCAGATCGATCGCACCTAAATTACAATGATGATCGTTGTGAATCACGAATCGCCGGGAAACGTGACTTAAAGCCCCAAAGTGTTAAAGAAACATGAAACGTCTCGAAATTGACACGAAATTATTTAATAAGTTTCCGTCGACATGGTCCAATAATTTTTTACGCCGATTATTCGGTTTTGCAGACCTATGCTGAGCGGAAAAAAAGGACGATGAGGTTCCTATGAGAGCGCATCATTTTCATCGTCAGTCTCAACGAAAATGTTCGATAACTGCGCTGAGCGTTGAAAAAAAAAACTAATCCACAAACGTTCAATTAGCTGAACGAAAGATTTAAAATCACAATACATTACTATTCCGGTGAGGTTAACGGATCTTGCGTGCCTTGGCAAACGTTATAAAATGTTTTTATAATTACTATGCAAGTTTGGGGTCGTTATTGGAATTATGAATTTATCAATATGAAACGTTAGTAGTCAACAGCACTTATAATAGTAGTTTTTGAAGTTCGGTATGGCCAAACCATGACAACCGATAATGACGAACAAATATTCACGCGATACTGCAATCAGCTAGAGCACCGGCATGAAAAGTCGGTGTTCGCCGTTTCTGATTCTACCTCGGATGATTATTACCTTGGATCGCCGTTAATCTTTCAGAAAGACTATTTTACTAATGTGCATATAGCCAAGAGGTGAAACATACAAATCCGGGATGCGCTGAATCATAACAAAAAAAATTGAAGTTAAACTATAAATGATGTCACCAAAATCCACAACTTAAAAAAAGCAGATACCAACCAAGCTGCAAATTTAACTGTTAATGCAGTCAATATTGGAAGCAAACGTTAATGGGATATCGCCCATAAAGAAACCCAGTGAAGGGGCACAGATCCGACGTCAACAGACTTTCCATATTGCTGCCCCGTTTGATTCATAAATCCTTCGAATAGCGGATAACAGCAGAAACGATTCATAGCTCAACTCCAACTTCCCTCCCACTCCCTCCTCTCCCGCCCCCTCTACCCTCCTCTCCCTCTCTCTCTCCTCCCCACCCCCCTTAAGCAGCAATCAGTTTCTAGATAATTTTCTTCTAACGAAAATGTTTCATCTAGTGATCCCTTATACGCAACCTCTCCATGATTTTATCATCAGCAGAACCCTTTAAAAAACACGCACGTAAGAGAAGCGTACCTGAGAGAGTGGCCGGATTGAGTGTATTGTAGAAAAACTGAACGTTTTTGAAAAGCCGATACGCGTATTCCATATTATCGACGCTAGTTCATCTGCTGAATCGAGTTTCCTCTGCACCCTAACTAGTGCAACCGACCAACAACAGAGCACTGCTCACTCGAATATCAGCAACACGTGATGTATGCTCGTTCGACGCGATAACCACGTTCCAAACAGAACCGCCGCAAACTCTACGATATGATACAATCAGCGAACGTTTCACCAGCCAAGTTCAACCTGAGCTTCCTTCTGGAAAACGCTTTTCAGATGTTTGTTTTTGAATTGCGAAATGACGAGAACGGTGTTCACGTGCAACGCGCGAACAGGCTCGCAATCACCACACAACAACCAAACGCGATGGCAATAACGGATGGGAAATGCACGATTTCGGCTAGCGAAGTGTGCGTCCTCATCGCGAAGTGACGATTGACAGTGCTGTAAGGGCGCGCAGTTGACGGGCAGCAGCTGCTGCTACCACAAGGCATACACACAGACACACACACACACAGTGGCTGCAGTTCACTGCAGTTTTTATCTAGAGAAGAATTTTACTGACGGAATTGGTCAGGTCGTTTCAAAACATAACTGACGACTGGTAATTTAACCGCCGTGTCGTTATTAAACGTTTGTATCACTGCGACTGCAAAAGACGGCCCCTTGACGCTCCTGCTACTTTATGCGTTACTGTCTGTCTTTATGCGCTTAGAATACCAGTACTTGTATAATTGAAGAGCGGTCGAAGTGAAATTGAGGAGGTCAAAAATATTCAATTCGTCACCACATCAGCAAACTTTACAGTAGAGGACTAGAGGAATTTCGGCCACCCCATGTCGAACAAATGTTTTCTTCTTTTCAAGATGTCGATCCGACCGGTGAATTCAGTTCGCGTTCCCCCTATTTTGCTCAAACTACTTAGATGAGCACCAAACTGCAAGAGTAGCAACCATTGAAGCAGAGGCGTAATGTGTACATTCCGATAACGCCAACCTCCTTCACTACGTTACAGTGCTGCTGAAAATGTGGAAGATGCACAACCATATATAGCCATTATTTTGCACATCGATTATCACGTCACACAACTAACCAAATATCAGTAAGTGTCAATCAGTTTAGTTAATAAAGATGAGATGAACTGGAATTAGGCAAGGACAGGAAGGCACTATGGAACGCTTAATAGCAATAATTATAAGAATACGAATAAGAATAAGAATAAAAATAAGAATAAAAATAAGAAAATGATTAACAGAGTATATAAAAATATTATACAAACTGGCTATCCACTTTACTCACCTCTTCGAATATGCATACCTGCCTAATCAAAGCAGAATTAAAAAATAAAAATAAAAATAAAGATAAAAATAGGCACAGGACTCTTTAAAGATAATTAGCATTTGCGATCAATACATAGATTTCGTGAAAACTGTACGAGAAGGCCATGAAATTCTATTGGTGAATGTGGAAATAGCTAGTGACCTGATGCTGAACTGAAAATTCCCTAAGTAAAAAAAGGAATGCTATGGCACAGTGCAGTGATCTCTTCTATCTTAACGTTAGACTACACTAGCGTTCTCTATCCATACAGTTAGGAAGCTTGATCTCCATCATCAGGGTCTACTAATCGGTAAAACTGTCCAATAAGTCCTCAAATCGATTAATCACCCAAGAAACATAAAAGCACAAACCACTCGCACAACGCAAACTACACGCCGGTGACTACCACAAACTACAACCAATGTAGAAAAGTTAAGCACAAGGATTAGCATTTTTTTTTAAAAACCACATGCAAACCTGCATATGAAAACGAAGTTCATACGGCCATCGCCTACCCTTTCCTCACACCT
>JPKZ01001612.1:736454-753449 GCA_000803305.1 Toxocara canis
ACCTCTCTTCCCTGCGGGCATTTTTTTAGCGTTAAATTACGGGGATGTTTATTTGAAACTGCGGCCGATAAGCAACACAACAGTTGTGCTCTCAATGAAACTATGACCGCTAAAGTGTATAAACGAAGATAAAATACTATGCGAGCAACTAACTAACTTTTACTCAGCCAACGTTTTGAACGAAGAGACACGCAAGCAAGAAAAAAATTGAACAGGACGATAAAATGGCTCGATAAACGCGACAGAGAAGCGATAGCAAATGGCAAAATTATCTTCCTAGAGAAAACGAGACAGATCAGGCATGAACTTGCTGAAGTAAATAGTTTTTCTTTTTCTTTTTTTTTACGACGTCTGAGACGTTTTACAACAAACTTTGGAACGTTATTGGTTCAGTCAATTTTTTTTTGCTGAAATATTCAGGATAGCCCCAAAATTTGGTTTGCTTCGATTCTGGACAATCTATATGAGGGCATTACTTAATATCCATTAGTCAGAGATACTGAAAACCCAAATCCAGAGATGGTAAAAATGAACAATTGTTCGAAACTTGTTTGCGTTGAAGTGAACTATTTTTGGCGTCGAATTTTGTTACGTAGTAAGAGGCAGTCAAGATTTATTTTATGACTTTTGATCACGCGCCATGGCGTGACCAACAAGAATCGTCAATATTACAACCGTAAGTGTGGCGTGACTTTTGTCACCACGTTTACGAGTAAGTCTCAAGTAGGAATGTCTGTCGACTGATCAACCACACCGACCAGCCTGCTTGGCAGAAAAGAAATGCAGTATACAATTCCAAATCCTAAGTTCCCCTTGTGCAAAATCAAATATAGATCATCACAGAATAAGGCGATCATTTCATTTTTGTGATTTAACAAGCACATATTTAAAACGTTTTTTATATATTTCAGTCATCACCAGTTTTTAGTGGTTTTTTTACAACTTATTTTTGAATGGCTTTCAGCGTTTAAACAAATGGAAGCGAAGACAGCTGCCTTTGCATCTTTTTTGCACGTATCCGATATTTCGATCTGATATGGCTTCTGCGCACATAGAGTGTTTAAAAATTTGTAGCTCGGCAATGTTGATGTTCAATTTTATGAACAGGAGTGCATGCGCTTTCGATATCGAATGAAACTTAATCAGATGAACGTGAAGCGAAGCCCATCGATCACTCACGACGCATCGCAAATTCTTCTGTTATACGACGGTTTGCAGCCCAGTACAATGAAACCTGTGAACAATATTTAACCCTATACCCTCAAAGCAATATCAGTGGGAAAGCGTGTCAGGCAGCTGGCACGATTTGCGCCTTGGCGACTCTAGGTCACCAGATCGGCCAGTTTCATAAACTCACCGCAAATAATGAAAACCATATTTACTAATTTGACCGCACGCATAAATTTTCTATTAAAAATCGTTTTTCTATGATACTATCCCTTAAATATGCGATCAAAACGATCGCAAACCGTATGCTGAAATTTACGCATTGATTGCCTATGACTTCTCTCAGCTTAAATAAGTCTTTATAAAAATCGGTATTAGAGGTCGTCCCATCTGTCAGATTACACAACTTCAGTTTCTCTTAACTCGCCAGTTCAAACTGGAAGACCTACAGACTGGCACACACACACACACACACAAAGAAGTATACATGAGCATAGACGACGATATGATGCGCTTTGCAGAAATGAGTTTGCCAAAACGCGTAAAAAATTTAAAATAATTCATTTCGACTATCCTAGAATAACGCATAAACAGCCGGTCGCTGCCGTGCCGCAGAATGAGGCGACGTGTTGTCTCATTTTATGTGGTCAATGCGCATACGAAGGTGATCGAGGGATCACGTGAGCAGCGCGTCATTTGTTGTTTTCCTCTAAAATGCACTTCGATCTCTTACAGAAAGCATGTTTAACTACTCCAGCTCCATAATTCATATATAAAAGCCTAGCAGTTTGAAAATTTGAGAGGAATTTTCGCATCACAGTTTCCCGACAATAATAAACTAACGTTGCAGTTATCCTGGAACGAAGAAAAAAACTGCATTAAAAAATGAAAAGAAAGATCGAATTTAGAAACATGATAAATCGAATTATGCCCTGAGTAGCTGGAATAAAGAATTACGAAAACTAAGTTTTAAATAAGGCTGTAACGCTCACAGAATACGTAGATATTAGTTGTTTGTTGCTGACTTTTGTCGCTCACGATAAATAAATATCGATTTCATATTGATTTTTTTGTATGAACGAATCAGACAACATGTCTTAAGCATGGCCTCAACACTTGTACGGTCCTACATAACATATCCTGTGGCTATACATGTCGCATGCCATAACCTTCAAACGGTTATGATTGCCGCCAAAATCCTTGCTCGAGGCAAAGGAACACTTATTCGAAAAATCAAAGAGGCCAGCCTCATAAATTCACGTTAACCAGCGATTGATGGCTGCGTTAAACCGTTGTCCATAACTAACCTCTCCCTGCACGACCTATAACCTCCCTTTCCCCCTTTCTTCATTCTTCACAATCTCTCCCTCTATTATACCACTCAATCATTACTATACTTTATTACAGTCTCCCCTTTTTTCCACTCACAGAAGCGTTGCTCTTGTTCACAACTCGTTTGGGAATATAATGACTGTTGTTTTTCAGCCTGTTATGCTATGACTATGGCTCAAGGAGCCGAAACGTCAGCATAAACTTAATACCATCCCTTCTCGAAGCAGTGTATACGGTCTCAAATGTAATCTACCTTGTACGAATATTTATCGAATATGCGTCAGCAAAACAACAGTGTTCTTAAACATATACGATTTCAGTTGCTTTTCGATCGTTTGTCATTCGTTAATGTTAGCTTCTGTTCATATTGAAAAAAAACGTTAAATATTTTGCTGGAGTAACCTCTCCACTTAAACGTCAAAGTCATTGTACTCAATAAGGATCTTTTCCTTTACGGATTCTTTTCGGCTCGGGCAGTTTGCGTTCCCTGGAATAATATTTTCGGAACTGTGAAGTTCCTCTGCTTTTAGCCCATCCATCGTAAATTTAACCCAGTTTTGGAAAGTACTGAAACTATATGTATAGGAGACAATGACCAATTGGCTAACATTTGCGTCCGTTGATCACACCATCAAATTCGCAACAACTAAACATCATTCGCCGTCAATAATACGGATTGCCCACTGAGAACCAACAACGACAACGGTAGTAAAATTTGTCTTTTAAGGACCAACTGATTCAACACTATAGAATTTGACATTAATTGCCAATTCGCTGAAATTATTTCTCTATTTTTTTTTCTGAACATATCCGGTCCTTACTTATGACAGTTTAACACATGGACTATGTGCAGGAAAGATCATGTAGAATACAGACAGTACCTGTATTCTATATGCTCTTTACTAGTAGCCCACGAGTTGATGACTAATGGAAAATTTAGAAGTAATTACATCCTGCCCTTTATTTTGTAGTAAAATTTCGCTTTTCTTAGAGTAATTGTACGAAAGCTCTCCCCTATCGTATACAAATTTATTTACCTAAAAAAATCGTTAGGAAAAATTATATATATAAAAAATTACAAAAAATCGTTAGGAAGAATTATATATGTAAGTATAAAAATCGAAAATTTTACGCATACAATTTACGTTTTATGCGAGTGCTCACACTTGCAGATGCGTCTCGAGTAGTGAACACATAATGTGCACTAATATACACACGCGTCTTATGTTTTCGATTTTCTGCGACCAATTTCACTATTTCAATCAATTCCAATATATTATCAAGCGACAGAAATGCAGCACAATTCGCCTCAACATAGCGATTAGCAGCTTGCATAAGTAATATGTAAAAAAACAACACTTCACCATAGGTAATACAAGTGTATGCACAAATATGATCATTTGCAATAGAAAATGGAAGGAATTCCTTATTGTCTTTTTAGGAGACTCTCTGACAGAGCTTTGCTGACTAGAAGACGGTTTTGCCATATTTTAGTGCAATTGAGCAAATCATTGTCGTTGAGCGATGGGAAATCCAATGAAGCGTATAAGAATCAACAAGTCGATCGATACGGAAAGACAAATGGGAATCTATACGAGCGGTGCACGATGTGGAGTCTGACGGTTCACCTGTGAAACCAGTCCATTTCATAAAGTGGACGCAACTAACGAAAATGCTCATTTTGTCTGAATCGATTGTCCATGCAAATCTTCAACGTTAAAGCTGGAATTTGTTCAGTGAAAACCGTGCAAACTTTTCAGTGCCTCTAAGATTGATTGTCTACCTTTATGGGGATAGAGAGGAAGAGATAGAGAGAGATAAATCGTT
This sequence comes from Toxocara canis, assembly GCA_000803305.1. Taxonomy (NCBI): domain Eukaryota; kingdom Metazoa; phylum Nematoda; class Chromadorea; order Rhabditida; family Toxocaridae; genus Toxocara; species Toxocara canis. The sequence continues at coordinate 740,781 of JPKZ01001612.1, forward strand.
TAGAATATGCCCATAGGGTGTAAGAACGAGGTGTCAATTATATCAACAAATTTAATAACTCTTGTTGTGGTGATTCCACAGTTGAAACTAATGTACAAATGCGAGATAGATGCGTACACACATATATATACGAACAGACAGACAGACAGACAATACGTTGCTATAATGGAACTGCCGAGTGCAGAGCGAGAGTCGAACAAACTTGATGACTGCAGAGAAACAAAATGCACTAAGAGCAAATGTCGGCGTGCAAAAAAAAAAATTGTCGTCAACCAAGAAAGTGATGGTTTTGGTCTTTCGAATGGCCGTCACACAAGTTTCGCTTGTTTCTGCTTTTCAATATGTAAAATGAAAAAAAAAACACAAACGAGTAACAGTAAAGTAACACTCTTGATGATCAGTGATAACGATGATTTCGTGTTGCAAAATGATTACTCGTATTACGCTCCTATTTCCTTTCATCCTTGAAACATAACACTCGCAGTACAGTTTCCAAACATATAAAGTAATGTTCAAAATAAATTCCCAGCAAAATTAGTCTGTTTTTTTAGTTGTCTTAGTAATAAATGATTGTTTCATTGTTTTTCCGGTTGGTTTTCGTGCACAATGCAGAGAGCATAGCAGAGCACATTACGAAAAAATACGAACAACATAAGTAGTACTCTTTTATATTGCTTACATTAGAAGCGTTCTATGGATTGAGGTACTCGGATAAAAAAAAATGGAAAATGATCGGTCATTTTTCGTCTCTGTTTTTTTTTTCGGCTTTGGGTATTGCTTTAAGGCAAGAATGATGAAGCGAATAGTTCTCGGAAATGAAACATTTTTATTGAGCGAAATGATCGCTGATTACTACATTGAATCATTGCGACTGAACGTTCCGGTTCATGCTTATGTCGTTACACGTTCGTAATCAGTAATGAATTTTTTGTACTTGTTCAAATTGTTCGTGTTGTCGGCGAATACCTTATATTTGTCCATAAAGTAACAGAGCATAACTCGATGCACGTATAAGTATTGCTGAAAATTATCATTGCTGAGAGAAACGAAAAGCTGAAAATATCAACAACGGGACGAATATTTGTACTTCTTTACTTCTAAGTATATACTTCTCTGCTTACTCTGATATCGTATCTGAATTATGGAATCCTAGAATTCTACTTCTATCATATTACAGTCCTCACAGTACCACTTCAGTTTCTTAACTTCTTACTTAGAAAAACTAAAAATAGTAAACACCCTCAAAACGTTATAAAACCATCAAATTTCGTTGCTGCTGGTATACGCGCTAAACATACACTGAAACTTCTATGTAGAAACGACAGCACGTATAACAACTAGAAGCATCACTAAGCCTTCATCATTTAAGATTTAGTGCTTCCATCAATCGGTTGTGTTACTGCTATGCTGAAAAGATAGTAATGTGTAGGACTATTGAGGTGTCACCTTAAGTATTTGTTTAGTATTAAACAAGCGTACTAGATCATTTTGAATAGAGAATGGACGCCGATCGCGAAGCATTTTCAGGATTTGATCCATCGATTCGCATGGTAATCCACCCTGAAGACGTTCAAGGATAAATTCGATTGCCACTATCGCACCCGTTCGACCGATTCCAGCCGAACAATGAACTATGATAGGTTTTTTGGTGCCTCGAATACATGACAGCAATACCTGAAACAATACCGACCCATTTGTGCACGTTATTCTTCTCACGTTCTCATTGGTTCGTTCAACGCCCACCTTAGGACAAATCAAGAAAATTAAATTTAAAAAAAAATACAAACCTTAAGCCACCATCGCATATACGGAAGGGAAGGAGGAAGTAATTTCATTCTTCTCCAGTCGGCAAAAACGAATAAATCAAATTTTTTTTTGCATGGATACAGCTAATAAGGAAGAATTTTATTAGTGAATGAAACTATCCAAGCGCCATATGTTGAAACATTCAACTGTACTCATGTTTTCTCAGAGCCACCCACAAAGAAATGACCTTTCCGAAATTCGTTGTCATTTCTTGCCCACAAATAATAGTCATGCGTACAGACGTTTGACGGCAACTATAAGCCAACTATGAGTCAAATGTACTATCGAATAAATGGCTAATGACAAGTAGACAATTCGTAGAACGGCAACCAACAAAACCGATATGATGGATTCCGATTCACCTGTACAAAAATAACAGCAATTGCCGATGTCACCAACTGGAAAGGACGCAGATAACTAATATCATATTTGCCCTTAAGTAAGCGATTTTTCTATCTTTTTAAGTGGGTCAACTGTAAGAGAATTTTGAAGAAAATGAAAAGGGATGAGTCTGTATTTCAAGAATATTACTCTATGATGTAAGGACAGCATGCAGTAGAATGCTTCGTTAGAAATGTACAATACTAAATTATTCCGTACACCACACTGGGATAAAACAATGTTACTTTGATGATGTTAACTTAAAGAATGTGACAAACCATAGCCGTGAGCCTGCAGGGTGGAACACCTCGATCTGGCCAGTCAATCCATTGATAGTGACGAACTTCGCGATTCTTCTCTTGATCACCTTCCTTCCATTTCACGTTCAGAACACATACGCGCACTATCGGTTCATCAGCTGACAACGGTCGCACCTCAAAACGATAAAACATCTCCGAATCGACTGTTGCAAAAGTGCATTTGCTCGAAGATGACTCAGAAACCCATCACATTAATAAACAGGACTGAGCAATATACTTCTAATGCGTAATACATATTTGTACAATCTATTGAACATCTCGCTGTAAACTGAAAACAGTCAACGATAGCAAGAAGGAGCAGCCAGACTGGGAGAATATCAATGCCGTTTCTGCAGTGCCAGACTGATTCACTGTTCAAACGAAATCGTGTAACGATTATCTATGCGGCTGGCACAATCGAAATTTCGGTAACGCCAACATTGCTCTGTACTAACGGTTAAGCATTCGGCATATTGTATGTGTAATGCGCATTAAATCTTTACCTAGTTACACTGACGGGGAACACTATCAAAACGTACACAATATATCATCTCTATGCATTTGTACTCGCAAGTTTTTTCTTTTCATTACAACGAATCCTTTTGGATGATTTGTAAAGCCTACAGAACTGTATAAGTATGGTTTATTTCCCATTTTAATTGTCTGATTGTTTGCTGAACGCCAATCACATTAATTACCTTCAATTAGCGCCTTCCTAACAATTATGAGTGCATGATGCTTCAATGAAAGAAAAAGCTACAAGATTATTGACGATTTCAACGCCACCAAAGGTGAGTGTCTGTCCCTGATCGTTCGGCCAGTATTGTTCGCATTTGTTGAACCCTTTCTCGATAGTATTAGTCAGCATAACAATACTGTCGCTCTCCTCCTGCACCACCATATGCCAGAAGTCGTCCACACTTTTTGGCATTGGTCCCTGGAAGATCATTAGGAAATCGTACCCGAACAATCTGCCAATAACCAACAGAAGCAAGCGAAATATATTTTTGTTCGATTCGTCGACCCGATTCGATCGACTTTTGGGAAGATAACACAACTTTTATGGACGATATATGGGCCTCTGAAGGGAAGAACTAAACTCACTATAATAAAATTGATATCACTGCCAAAAATGCCTTTGCTAACACGAGAAAGTAATGTTGTTCACCATTATATCATCTCTGACCGATAAAACTGCAAACGTAAACGCGATGAAAGACTTCATGCGCCTAACATTGTCGGTGGGTAATTTGCATTATTGCACAAAAGCGAGCGGATGTCGAGGAGAGAGGGGGTGGGGTGTGGTGGTGGGAAGGGTGGGATTCATGGGTGCGGAATATCTCGAATTCTCGAAGAGATTTCTTCGACTTCGCGGGTTTCCACGCAACAGCTCTCCATTCTTGCCTTGTCGATCGTTCCGAGCACTCATTCACAAATTCTGGCAAAGTAATGGTGTTAGTTAGATGGTTTAATTGCCCAAATTTCAACGAATTCAGGAGCGGAAACTTATCGAAATTGAACTGGAGCTTTTTCTCGAATAATTATTTCAGTTTTTTATTCCAAAAAAAGAGCCGACAAATTCGCCAGGTGACCTGCGTGCAAATAAAACGTTTTTCGCTGATCGGTGTAGCGAGATAGTTGGCATGGATGTAGTCATCCGAAACACCGGGCCATTTAAGTATGACACGATACTTGTCCTGACACGGAACGTCCTTGTAACGACTCTTGCCCGACTCATAGGTGCCTTGGAATGCCTCGCATGTCATCCCTTCGGGCACATAGCGTTTCATACGCATGTACTCTTCGCGAAGTCCGTCCACACCCATATCCAATGCTCGTTGCACCCATTTCTCTACCTCAAATAGACATCATCTGAATCTATAGCTCAAAATATGAGTGCATTTGCGGAAGATGAATGTGCACACGACCTCGTGGCTTTCGATTATTTCAGGTAGACTGAAATTAACTTAAAACTGTATCCTAAATTCGGCTTATAATTCATTCCTTCTTCAAGTCATTTTTTCGAATAAAAATTGAAATTACTGTGCAATAAAAGTGTATAATGAAGTTTTTACCGATGTCGTTTTAGCGGCTAACATTCTTGCGTTCACAGATCGCCTAAGCTGTTTCCAATATTCGAAACAGCTCCGCATATATTACTCTACCGCATTTGTTTGTTTAATTAATGTCTCAGCTGTTTTTTTTTTAAATTTTGTTTACAGCAATAAAGTTTTTATAACGATTAGGAATATGCTAAATTGAATGCAAAGTATCATTGCAGCATATAACTCTTTTTTTTTTGCATAAGAACTCTATGCAATTTTATGTTTGTAGTATTATGATTGACACTAAAGCAGTTCATTAGCGAGCCCTATACGAAAGAAGTGCATTGCAATTAAATGAAAGAAATTTTTGAAACGACTATCCAACTGTCTATCATTAATGTATTTATAGAATTTTGTCGTTACTCTTCGTCCATTAGAGGCCTCATTAGCTTATATTGAAAATGAAAACAAAAAGTAAGGGGCCACTTTCTAAGAAAAATCTCACCTCAACTTTCGCATTCGGTCGACATTTGGCAACGTTTTGGGTTGGCCCTTTGGCACCATCTGCTTTGCCTTCTTTGCCCTCTTTCTCCGTTTTGCCGGTCTTCTCGCATTTGCTTTTAGTTGTCTTCGATTTCGCTTTCTTTCTGCACTTGTCACATTCAAATTTTACTTCGCAGCGGAAAGTAAATGTAAAATGAAACCCATGTATGGATCACAGATAGCTTCAAATGATGTTATAACGCTTTACAACAAAATGAGCGCATTGCACATGATATAAGACCTTGTAAAGAGACACCGCATAGCTGTTCCTCGATCACCAAAGTCACGAAGGGACGCTTCAGCCATGTTCTACTTTGCAACAAGCGAGCACCTGAGAGGGATGCGAAAGAGTAGATTTATGATCGTTTGCATTGACTGTTGTGCTACACAAATCATTTAATGATTTCATGATCCGTGTGGCATAAAGTTTATTCGGAAGAATCATCGCGCGCTCCTCTTTCATATTTGAAAGCATGCCATTGCTTTGGAATATATTCCCGAAAATTTTTGGTAAGAGGATGTCAAAATTTTATCAAATGAAATGCAGAAATACTAAGAGTTTCGAGAGCAAAACGGAAACAAATACTATGCGAAATTTCCGCTTGTCATTTCACAAAATCATTTTAAACGCAGATCATGTTATGTTCCACGACGACCTTAACAATCAATGGCGCATGCAGAAAGTCTGGGGTGGGGTGCGCGAGGGGAGATAGCGAGAGGGGGAATGGTGGAGATATAGGCTGTCCCCGCAAGTCTCCAAAGTTGGCAAGAAACCATAGATTTAAATTTTAACATCGAGGAAAACACCGAGGTCACACCTGAGTGTACTGATCCCAACTGCCGATACACCATCAAATTTTCCGCTTAAAATTCCCGCTGTGCGAATGTTTCATGGCTTTGAAAAGAGCTCCGGCTACGGCTTCTTGACATCTTCCCTCATCCCCTACCCTTCCCATCCTCCCCCCCTCCCATCTTCCTCCACGCTCCCATACTTCCCCCGCCTCTCCCATCTGCGTCCGTAACTGTTGACGAAAACAAGTCGAACAACCGAGTACACGGGAGACAATAATGAAGAAAAACGAACGCCATAATGAAATCAGCGGAACGACCGTATCCCAAGGGGTCCGCTGATCAGCACAACCGTAGAAACAATAATGAGCTTAATTCTCTCTGAACACATATTTATATGCATTTGGATTTATGGTGCTTATTTTAGAATAACGAAAATAAAAAATTACATAAGCAAAATTAAATGGGCATCGTTCAATCAAAATTAGAAGCTTTTTTTTTCTCTGTTAAGAACTTTCTAGCAATCGAAGCAATATATTAGAAGTTGGCTTCTTTGAAATTTCACTTTTTAAAGAAATGGTTCTTTCAGCGTCCTATTTCATTAATTTTCCTCTAAGCAATTAAAATGAAATTTTGCTCATTTGGCATTTTTTTTTTTCAAAAATAAAGCTTTGTGATCGTGTTCAAACGCCAACAAAAACGAAGCAGCGATAGCTGAATCAATAGCGATATGCGTTTTTTGACTTCCATTATCCTCGTGCTGCCAAAAGTATTCCACAAAAGCTTTATAAGATTTCACAGCTGTTCAAAAGTGGATAAATTTTGTGCATTCAAGCGATAATCAGAGGATGACAGTAGAAAAGGGAGTCAAAATGTGAATCCAGCGGAGCCATAGATTATATTATTCTTATTGAATCCCATCGTTATCGCCTTTCTGGCTGAGCTTTTTCAAAATATCGACTAGGCACACTGCGGAGCGTGAACCAACTTGGTCATAAATATTTCGTAAATTCTTCAGGAACTAAACAACCAAGAATAATAGCTTGAGGGCGCATGATATAAACTGTGGCAAATGCGCCCCACCAGTCTAACAGATATCACGAATAACGCAACTTGCGCAATTGTTTACTTTTGTTGCAATGGACCTGATATATTTGCGAAGCGATCTTTCAGAGTCGATGAGAGCACGACCAAGTGGTGAGAAGGGTAACCGGAAATTTGGGCGCAACAATACCTCGTCTATAACCTCTCCACCTTCAATGGCATGGTATTGTACTGTGAATGCAGCGCTACTGTGATTGATCCACATACGATCGATCGCGTCAACACTGAGTCACATGAGTCACCATCGTTCTGCGTCATTCCACTAAGTCGTCCATACAACGATCCGGTTCGATAGGGAGCCGCATAATTTAGAACAGCGGTTAGGCCGATCAGTAATGCCGATCTGCGAATGTACTGCTAAGAAAGAAGAATGACTTGGTGAAAACGTTATGGCGCAAATGTCGAGTCGTCCATTTACAGCAGCGGCAGATCTGCGTATCTCCTCATTTCGGAGTGCGATATTTTTAAAAAAATTGCAGCTCTTGCTCGATTTGATCTATGATTTCGAACGAACTTATGTAAGCTACGAACTCCTGTTTGATTAGGGCAAGCATCTTTCCTCGTCACTTTCCTCGTTGTTACTCTCCCAACTTGCCCGAAATGACCAATGCTATCCAAGGGTTGACAATTTGAAATGATCCACTTGGGGTTACGGCGAACAGCCTAAAAAACAAAACTTTGATCTTACAGCCGTTGTCTATGCGACTATTTACGGAGGATATGCGTATTGTGTCACTAATACATCGACATTTTCATTACCAAATTCGAATCATGAAAAGTCATCTTGGTGGTTTCTTTTTCGTCAAATTCACTTATACTGATTTTAGCTGAGCACATTTTAAAAAATATTTCATCATGAGTGATTGCACTTGTCGCAGAAGATTAAAGCTTTGCCGGCGATTATCTAAATAGGTTTTTTAAAGAGGGTGTGCACTGAAAATAAAAATTGAAAAATAAAGCTTTTCGATTTTAAAACCGGTTCCATGTCACTTCCCTGTATCGCTGTTTGATTGCGTTGTCACTACATTTCGCTCTTACGTTCAACCTCCTCCTTCATTTTAGCCCTTCTCATTTAGACCGTTAGTTATGGAAATTTGATGAAACTGAGATTCATGAATTCAAAATAACTGAATTACTTGTTCTTCAGGTTACCAACTTCGCTGTATTTTTGCATCTATGGTAGCAAATTACATTCCAAATCGATCATCGATAACAGTAGGCTTAGTAGGCGATTGAGACGTAAATCCGATCATTCGGCATTAGGCCCATGATCAGCTGTCGTCTAGTAAAGGCGCCATCCAGTTGTGCATCGATGCTGCCATTTGTTCGTTCACTTGGCATTCTGATTCATTCAGGAGAGCACTGCGGAGAAAATGTCGTGCCATCGATCGAATTGTTCATTCACCTTTTCTAGAAGTTTGTCTGAACCATCACTAATCCATCCCATCTCCCTCCCTACCCCTCGCTCTCTCTCCACCCCCTCCCCCTTCCTCCTCTACTACTTAAATATACTGTAGCCAACGACGATGTTTGTGTATTTATTTACGTATTTAAGAAAACCATTGCCAAAGTTTCGGCTTGTTAGTCGATTTGATGAAAGATCTGAAGTTTTTGACTTCAGATGACTCATCACTTCAGAAGTTGAAACGCTAGTAATTAAATACTTTTTAGGTTTTTTGCTCTAATTTGAATGCGGCTTGTTGAGCTTAAATTGACCGTATTGACTATAATCTGCTGTTATGTGCTTAAATTGCATACTCCTTAAATGTAGCAGTTGCCATACGGCTACCGTATGTGAATAGAATCGTTAATAGTTTTTCTTTTCGGAAATCACAACACTTTCAGGTCTCTAATTTGTTATGAAGAGCCTTATCGCACTTATCAATTTCACTCTACTTATCTTTACTACAATCGGGCAACAGCGTCATCTGACCAATTATGATGAAGCGGAAGCGAGAACGCTACTAAATTTGGCGGCTGGTGCCTATTCGAATATGCCGGAAACATGCGTTAATAAGTGAGTTTGTGCTATTTATTTTGGGGTTATCAAACAAATTATTGTTAGCTGCTATTAGATAAAGCAACATTGAGAGGTGTTGGGCAATTGGAAGAGCAGAAACACGGGAAAAATCTGCTGCCCCAATGCAAGACCTCAGTAAGAATGAAAGTGAGGGCAATTGTTTTCCATATTTTCTTATGAGCAGATTCCGTGCTGTCTGTTAAAATCACTCGTGTCTCACAGGAACTACCTTTCAGTTGTTACTGAACTTCTTCGATTTAATGTACTTTGATAACGTTGCACTTGTAAAGCGCATTATGCTGATGTCATGTCTGTTCGCACGCATGTATGTGTATGTATGTGTATGTCTGCATTTGTATGTGTCTGCCAAATAATTTCAAAATGGGGAGTACACGAAATCAAAGATCCGAAATTTGATGTGCGTTTTACACCACAAATGACCATCTAGACTGATGCGCCATTCTAAAGAAAAATATAGATTCGTAAAAGCGCCAAAATTTTGCATCATTCTGTGCGTTTCCTAATCGATATGGTAGTAGGACGTTTAAAAAAGAAAAGAAAAACAAATTCTTTGCTGAAACATTGTACGATCAATGGGTATGGCAAACGTGCTGTTCCACTCGCTTCATCGTTTATAAGCCATTAGTGAAAACGCACGTAGGTGTGCGGAGATGTACGTAATTACACATGTGCATATTCTGAGAATCATCTATGCGTGCATGTATTCTCATTTCCTTAATAGTACGTAATACCTATCCAGAAACTCGATACTACTTTACACGGTTGCCATTTTTCATGATCGCTACCATGTATAGGCGCTTCCACCGCTTAAAAACTTGACAGATTTTCGCTTTTCGGTTCGTTAATATACATTTTTCTTTTTGCTTTAAAATTTCACTATATCTCTTTGCTTCGTACCCATTTCGGAATCTGTAAAAACTTTCCACTTCATTGCCATTCCAAAAAATGAAAAAAAATATCAGTAATGGGGGGGAAAAAAACCACATTGTTGCTTGCTGGCCAAAAGCTGTCTATTTGCAGTACAATGCCGTCATCCCAACAATGGTATATAATCAACGAAGAGAACACGATCTGTGATGCTCATGAGAACTCTTGTGCTGGCTATACGATACGTTCAGATGTGATGCGACAATATATCGTAGTGTTTAGAGGCACCAAAACCAAAAAACAGCTTCTTTTTGAAGGGTGGAAATCAATTCAACCAGGAGTCGACTTTTTTGGCGTTGGAAAGGTTCCATTGCAGTTGATTAAATCATTAGAGAAATTTTGCATCTTTTAAATGGTTTTTTCGACGATCATGATTTGACTACGGTAATCATTTGCTCGTTATGCGTTTTAGCAAAACTGCATTTGCAAAGCACATTATGTTGATGCCAGGTTTGTGCATTTGCATGTGTTTGCCTTTCAATTTCGTTTTTTATCCAAATCTCTAGTTGTTTAACGACTATATATACATAATCTAATGGGTGTGATTTATACGACAGGAACATCGATCGCATTTATCAATTTTCTAGTTGAATTAGCAATTAAAAGAAGACATAAAAACTTGAACAAATACCGTATGGTGACATGCCTCTGACAAGCATTCTCGCTTATTTGAGTCGACAATTGCGCACTACCTGTTTCAGGTGAATCGTTATTTCTTTCGAGCGCTGAACACGATATGGCCAAGCATTGAACCGTTGTTGAAGGATCCCGATTTCAGAAGTTATACGGTCACGTTCACGGGGCATTCGTTGGGTGTGTTAGCAAAACTGTTTGTCACAACATACTGTATGTCACAAATAGTCAACTATTCAACGTTTTCAGCGTTTGTGTCAAATTTAGAAATAGAATGACAGATTCACAAACTAAATCATTAAATAGCCTCCGAAAGTAATTTATCGATAATCAAGCGAAAAAGCAATGATTAGCATAGTTTTATGGATAGAGCAATGAAAATAGTAGTTCATATTGAAAACGAATATACAAGATGGTTAATTCACAGTCATAGCAATCACATTCGTCACAGTCACGAGTGCTCTAAACTAGAACAGATTTGATCGGCGGAAGATCATGATTGCTTTTGTCTGTTGTTTACTATACGCCTACATGGGCTGATTATTTGGTCCTTAATATGGTACATGTCCAATCCATCCCTAATTTATGGCACCTACACATCGCTTATGCTCTCTATCATCATCTTGCATGGTTATCGTAATTCTGTGAATTAGCTCCAATTTTACAATTCATAGAGCTCATATTTGCTCTAACTGTACAATTTTTATATGCTCACTCGTATTAATGTCCAAGCCAAAAGCCATGAAATGATGATGGGGGGACATTTTTTTAAAATTTTATTTAGGCGCTGCGTTGGCATCATTGGCTTCTATGCGAACGGTACTTGAAGAGTTGCGAAATTCCGGTGAGGTGAAGCTAATCACTTTTGGACAACCGCGTGTTGGCGATAGAGATTTTGCAATGAAACATGATCAACTGGTCACATACAGGTGAAAGCCGATTAGTTCATCGTTTTGGCTCGAGGCGAAAAAAATATTTTTGTATGCGCGATTGTTTTTCATTGTGTTCATTATGGAGTTTTAAATGTCAATGAAAACGTAAAACGTAGTTCCCTTCCCTTCTCCACTTCACCGTTCGCAGGAACAGAGATTATACCCAAAATTTGGTGAAGCCGTGATCCTACCCGAAATAAGTCATCCTTATACGCACTTCATAGTCGATTATACCGAAAACAGTCTAGCTTTTAGTGATTCTATGAGGCTATTCGCAAGCGAAGCCATGAGTCAAGCCTTCATCTCAGACCATTTTGTCCGCCAACTACCTCAACGTTTCCCTATACTTAAAACGTAGTTTACGAAATCTCGAGAATTTGACAACAGTCATCGTCCTAGTGCTATTTTGTGACCCGTTTAGTTAGAAGCACAAATGGATCTTACCCATCCTTCCTTCTTTTCCTCGTTCCTTCCATCCCCTTTCCCCTCTACCCTTCCCTTTTCCACTTCACCGTTCGCAGGAACAGAGATTATACGCAAAATTTGGTGAAGCCGTGATCCTACCCGAAATAAGTCATCCTTATACGCACTTCATAGTCGATTATACCGAAAACAGTCTAGCTTTTAGTGATTCTATGAGGCTATTCGCAAGCGAAGCCATGAGTCAAGCCTTCATCTCAGACCATTTTGTCCGCCAACTACCTCAACGTTTCCCTATACGATTAAAAGTAGAGTAAACTAGTTTGTGGACAGCGCACAATTGCTCTTCCCCATGTTTGTATTGATTGAGAAAGTCTTTGCTAATAATTGTTTGAAAACATAAATATGTAAGGGATTCTTGAATTCTTCTTAAGAATGTGGTTGAGTTTTTTTTAAACCTTGAAAATTTATTTGTTATAGTTATCGCCTTGTGCATCGAGCTGATATAGTTCCTCATTTGCCTGCCTGTCGCAAAAACGAAGATGATCCTGAAACAAAAGATGATGTGAGTAAACCCTGCGAAACGGACGGCAATGGGAGTGCCTACCATCATGGCATTGAAATATGGTACGCATTCAAGACTATTGTTCAACTAACCATTATTTTTGATATAGTTTGGGCTTATGCTTTCAAGGGAGACTTGTTAGTGAATTTTATTGGAGATCGTTTACAGTCGCATATTTCTCCTC
>JPKZ01001612.1:761122-775983 GCA_000803305.1 Toxocara canis
GAATTTGTGTTTACTGAGGAAGTTGTTTTGCGCATTCATTGCATTCACTGACGCTCTTCATGCTGAAATTTGAAACGAGAGTACTTGAGTTCGGTTGAGTACCTACCCTTCACAACAACGTACCATCAGTTACGTTCGAGAAAACATTTCAGCGTTTTCATTGCAACTGTCGCATTCTATGTATTGTCATTTAAACCTTTTGTCGTTTGTGTGACTGTGTATTTTGGTGTTGCGAGAATGTGGCCTTGACGATACACACATGTTTTGTGTATATGAAGTTTTCGAATAAAGAGTAATACAGGTATAGCTTCGAAAATCCTTCGTAAGTTCAAAATTTAAAATTAACGATAGGCGCTCAAATATTTTCTAAGATCGATCTGATTGTTCATTAGTCCTCAACGACAAAATTACTAAAAACTTCTTTTTGCAATTACTGTTGCGTCAAGCTCGTCACTGCTTGAAAGTGCACAACTTTGCTTAGCACGCCCCGAGACAAACTATTTGTCATCTTTAGCCATCGCACTGCGCCTTTGTCAAACACACTTTCTTTCTTGGTTCGGATAGGCAACCACAAAGACGGATAACGCCCGATTTCAAAGAATACTTTAATGCGCTTTTGGGAAAGATAATTAATTACTGCCAAAACGGATATCGACTAGAAAAAGAAAAGCAGACATCTGACTCACCTTGGGTGGTCTTTGAAAACTATTTTTGGCATACCTACTTCAAAAAAAAAAATTGCCTATAGCATCGTAAGTGTTTGTGCGTTTTTCGTCGCGTCCTCTAATATCTCACGAGTGTACTGCATTCTTGCGCTTTTTCCACTCTTCTAAGTATAAGCTTACTTTGCACATTCGACGAGATTACGTAATCTTGAACGTTTTAAAAATTAAGTGCGCCAATGCAAAGAAATCAGCGATGAAGGTTCATCAAAGGAAAAAAAGAATGGGCACTTGCCATCCTTCACCGATTATTTGATTTCCTTTCAATTGAGTATTGACAAGATTTTTAAAATATTCCCAACTTAGCGTATTCAAAATCCTTGCTAGCATGGATTTAGGACAACAGTTATTTTGTTCCAATGGGGGTTGCCTGAATAATGAAATACTGTTATTGGGCACAGTATGAAAATCAGAGTAAAATAGAAACAAGTAGAGTACACATATAACAGACTTGTTTTATTTATTCAGTTTCTGATCTTTTGATCTCGTGCCAAAACCTCGATCTTTTGAAACCCTATCAAAATTTGCAGGTAATTTTTGGAACCGACGGCAGCGAAATGTTGTAAGTGTTGCATGATACTATCCAGTAAAATAGAATGTGTTCAATGAGGGTTTTTTTGTTCATCTGATATACTCGCTATCTGGCAGACAATTTGCCTTTGTATCTTGATTCACGGATGCAACCTAAGATCGATACTAATTTACTATTTACTACTCTTACTTTGTCTGTTAACGAACAAAATTTCATTTGCGATGCTAGTGTTTGTTTTACAGCTGAAACTTATTTGAGAAACTAACTTGTTAAATGAACGTTTAGTAATGAGTTTAGATTGTCACTGTATCACTTCATACAAAACTCCATTCGAAGTAAACAAAACAGCTGGGATCGATTTTTTTGTTATGGGTATACCATATAGAAAAACCTATTGGGAAGCAATCGAATCACAAAAACGCTGCGCTAAATCGACTGGAAACGGCAAAAAAAAGAGATCAACGGAGAAATTGCAAAAAAAACACCATTAATAAATTTGTAGTGATTTTTACAAAAATTAATTAGGTGTTTTTTATAGCTTCTTGCTGAAAAAAAAAACAAACTTTTCTGATTGTGTATTTAAGTCTTTGACATTTCTAACGGAGAACAAATAATCGTTAGAAAGTAAAAATGAGAGAAAAAAACAAATGAAGGATTTGCGAGTGTTATCGGCGAAAAAACATGATGATCGAATTGGCGGTAGTTCTATTCTTATACTGTTCCATTTCTGTTCCAAAAGAAAATGAACGATGAGCAAATTCGAGCACAATGGAAATGTAAGAAAATAAATTTGAAAGTATACAATATGCCAGTTGTTGAATGATCTATCGGGCTTAGCTATCTTGGCAGCACGTTCTCAGTGCACTGGATAACGTGAACCGCAATAGCCGTTTCGCAATAAATGCGATATTTAGAGGCCGGCAGCGTTGTGTTTTCCTGGATCTATGTGACTTAAGGTAATATGATACATCAGAATTTTTGCTTCTTGAAAGTTGTATGAGTCGCATAGTAAGTGTTACACCTATAATTTCGCATCTTCATTAGCCTATTTTCGTTGAAACTAACTAGAAAGTACTTACTTTAAGTGAACGGCAGTTTCATTTAGAAAAGGAAAAAAACTTTTTGCCAATTTTGTCAATTACTCTAGGTCATTTTCGTCGAAAGATCACGCAGAAGCGGATATATTGCTTTTGAATTTCGTGTGATATTCTTGTTGAGCTTTTTCGTGTGTTGCAGAATTTTCGTTTTGTTTGCCTAACGCCAAGACAAATGAACTCTTCGGATGTACTGTAAACAACGTTATGAAAGAGGAGCAGATGTGAGGTGCTTGCAGCATTTAGGTGTTTTGCCAGTATTACGAATCTTGCCGCCGAAACAGTTTTTTCTCGGCTTTTGCTCAGCTGCAAAGCGTTAGCTGAATCAGCTAAATCACGAGCAAAGCAAAATGAAAGCAAATGGCGGCTTTTGCTATAAGCATTGTAGTATTGTCGACTTTAGATAAAGGAATTCCTTTCTCGACGTTGAAGATCGACGCCAATCGAGAACAATGGCCTCACCTCATTCGATTGTTTCTCATTTCCTCTATTTTCTCGAGCTCTGTTTCGATTGATTTCTTCTTCTTTAATGGCTCACTCATCGAAACGCGAAATCTACTTCCCATACATAATTCTAGTACCTCCCATTAGTGGCACAATCGCAGAGTGCATAACGTTGATCACTTTCTCTTCCGGTTCGTCGAGGGGAATCAGCGGTGATCAGCCTCGTTAAAATTTGCAGAAATAATAAAAAACCAAAATCATATCTGTGAAACAACAGAGGCTGATTCGGGTCTATGCGGCCAACAAGTTAAACTATGACTGCCTTCATTTTGTTGCAGGATATGCCAATCCGAGAAGTGTATTGTCATTCAAACGTGACCGAGGTGGCCATATTTTATCTGCTTTAAAATATTTAAAGAGGCACTTCTTATGTTTTTCAAATCGAATCGAATTTTTTACTATAGTCGGAGGGTAGTACCTCAACGCGAATATGACGAGAAACAACGATTCATCCATAATTGTGAATTTTCGCCTCACTTCGGCTCCCTCGGACAGCCGTTGCTGCATGAACACATCTAACACGTATCTCTTCTGCACTTCCACTACTGGCCTATTTTAAAGTCGCTTTGACAAATTTGCTATTTGCAAAGTACATTGTTTTAAATTCGTGCCTTTCCATGCATATGTGTGTCTCTCTGTCTCTCTAACTGGTGACTTCAGCTCGGCAACCACTTTTGTTAGAGCTACGAAATTCGATAGATACGCTCACCCAAAGCTGATCTCCTCTGCCCAGTTTCAAACGTTCGTCGTAGTTGAAGGGAATTATTGCGCCCTTGGGGAGTTCAAAATTCGCATGCACTTTGCATCAAGATGAATTATATAGTTGTTGATTTGATCGCGAAAAAAAAGACGAATCCTCGGTGGGAATATTATACAAGCGGTCCGATCGGATAAATGTAACTATTGATCATTTGCGAATAGCACATGAAAACGGCTCGTTTGATGGGTGATTGGCAAAAACACATGTCAGTGCCACGTTCCTGACAGGTATTCCCACTTGTTCTTTCTTAAGCTTCATCCACATTTTACAGCTAAGCGCTATATATTTATGTCAATGCTTCCTTTTGTTTTCATTTACCTAGTCACGCCTATAAGTTTCAATATGCTTTTTGATAATAACGTGTATGTTGCTTCCGAATCTCTCGTAATAATTTCTCTGTTCAAGAATACTCTCTCCTTGGTTAGTAAGTAGACTTCATCTCCCTCGGTTAGTAAGTAGACCAACTGCGTAAATCGTGAAAACGGTGCTTGCAGTTACCTTTGTGAATACCAATGCGCAGTTGAAGTTAATCGAGATGGCATGAACGTTTCGGCGTAGCATACTAGCTTCTGCAGCCAAAAAAAAGCTGGCTTGTTAGGCCGAAACGAATCGCCTCGTTCGAGAGTAATCGTTCGTCAGAAGCCATAAAGAGGTTTTTTTTTTCGACTGAATTCGATTATTCACTTTCAATAGAGGCATAGAGAAGGCTTAACGCGCTTGAGAGGATTCATAAATAAATTAGGAGAACGAAGAATTTCAATTCACCTAGAGCCTATTTAATAGAAAGAGTAATGCATAGGAGCACATATCATAATTTCAACTCTCTTCCCGATTGAACTGCTCCAATAGGAGCATCAAGTGGTCTTGTTACTCGTAAAATGCAAATCATTGCTCAAATCCACAAAACGATTCGTTTTTAAATTCTGTAGATGCTTATTTTCCTACGCATAATAATGTAAGAAAAGTAAGCCATCGGCTAACCTCCGTTATGCGATATTCCGCTTTATAGCGGTGTCATGATAGCATTTTTATTTTCTAACAGTGAATATGGCTCTTGTTGTTTTCGTTAAAAAGAAGTGGAGAAGGAAAATGTTCAGCTTGAAAAGTGATGAATCTGAGAGAGAAAAAATGGAATAGCTGCTGAAAAATTTATCATGTTTGTTAGCAGTGGAAAATGTCGTTGTTTATACTAGAGCTAGTTAACTTGAAAAAAAAATCCATAATTTTTCTGCTTAAACGATCTATTCAATATATGCATTTTCTTCAAATATTGGCGGTTGAGAATGTCAAGATCTTCTGCGAAAGTTTCGAAAGAGTAAAAGTGTCATTTCATGAACCTCTATGCCCCTTTTGCACTCTGTACTATTATCAGCAGATTGAGCGTATACCCGGATGAATAATGATTTTAGTTGTGTGCAGATGGGGCGAAAACGGCGATGCATAAAAAGAAAATACCTCGTATCGCATTTGAACGATCAATTTTTTTTTTGGTGTGAACATTGATTGGCATGTGATTTATTTGGATGAATGGGAAGAGCCCTCGTCAACGCCGATATTGCTCTCTTACTTATGCGAGTGCAGAGTGTTGCTCACTTTACAGTACCATCGAGTACATCATCTCCTCTTGAGGCATCCGAATACTTTTCGGAAATTTCTCGCCATCGATACTGTCAATGGCTGAGATTGCTAACTTTTCGTGATTCTTAAGTGTGCAGTGCTACAGCTGGAAGTGTTATTACTGTTGCTATGAAACTTCAAAAGGAATGCTTCTTTTAGACTGAGTTCTCACTCCACTCATCCCAACGCCCCTCCCCCCCTCCCACCACCCTTCCCCTCCTCCCCAAACAAATACTGCTTTTTTTGTGAATTCTGACGTTCATGAGCCTTTCCTATTCCTTCTTTTTGTGAACCAACCTCTGTGTTACTTCCGTTTGGAAATTTTGCGAACACCATTAGCTTCGGTGTCTGCTTTCGCGGGTTCGCATCTTGCCGAGAAGGAAAACACATCACTAAAATGAACTGCTGCTCCTTCATGTTTTTTTCGGCATTCCTTCTGTGTGCTTCATTTCTTCTTTAAGCGCTCCTTACTCAAACCTAGCAATGACTGCTTCCGAACTGTCCAAATTGCCAAGTATTTTTTGAGCGAGCTTTGCCAACTGCTTCTCGCGAGTTTTTCCTTTGGATTACTGTACAGTATTAGCTTGCAGCGATAATACTGTGCTGCTTCCTCTTTATTTGATCGTGTTTATAATTATATGATGCTGCTGCTTGAAATACTTTCCGATTGGTATGCTGAGATGAATCTCAGCGAAAAGTTTTCTGATGCTCAATTGCAGCGGAATTTCGGCAAGCTATTTGGCATTTAAAAAACGATGAGCCGATATTGAGAGACATCGATGGAGCCGACAAATTTCTACATTACTTTTGCAACAAAGTTGAAAAAATGCTTTGTGTGGCGCCCACAGTATATCTATTCAGCGTATTTTTTGTTTCCTCTTTGAACGCTTGAACAATGCCAAAACATATTCATTGTCGATTTCATAGAAGCATTTATGCTAATAACGAATATAGCTCATCAAAGTTTCTAGTCAGCTTAACATTTTTTGTCTTCTTTTTTGTCGTTCTTTTTTTTGAACGGTTAACGAACAATACGAACACAAAGTACTATTGGGCATGTTAACGCAGCTAGCAATATTTTGACTTTATATATCTAGAAGAGTTGTTTTCCATCAATAGCGGTGAATCACTAACAAGTAATGCGACGTGCAAAATGACTCCAAAGTAGCGCATTTCTTGCCTCCATGCACTCATAAACAGTGTAACAGCTAGATGACTAAGATGCTTGGAACACTAAACAACGGTTCATTTAACACTTGTAATGTATCCGATAAACTGGTGAGCAAGTCAGCTAATCCAATAAATCAGTCAGCCATTGACAATAATTTCTGCTCAATTTTTTTCATTTACAAATCCCGACTGATCCATCGTACTGCATTGAGATTATTTTAGTTGCACAGATGAATTTAATGATGCGATATGTTACGCAGACTAATTTAATGTTGTGGTACGTTACAAAGACTAATTTAATGTTGTGGTACGTTACAGAGATTAATTTAATGCTGCGTTACGTTACACAGGCTAATTTAATGCTGTGGTACGTTACACAGACCAATTTGAAGCTGTGGTACGTTTTTGTATATTACGTTATGTTGTATAGTCGAATAAAATCATCATTAGAAATATCACAGCGAAAATAACATCACCATTATTACTGCGTTGTTGTGTTGATCGGTACTCAAATGTTCGGAACGTTACAGAAGAAATTTTCTTATAGCGTCACTTTGAGAGCATTATATTTGCCGGCATTGACAGTAGCCTTCTTTCCTGCATTTATCAAATCCAATTGAGAAGGATGTTTATTGCAGCAATGTCACTCAGTAGAACGCGTGCGAATTTCGACTTCTGCGCTATGAATAACAAAACGTGGGAGGCGAAATTGAATTTTTTTCTTGACAATTTCACCATTTTTTTATTTTTTTTTTTGAGAATTCCATCAATTATTTTCCTGCATTGAGCTTCCGGCAAAGAAAAAGCTTTTCTTGAAGGACGGACGAGACTGTTGTTAGCCAGAGGGGAAGCGTTTTGCTGCTACGGACAAAGATCGATTCGTAGATGTTTGGCTGCGAATTTTTATTGTACTTGGCGGAAAAAATGCTTTATATAAAGGTATAGTGATTCACATAAACGAAACTCTCGAAATATTAAGCTGTTGCGTTGTAATTTTCATTTTATTTTCTCACTGTAAAAGAATTACAGTAAGTGTTAGAGTAAGAAGAAGTGAGGATGTCTCGCAGAGGGGCTGCTGGGATGTACGCAGTGATGGCTCTGTTCAACGATCCAACCCCCAGTTTCACAAAATGTTCACAACTAATGAAACATTCGTAGCTTAGCTAGCCTCGTCATTCGTGCAAATAGGCCTACTACTTAATTCTCACCTTTTTTTTCACCTTGACGGGTAAAAAAGGCAATCCATCTGATAGCAAAAAGCAGTGCTAAACATAAGCAGTGCTAAGGGTTTGTCACTAAATTCAAAATTTGCGTCTTTTTTTCCAGCAAGCAGTTTCATAGATCATCGAACTGAAAGCGAGTCTCTTGAGCAGCAAACAACTGCGCATGTGATCATGTTAAAAAGAGAGAATAAAAGAGGGCCTCAAGAAGTAAGGGAGCAATAGTTTTCCAGCATAAGGTGGGAATAACATATTCGTGATGTCCTCCAGAGGAACACCTGACAACGACGAAAACGATGCTTTTTTAAAATTACGAGCAATCAATTGTTCAACAATTCACTTGGTGTGTGACTGATGTTTTTCTGCTAGATCTTTTTTACACTTCGTAGTTAGGTATTTCTGTTGAAATGCGATCGATCTATCACATCAGAATATATACAAAAGCTGTTTTAATTTTCTCAACATAATTAATAAAGAAACTGCAAGAGTTCACTGGTGGTTAATTTATAATTGGCAATTATTTTAAGCTGTTTTTTGAAATGTTAGACGTTTTTTTTTGCATTAATGGTCGTAGAAAGCAATGAATAAATGTGTGGTACATAAGTACATTTAGCGGTCTTTTTAAACCGTATTGATAACGTTTGATTATCGCTAAGCCGATTCTTACGCTCGCTTAAATGCAAGACCTAAATTGTCTTTTTTTTTTTGAACAACCGACGTTTTGAATGCGTGATTTAGTTGAAGGTGAAGTTTGACATTAAAGTTTCGTGTCAGACGTGCAATTACTTTTTTAAAGTGATTCACTTGAGGATGACTTAAAAATGAGCTCGAGTTTTTGTGCCTTTTCAAAAACATCGCTTATGACAACGGCATATCGAGTAACGTTTTGCAGTTGTAATATTTTGCTAGTGGTTTGCTTCTCTTGTATTACTACTGTTAAGCGTGCATGAATTTACTGCATCCGTATGTGCTTGTCCCAGTCTGGAATCATGCAACAATCAACGTCGTCTTTGTGAATCGCAAACGCACAGCAAATCGTGCGCATAAATTTCGTGCTGGCAAAGCAGCTGTTGTTTTTAGGTGTGTGCTAATCCCGTTCGCAAATATACCTACCACCTCAGCTCGTTACGTTGTGTTGTGTAGCATTCGCTTGATCGGCAATGATTGCAGCTCAAAGGCATATGTATCCCTAACAGATGGTGCGAATCTAGCCACTTAACATTTGGCTCGCTCTCAAATACCGCACCCTGTTCATTGCATCAACGTTCCGAACGTTCCACATTTTGCAAAGCTTTTTTTCGCTTCTTTTTTTTAGTGTGATGTACGCCCAACCCTCTAAACAGTGTTTGCCTCTGACATCACTTTGATTATTGTTAGCCACATCGCTTATGTTTTTGAGTCGGATTATGAGCTGCTTCTGAATTTTACTTTTAGTTTCTCGTTTCGTTATTCGTTCCTTGTTATCGTTGAAGCCATTTATGGGACACCATACCTGTACATATATGCGCATATGCAACCATGCCTATATCTTCTTATTTCCCCTAGAGTTTCAACCAATGAATAGAGAAGAGATTATCAGTGAAATGTGGCATGAAGTGATCGATTTCATTAACTCCTGCCAAATGACTGATGTTCAGTTTTCCTTTATGCTGACCGTACCGTATAAAAATCCTTCAGTAATTATTCCCTTTCCTCCGATATAACCGATCAACTAAGCAGACTAACGGATTGAAAATGAACACACAAATTTTTTGGCATATTTAAGAAAGTATGGCTTATTCGAAGACTGATGATGATTTGGCTTTAAGTTGGGTGCAGCAGTCAGTTGTGAGATGTAGATTATGCCCAACAGAATTTCATCTCTCACTTCAGTGATTCACGAGTTTAAACTATCCAACAGACGCACATCAACAAAGAGACAAATAAAAAGGCACGGTGTGGCCATGGTTCAATTTGCAATTTTAGATTTTTGCAAAGCGCATATAAACGATCGTTTTGAAACGGAGGTATTCCCTTTCCGTCTTCGCTGATTCATAAGTTGGGTAGTGCTCGAGATACGCTATTTACAGTATCGTTAATAAAAATGTCTCTCTCAGTTGATTCTCGCTGCGGTAAGCATTGCTTTATGTTTTTGGGCTTTAAATACGATTTTATGAATGTGTAAACTTTGGCATCAAATCGATTGGAAAAAAAAATTGTAATATTATCAAGTAGAACACCTATTGAGGAAACACGTTATCTGAGTGACGACCAAATCCCCATAAATAAATCCTCTTCGAACATCGTCTTTCTTGATTTTTATGATTTTTTTGTCGCTATATATGACCAGACGGCTTTTTACGGTCATTGCTGAACGTTTTCATCGATGATTTTTTCTTGAAATTACCTACGAAAAGCATTTAAGAAGCCGATGCACGAGACCAGAGAATTTCGCTTTGGTTAAGCGATTTTTCGAATTGCGACATTTCAAAGGAACATGAATGCTTGAATCGGGGAATATTTTAAATTATTTAAATACAAGCTTTGTTCTTGTTTGGGGCGTTCTTCGATGCGAACATAAAATCGTCTCATTTTTATTCGCTGAATACCGTTCAGTGATCCGATGGCTATCCGAAAGCGAATCATGAGTGTACGCCATCGAGCATTTTACTCCGTGATGGAAGTTTATCTATGCATTGAGACTTTCTATCAAAAACACATTTTTTTACCCTTTTGCTAAATGACTGACTAAAGCGGAAGTTTCAGACCATTGTTATTCCTATATCTGTCTATTAGCATATCCAGTGTACAAGCTGCCTTGACTTTATTTCTTCGCTTATCTCACGAACAAAGCAAGGGTATTGCTCTAGAGGAAACGGAATTTTAAGCGAAGTTTATCTGCCAACCGGATAATGAAAGACATGAATGCAACGATGACGGGATCTGTTAGCGAATGAAAACCTAAATGCATTATCAGATCGCTGTGATCTAAGGACGCTTTATACAAGTTGAGGCTTCTCACTGCCGTTGTAATTTGAGCGAATAACCCCAAACGTTATTATGGCGTTTTCGTTTGATGGCATAAGACTTGTATAATACTTGTATAACTGTGTTGTTATATATTCTTGTTGCGATTGTGCTTGTTTATGTGATGTACTTTGAGTGATCTGGTATGCTTGTTGGTGACCTGGTATGTTTGTTGGTGATCTGGTATATTTGTTGGCTGTAAGAGTGCATATAGCAAAGTTGCAGGAGGAAAACGTTCAATTGAGCGAAATGTCGGTTGACTATGGCAATTCACGTGAAGGTAGCTGTGAACGTGAGGTTTCCGATGTGGAAAGTCGGCTACCGGATAAAAATTGCCTTATAAAAGGAAAGGATTATGCATTTGCAATCGGTCGTAGAATAGCACGCGGTCGTTTTGGTGCTGTTTATGAAGTAAGCATTTTACAGTTGTTTTTTTTGAAAAATTTTGCAGTCCTTTTCTCTTCTCATCTCTTGCTCATTTAATGATATTTTCTTTTCTTTGATTTTTTTTTTAAATAATTTGTTTGATAATTTTTAATTTTATAGCTCATAATTTCATCCAATATCTTTGAAAATAACATTCATTCTATAAGCGAACAACGCTTATTTGTAACGTATATATGTTTTATGTACTCATAGAGAAACTTTTTCATATAATGATCGATAAGTTTGGACATTTCCAATTTAAAAAAAAAAAATTCGCACCATGTATCTGTTTTAAACGATCGATATAATCAGTTCAGGCATTGAGTAAGTTGTGATCGGTATGTTGTATTTCAACAAGTTGTAATAGTTGTACGTGATCAATAAATTTCTGCCGCCGCGGAAAAGCTACTCTTGCCGAACAGACAATCATTTTGACGATTACGACCTTAGTTATTTATAAAACGCCTTTAGCAGGGAACTTGAATTTTTCGTCGTTTCATATGTTGTTCGTGCACTTTGGATAGCACCACCTTGCAGAAGAGCAAATCACGTCCATCTTCACAAAACAAAGAAGTTATTGATAGGTGGCAGCTTTTCGTTTGTTTATCCTCTTCTGTGCTTAAACGCTTCAATTCTTTAACAAAGATAGTTGTTTTGGAAATTATAAAATGATTGTTGGATGGGAGCTAAACTAATTTCTGTTAATAATTCAAGTTCTATTAATTTATAGTAATAATTCAAACTAATTTGTAATTAATACTAATAATTCAAGCTTTATGTAAATCATTCAAGCTTGTTGCTTTTGACGAAAGACTATTCAAGTTAGGCTTGCTTTTTGCTATATAGGAATTGCTCTTTGAGCGAAAATTAAAGTACCATTTGATAGAATATGAAGCACAATATATTTTACTATTCAGGTATTACGGCAGTCAGATGGGAAGCGTTTCGCTGCCAAATTAGAGGTATGCGATTCACACTTCCATGGTCTACATCTGGATTATGCAGTGCTGAATCAAGCGCAGAAAGCGAATTGTAAACATTTTATAAATTTGATTGATCGAGGAAAAATCGAAGGACATTTCAAATTCGTCGTTATGGGAATGGTAATTTCTAAATTGTTTTTTGTGAATATATGCGGCAACAAATTTGAGTTTCGCTTTAAAATGATATAAATTTTTAAAGTTAACGATAGCAAAAATATTTGAGAAGTTGAGATAACAATAAATAGTTGATAAGTTGAGATAAGAGTATTTTTCTTCGTGATAAATTTGATAGTATCCAAATACTCTAAGTGCAAGACCATTTACGCAAACTAACAAGCGCTTTCTAGTTTTCAAGGCTCTTAGATGGAGCGACGATGATAAGGGAACTATTGTATTTTTGTAAGTTATTGAATGTCTTATACGGTATGCGTTCATCGATCGTTTGCAGCCATTTCTCTATATTGGTGTCAGGATTATATGCTGGTGAAGATGTTTTTTTTAGATGTGTCAGTGAAAATACTCTTAAATATTTATTTTGCAAATCATTGTAGTGCAGTCTCCTACGTTAAAAGACCCTACTATTGTTCTATTTAATATCCAGAATTACCACAGCTAGCAGCATCCACTCAAGAACGTCGTAACCCAGCCGAGGTATAAGACAGGAAATGCAGAGATGAAGAGAGGAGGGGGGGAGGGGGGTGGAGGGTGAGGGAGGAGGCAGGGTTGGTGCATGCGGTATTCAGTATACTAAATCAGAAAGAGCTGTCACAGTTGTTAAGTCTAATGAATCAAGATGACACTGAAAGATCGGAACATTTAATGCTTCTGCTATATTTCAAGGCAGGCTATTTTAAATACGGATAACTATAAAGTTAAAGTTATAAAAGATGAAGTTAGTGGAGCATGTTGTGCTCCTTAATTGTAAACTATGAGCTTAACACTGACGTTCTTAAGGAAATGAGAAAATGCTTTCGAAAGGTTTCTTCGAAAACCGTTTACGATTTTATAACAGAGAATCGAATCAAACTCGATATCGAAATGTGATACACTCATTGATTTTACGATTGATCGCATTCGCTGATCATTTTTATAGCTGGGTGAAAACCTACATAAATTGCGCTATATGTTCCTCGAGTGTCACTTCTCGCTTTCAACCGCACTTCGGTTGGGCATTCAATGCTTGGCCGCTATCGAAGAACTTCATTCGCTTGGTTTTGTCCATCGTGATGTAAAGGTTAGCCACCAAAAATTTTAAAAAAAGACAAAATTTTCACTATAGCAGTCAATACTTTGCTCAATATGGCTTTTATATTGGTTTCGTACTTGTTTTCTAGAGCCAAGAAAATTGGAAACGTAATATGCACACGCGTTCATAAGTAAGGTGTGTCACGCGAAATGTGACTTATATTTTCGATTTGTTTACTTTTCAAACCCGTAACGCTTGAGATATATGGTCAAAATCGATGAACGTTTACTACGTATTGCTTAATCCGGAGCATATCCATATACTGTTGTACTCTAAAATTCCTCACATGTCGACTCTGTGCGATTATCTTTACTTTGTGCACTTCATATGAGAGTTTTCGTAGTGAGGCAAATGACGTAAGACTTTTTTTCAGCTAATCATCATTAAGCTAGCTCATGATTCTTACGCACTTTCCATGTAATGTGATGAAAGAATCTGTTGCGAGCCTAACAATGACTGTGATGTAAATTTTTGCGGCATAAATATACAGTTTAAAAAGTGGTATAAATGTGATACAAACTATTATGTATTTCGAGTTTTCGATGAGACAATCATTTTTGTTGTTTCTTTAATTTTATGAAAAGGACGTCTCGAATTTGTTTTCTTCTTCTACTTTATTTTACCTTTCAGGCATCGAATT
Source organism: Toxocara canis (assembly GCA_000803305.1). Lineage (NCBI taxonomy): Eukaryota > Metazoa > Nematoda > Chromadorea > Rhabditida > Toxocaridae > Toxocara > Toxocara canis. The sequence continues at coordinate 775,043 of JPKZ01001612.1, forward strand.
TTACGATAAACCGTGAAAGCAATTCACCGTTGAACGTCTATATAATTGATTTTGGTTTGTGTAGAGCATTTCGTAATTCTCAAAACGAAGTTAAACCTGCACGAGATAAGGCACAGTTTAGGTAATCTTCAACTATCTTTCTGTTTAACTGAATGCGAAATTGAGCCATATAGGCATTTTAGGTTTACGAATTGAATCAGATAGGTATTTGAACCATATCAGCATCTTAGGTTGACTTGCACGAATATTAGGCAATGGTGAGCGCAGAGAAAGGAAGAGACACTAGCGGCGATCGGTTCTATCGTTTTTTTTTGATGATTGGTTTTGTTGTGGCCCCCGAGGCTGTACAGTTCGTGAGTTGTAAAAATTAAAACTGGGTAATGTGGAAGGTTTTTTTGTTCGAGGAAGTAGGTAACCACTTTTAGGTGTAGCGGCTCGGATAGAAAAAGGGTAAATCACCGATTTTTTATATCAGCATCTTAGGTTGACTTGCACGAATAATAGGCAATTGTGAGCGCAGAGAAAGGATGAGACAGGAGCGGCGATCGGTTCTATCGTTTTTTTTTTGATGATTGGTTTTGTTGTGGCCCCCGAGGCTGTACAGTTCGTGAGTTGTAAAAATTAAAACTGGGTAATGTGGAAGGTTTTTTTGTTCGAGGAAGTAGGTAACCACTTTTAGGTGTAGCGGCTCGGATAGAAAAAGGGTAAATCACCGATTTTTTCGTCTCATTGATGAATCAGACGACGATTCGTGCAGAAATAATAGCAATGGCTACGTTACTGTGTTACCTCTAATGACCGCCTTACATCCACTACTCCTGAGTGTTTCTTACTCCCTTAATACGAATAGCTTTTAATCAAGTAAGGTTAACATCGCAGAATTTTACGGAGGGGTGGGTCACAACTTTAGAAGAAATGTTGCTATCTTCCCTTTCCTCCTT
>JPKZ01001612.1:776067-813596 GCA_000803305.1 Toxocara canis
GCACTTTTAGAGGCACAACACGATATGCATCCATAACGGCACACAATCAAATGGAGCTATCGCCAAGGGACGATCTCGAATGTTGGCTTTATATGCTCATTGAAATGATTTCAGGTGAGTTTAGTGCTCATCGCATACACATGCTTCACTAATTAGTTCTTTGTCGGTTAATAAAATTACTGAAAATGCTGCTGTCAAATGAACGTTTTGGTTGGGCAGTCCCATGTTTGGCGAGCGCTATTGCGCTTAGAAAACCGGAGACTAGTTAAAAAATTTGCTCGCTGAAGCTTGCATGCCTTTTTGACGCCATAAGTGTAGATTTGCGAATTAGTGCCGAACGCAAGCAGTACATGTCTTTTGATTATTCATCTACGTGGCCGCTCGATTTCATGAAACGTTTGCAAGCGACGAAAATTCAAATTTTATCTCTCCGGTTGTTCGAAATTTTCTTCTACTAGATTTATTTTTCCGCTAGCCGACCGGTCGAGTGTGCAACCCGAAAGGATTGGGGATGCATGCAAAATTTCTTAACAGTTTAAGAGTGTATGACTTCGTAGTGGTCGATGAACTGTTTTCAAACTGGATATGCGAGGATGATCCGAGGGTGGAAATTATACCTGCCAAATTTCATAATCCTTGCTTTAGTGGTTTCACAGCCCAAACTAAGCTTTCGTGCAGATGTACAGACAGACACGTAAGTAAATTACGCACAGACATGGTGCGTTCACAACGCGCTTTGCAAATCGTGAATTTATATAAGCATGGAAAAGGTAGTTAGATTACTCAGCCAGGACCTTTAAGTGAGAAACGGGATTACTGGACTCTTTGATCCGAAATACTGTATTTTATTTAACACGAACCCTTTTTATGTAATTCGATAAAAGAATGTAAACGTTTCTAATGGGCCTTGAAAAATCTGTAATTTGCAAAACGCGTCATTGTAGCATTATGTCTGTGTATATGTGCACCTCTCTGTGACTATCTGTCGATCGGTAGTTCTCAGCTGTGAATTGCTGGAGCTGGTTCACGAGCTGGTTCACGAGCTGGCATTTTTGAGTTCCATTGCTCGGACGTCATTCATCGTTTTAATAGGTGAATTACCATGGGGTGAACTTCATCGAACGGAACGTGATGAGGTGAAAAAAATGAAAGAAAATGCTCGAAGTCACGATGGAATGCATCAACTTCTGAAAGGCTGCCCAAAGGTACACTCATTTGTTTTGAAAATGCAATTTAAAAAAAAAGATAACCGAGCTATGTGCAATGTAAAACCGAGAGGTTATTCAACTTTAATCCTGAAAGTTTCCTGAATTTTGAAAAAAAAGGGAGGTTACTGTAGTTTAGGAGAAATGTACTAGAAGGCCCATAGTTTTTAAAGTCTGTAATATGGTTTGGTTGCTACATGCTGCCTCGTTCTTTTTTCTCTATGTACTGCCGACAATTTCTTGACATTCATTCAAAATTAGCTTCAAATTGTCGGCTTTGATTGGACTTCATTGATGAGAAATGTGCTATCGACAGCGGTTCCAAAGTTTTTCAATGAGCTGAAGAGAAATCGAACGTTTCTAAGCAACCATACCCTTACAGCATATGAAAATTAAGTGTAGAAAACGGAACGAGCCTGACATGAACTCATTTTCATTTTAATGAGAGTCTTAAGTAATGCAGCAAAATCTGGGAATAAAATTGGGAACTTCCAACTTTATGTGGTTATTCACTCTATGATAATGTTAGGGATCATAGAAGCAAAATGTGGGATAGAGCAATCAGAAACAACCACCCTCGACAATTTCAAAGCTTACATTAACAGCAGATTTCTATGCCCCTCAGCTTAACCCGCATCGCATTTAAGCTGAGTCACTTATGGGCAAGGAGAGTAGGCTGTTTATCGTTACAGCTGTCAATACCATCGTTTATACACTGAAGAAAGATTACTGAGTACTCGAATTTACCGGATGATAGTTGCAGGTTGAATTTCGACGTATAATGAACTATATCGATGGATTGAGCTATCACAGTCAACCCGATTATGCATTTTTAACTCAAATGCTACAATTGACGATGAAGAATTATGGTATCAAAGGAGATGAACCATATGATTGGCAAGATTAATAACGTTGAAAAATAAACGAAACAACGAGCAGCTGAGCTGTTGCAGATTCATTGAAAATCGTCCCTTAAGGCGACAATTCGTGAAAATCGAAAGAGAACTTTTTGTTCAACGTAGCTTTGCAACGCCTACAAAGTGGTAAAATGACCGATCTTGTACCTTTTTCGATCTCCCCGCTCACCTGCTGCTCTAGTTTAGATGAGCCTACGATCCAGTATGTAGTCGTCGCCAATCGCACCGCTTAATAACGTACGGTGGATCGCTTGACTATATATCTGCATATCACCTTTAAGAGTACAGTGCATTTTGTACAGCTGGAAAAAAAGAGTTAAGCTAGGATGAATGACATATTTTGTTTACCAACTGAGACTATTTTTCGTTGTTGATTGCTGCTAACAAATTTTTGTCTCTTCTTTCATTTAAGCTCTTTCCCAGATATTAAGTCGCTAAACGAGCTCGATTATTTTCGGAGTCGTTTGTGCAATTTTCTTCTGTTCCATTTGTTCACATACTCTCTTCCGGTATAGACCACTGTCGCAGAGCAAGTCGATCCTATTTTAAAACACGATAGACATATGTTTATCTCTGAACTATTCAACGTTGAGACGTTCGTCAAAATCATCATTACTGTCTTCTCACGAAACTCGAAATGAGCAGCCCGTTTTCACTTTCATTCGTGAAATCCGTATCGCCTAGTTTACATTACTGCTTCATTGGAATCTCATATCTGTTCCAAACACAGATTATGATATAGTTACTGCTGAAACAAATTCATACGCATATTTTTCATACAAATATCATGTTTTTGCGAATTAATTTATTCAGAGCGAAATATGCTTATTTGATGATCTGTTACAGCCTCTAAGAAAATCTCTTTTAACAGAAACTTATCCATCCTCTTCCCCTTCGAATATAATTATTTGAACCGTTTTAGAATTTGATAACCTTAGAGAGTTTCTTCGAGGCTCTACAATACATATTATAATATATTTGGTCTCAGATTTTTTAGCAATCTAAATTAAACGTTTGTAAAAATTTTTCTCACATTTTATTTTGAGTAAATTTCTCGTGTATTTTGCGTATATATGTAATTAATAAATGATGCCACTTCGACGTGAAAGAATATAAAAATATTATAAAATAACGATAACGTTTTTAAAAAATTTCATTTGAAATTCGATGCATTCGATCAAAATATTATGGAAATATAAATTATGAAAAATAATGAGAGATAGTTTAATAGTCGTTTAAAGTGATTTTTCTATTCACTGTCATATGTCACTATTATGACGTTTTTGATCGGATTCGCTCACGTATCAGATCACTTTCCTTCGTCGTTAAGAAAAACTCTCAGAAGCGTTTTTTTTTCCTGGATTCTGTTACTTTTTCTAAAAGTATCTGAACCCTTTGGATGATGACTGTCTGGCATCATTCGCTTCCAAATGGCTTCAATTGTTCTTCTTAACAAACGTACGCAGCGATATGTTTTCAATAAACTAACTGGAATATGTCGTTCTTTTCGTAGTAACTAAACTATATATTTATTTGTTCGCGTGTATTGTTGACATTTTTGGACAACACGGCCGAATAAGTGTTTTTGGCAATCGTTCGAATTCGGTACGGTAGTGTGCCACACAACTCGATGATGATAGCATATATGCCAGCAAAGATAGCAGTTGATATTTTTACATGTAGTCATTATCAAAATATCTTTTAGTTTATAACTAAATATAGTTTCATCTTACAAATATGAAAAATAGAGAAAAAACTGATGATAATATTCATACAATCAAGCTAGGAAAAAAAAATGTCGAGCCATCTCGTTCAAGTAGCCATTGAAACGACCATGAAACTTTGACAAAATATTCGAAAATTTCAAACATGCTTCGATATCTTCATGATTACAGAGAGAATGATATAGAATTATAACTAATTATGATTTCATGATATCGCTTATTGGACGAAGGTCCCTGTAGTGCATGGTTTAATTTTTTTTTAAACTTCTCTCTCCCATTCCCCTCACACAGTAATGGTCCATAGCCCTACAAGGATAGGGTGAGTATGGGGAGACATTAAAGCTTTGAATGTATATAGCAATTAACTCGAATATTTATGACGGCATATCATTGGAAGAAAAAAAAAAGAAAACATTCACAATGAGAATGTAGCAACAAATTAATATCATTACAGTATGTAAACGTAAGGTGATGAATTGTTGTTGGTTCATTAGGAAATTATGTTTGGGACAGTGATGTATCCCAACAAGTAACTCCGAACTAAGTGAAATGATTGTAGTTTAGATTTCATTTCTAATTCAAATCTCTCAACGATTCCATAAAAGGAAGCAAAAGGGAAACCTATTCGACAATAACATGTTTGTTTTAAACGCAAATTGAAATAAGCATTTCTAGTTGAACAAACAATAAGTTAACTGCTGAACTCTGCCATAGAGGGAAATGAAAAGGTTAACGAACGACACTGACAGTTTAAACATTGTTAATGGTAATGATGAACTCGTATTTGAATACAGCGTAAGCCTTACAACATCATTTTTTAATCCTCCTCCATAGATCAACGAATGGTAATGCTCGTTTCGTTACTTTTTTTGTTCCTTTCCAGAAACCCAACTAATTATTTAAAGGTATTCATTCGAATGACAAAAACGAGTTCTTCGATTACCTTACAAATGCTCCATTGGTATTTGTAGCGCACCAGCGCAAGAAATTGTTTCGATATACCGCTCGGTGTTAGATTGTAAAAGTTAGCACATACGGTTGCCTATAGAATATCACCTAGATGGCATCGTCGAGTTCATCGTCGAGCGTTGGTTCATCGTTTGTTTCGTAGAGTATGCATCGTTTTTCATCAATGACAACGTGTCTCGTCGCAGAAATTGACGGATCTTTAGTGCCCTCCATTTCATGTACCGATTTCATTTTCTCTATTTCCTTCAGCATATCGGCTCGTTTCTCCTTCAAATTGACTTACACGTCAGTGGTTCAGATATATTGCAAATTGTGCTCACAACAAATTGCCTATTCGCCTCTTAATTAGATAATGTAAAAAATACATTGCCACTTTTTGACTCCCATATCTAATAGTAAACTGTAATTAAGGGGAACAACACTTCTAACATCGGCAGTAAAAATCGTTACTGATGGTTGCTGGATGAGCCTTGTTGAGCATCGAGTACTGTTGTATTGCGAAAGCGCACATTAAAAATATCTGCGCCGAGTTGCAAACCGTGTGAATGGAAGATACAGAAAGTGATTCGGAATCGTTACTTACTAGTAAAATTCGTAATAGAACTTTATGCTTGCACTTAACATCTGAGTCAAGGAACTGATAGATTTTCAGTGTTTCAACAATTATCCCTTAAACAGTAATAGTTCCCCAAATGCGACAAATAAGCTACAATAGGGACGAATTTCGAGACAGGCATGGCAGATATTTTGTCCGCTATATACACTTATCATAAATTACTGGATCACCACCAACGCTAACTAGTAGTTGAGGGTATGGCTCGTCACACAAACATGTCAATCGACCGAAATATCTAAGTTATGCGCGAATAAAATATGGGACAATTTATGTTGATTTGATACACAATCATTTCACAATCGATCTCTGAGAGTTACGGTTAGATGAATAAAAAAACTGCAAATCAAACCTTAGCTATGAAATCCAAATTGCCAAGTTTTGCAACTTTTGCAGGATCAATGGTCTGTTCTCTGCAAAATTTAACGATATACAATTGGCCAGTTGTTCATTTAGCGCAAGTGCATTATGAAGTACAGGTAGAGCTCGAGTTACAATGAAGATGGTCATGATGACCTCACCGTCGTAACTTTAAAAAATCGTAAATCGGAAACTGACCCAGCCTACCCACGAGTCTCAGAGAATGTTGATCAATATGGAATAGTACTGTATAGTTGCATCTCATAAGGCGAGAGAGGTGTACATCCCGGCATTGTTCCCAAAATATCGTACCACCGCAATACGGTGTTGTTTTGCCTTCGGCATGAAACTTAAAATATTTTTACAATTTTGCCGTCTCAGTATGGTCATCGTAAATTCGAAATATCGTAACTCGAACCATCGTAACTCGGTAAGCATCTGTATTGCAAACATTGATTGCAATTAATATGCATAAGACAAAGATAGTCTTTGGTGATGAATTGCAGAAATGTTGCATATTGCAACTTCTGCTTCCTAAAAGTTCTTCTGATCGATTTTCTGAACAGTTTCGCTCACCTATAAGCAAATGACAACAGGCGGACTTTAATTCGGACAAAAAGGAGGTGCAATCATGAAGTGAATTTGGCATCAAATTGTGTGTTCCTGCCAAACTAAAGAAATCATTAGGAGGATGCTGAATGCTTTTTCTTTGGAGCATCCACATAAACGGAAAGAGTTTGAAGCGGACGGTCAAATAATCGAGTCAAGAAGAGTTAAAAAAACAAGCTGACATACCGCTAAAGGAACATTTAGATCGCTCGCTGTTTCCCTACTATAGAAGTTCGTTTTCAGTTCTTGATCAGTTAAAAAAAAAGAACATAGTGCATCTATCCAGCGTGATCATTGTTATACGCTCACGCTTGTCCATCGTTTTTTCCACTTTTTAAGAAAAACTCAATGGTGAACCGGATGAGAGCACATCTGCTATAAACTTACTTTTTCTCCTCAACCGATTCGTCCTTTTGAGTTGGCTCATCCTTCTTCTAAAAAAAGACTCTTGTGTTGTTGTTTTTTATTTTAAATCCCTTATATCCTATTATTTCTGTTTTATCGAACAAACTTGTTGTAAAATATCCGATAACAGTTTCTAATGTTTGATTAAAAGTCCAGTATTATCAGTCATTTGCTCTATACGGGTTTCTTCTTTTTCCGTCTACACATTTTACCGCATAATTGTGTTATATGTTAAACGCGATTACGCTAAAACCTGACGGATATTAGGCTAAAATCCTTACTGAATTTCGGCTTATGAAAAATTTACTGTTACAATGACTAAGCGAAATTGTTCAAAGAGGATAGCTTGGATAAGTATGGAAACAATAACTTCTAACGTTGTTATAGAGTCAGAAACGCAGAAATAGAAGCCAACAACAAAACTTGAGGCAAAGCGAATGGTAAGAGCGGTTGAAAACAAAGAAGCGAACCAGATCCTTTTCAGATTTATCCTTGATAGCGTTTCCATTTTCTTTTTTCGCCTCACCTGGCGGTGGAGGTGGCGGTGGTTTTGCTTGTTCTTGTTCTTTTTTATCCTTTTGCTCAGTCTGTGCAGGTGCATTCGTAGCCTGAAAGGAGTCCCTGCATCATGTAAAATTCCTCATCCTGCGTCCTGTAAAATTAGCAAGTAGTTCACGCAACCTATCTTATCGATCATTCGAAGCACGCAGAAATTCCTTAAAAATCATTTTATTTAAGAGACACCTTGTTGACTGCAAACAACTCGCGCAAAGCGAATTCTGGACTCATTTGCATATTCTGTGGAATAACCCAGTCTTCGACTCCGCAATTTAAGCAGTACTCTGGAATTTAAAAAAAAAAAACCTTCAAAGACAAACAGCGACCCCCTAAGCAACATTAGCAGTGGCTCTTATAGGCTATTAAAACGGAGATGACCTTCTTGCGCTCGATGGTACTCCATCAGATCTGATACCAATCGTTTGCATTGTTCTTACGAGCGTTTTTGCGTGCGATAACGTTCGGTTTTGGGGTATATCCTATGCAGATCGTACTGCGTCCTTACACTGATTAATTGCTCCCCCACTCACCAAACACCTTATTCAACAAAACGATCATATTCTTTTACAGTAAGAAGGAAGACACTTTGTGAGGCTTAGATTACCTTCTAGAGAAGACGAAAATTCCCCGCAAGAACCTACTAACGGTCATTTTTTACTTTTCAATGCGTTATAACCATTTTTGGGTTGCATAACGTGAATGTACGAGCGCGAAGTGATATTCTCTTACATTCTGATATTCTCATATTCTCAAGTGATATTCTCTGATATTCTCATTCTCTTATACGTGCGAATCACTCGTAGTAAATTGAATATCTTCACATGGTTCTATGATTTTCAGGCCTACTATCATATACATGATCATATAAGTTTGTTATCCCGTCGAACGTCCCTAATACTTGAACGGCATCCTTTTCAATGCATATTTTCAGATGATTTTGAGAGCAGAGATGTTTTCGTAAAAAAAACCGTTGTATAATTTACTCGGAGAGGAGTAAATGGTGAACGAAGTGAAAAAAAGCGAGCTCTTACTTGCGATGGTTTGCCAGCAATAGGCGGTGTTGGATTTCTGGATGCACCCGAGGTGCCTTGTGAAGATGACTGAGAACGAGAGGCGTTCTTCGATGAGGCAGTTACTTTTTTCTTAACGCATTGTGATAATATTGTAACAGCGATCAGTATCGATAAACTACTCAAGAGGACACTCAGTGTTGTTGATGAATCTGAAAACGAACGGGTTTGATCTGTCCACATCCAATAACAATATCGTATTTCTTCGGTATATTCTCACATTTAGTAGCGTCTATCAATTTTGCGGGAGTAAAAAAAAAGAAATATAGAAATATTCTCTCTTCGTCTCTTCTGGTCAAATCAAGGCACCGACTTGGCGCAAGTGAGTTCGCGACCATCCAGACAAAGAATCGGAAAGACACTGAGAACACAGGTGCCCTTCAACGTATCCATTAAGAGAATTTACAGAAAGGTGAAGCTATCCGCAATTGTGAATGTGCGAATCATTAGAAGGGTGATTCGGCAACAATTGAATCTGCATGCAACAACCGAGAATCCGTATGCCAATATGTATACGAAATTGTAGCTATTTGTTGTATGGTGCCTGGACAAGACGCTACTGAACATTTTAGCTTGTTCAGTAAACATGATAAGGCTACAAAACCGTGCCATTCCATAACTAATTTCTTCAGCTATTACCCTTCATCATTTCCCTTTTGAATGTCTACGATACAATTGATACACAATACAAACTCGACCGTCGTTTATTCACCAAAACTGCGAAAGTGATATGCGGTGGTGATTTGCTTACTGGAATTGGGCATACCCAACATAGCAATATGATAATTATGAAGCGACTTTTGAAAAAATTTTTCATGCGAACGATTTATGAAAAATTTGCATATTTTTCACTATATGCAAACGTTTACAAAATATGCTCCTATTCCGTCTTTCAAATGCACTCTTCAATATTCTTTTTTGTGCATATAACAGAGCGCCAACCGGATGCATGTTGACCAAGTAGAATATGCCGGTATGTACCTGTGCCTATCTGTGGCTTCCGTACTTCGATGAAACGGAACACACAAAACTTATGAGACAAGCTTTGTTTGGAAGAGAATTTTACCCACTTTTTAGAGCCTTTTGAGATTATTTACAATATTTCAAAGTCCTCCTTATACGACGTCTAAACGATACTGTGAACAACTGGTCAAACAACATCACGGCGATTACAACAGATGCGTAAACGCATGCATTTGTTGATCACGCTTTCAGCTGCACTTTGTTTGGCATCAGCGATGTTCATTTGCACTTCGTAAAAGTAGTTCGATCCGCCCTGTCGAACTTCCCTACAGTTTATTTCAACGCTGAGGTTCAAGCACACCCACTTTAAAAGGATGATTGAGCTGCAATCCCTTCCGATCACTTCTATGGCAATACCATAGAAGTGGCACAAAAAATACATTTAAAAAATGTAAGACAGCTGCATATTTCTGCTGTAACTAACGCAGAGATGGTCTTGATAGGACCCTTCGTAGTGGCGGTTGATCAAAATTTGTGAACATAAATCTTGCAGCTAACAATCGTTAAAATAATTAACGTGTGTTGTTAGGAATGAGCTTTTTCGAGCTGTATGGAATCGCACATTTGGCACTATTGGCACATAGAATTTCAGGATGTGGACATCGGATTCACTTCACAGAGTGTCCATTCGATGCTGCGAAGGAAGGACAGTCGTTGATGTGAGGGGGGGGGGGGCAATTTTATGGCTGCCTATTGCGCATTAAATTTTTCATCCGCTGGTGATAGATATTTCACTGGTGTAACTCAGGTATAGAAACGCACATATTATACATATATGGGAACGCCAATTACATGAGATGTACCCTGGTGTTACTATCTCGTGGCGCAAGTATCTGCCACGAAAATGTCACGTGCCAGAAATATCCCATAATGGAAGTGGTAGAGGCGAGGGCATTTTTATGACGATGTGATCGGTCTCTTCCGCCCTAGTTGAAAGGACATGGAAAACGACCTGGTACAGTGGCTTTTGAGGAGAGGGAGGGAAGGGAAGCGTATTTCGGCACATTCAAAAGAGATGTTGGTTAGAAGGAGAGGGAGAAGAGAACGACGTATTAATTTCGGAAACTCTAAAAATATTTAATATAAGGGAGGGAGAGGGGTGGGGGGAGGGTATGTTCCAGGATATCAGTAGAAGTGTATTATAGTCTTGTTACCTTGCTGTTTTTTGCGATTCTTGTAGTGCTGCACGAATATATATTTCTCTCCCTAGACGGTTCAGGTTTATCCAGGTTGTCTCCTGCATCCTCTGTCTCTTTCACAACCGCATGCACGATTTGGCATTTTGCGTAGAGTCAAAATGTTCCCGTCGCACTTGACCAAAATGCGTCCGCATAGGTGTTTTAAAGGTGTTTTAAACTGTGATCTTCAACAAAAGTTCAGTCGTTTGTAAACGGTCCAGGAGGTGTGTCCATGCGGCTGGTGCTTTATGCTAATTAAAAACAATTCTAGCACTAATTAATCGGACATTTTATTACGTTTTACTTCGGAATTGAACTTTGATCTTCTTTTTCTCTTGCATTGCTTGAGATCTTAATTGTTGTTTTGTTGCGTCCAATACTATGCTGAAACGTAAAAGTATTATACCTATGTATTACGTAATAGTGCTATTTGCAGATGAGGGTGCTACTGAGGACGCGAAGGTCTTTATCGTTCAGTACAGCAACATTCGCATCTCGGAAAACGAAACGACATCCGAAACTGAAGGCTGTTGAAGTACAGCAACAAAATGCATTACATAACGAGGAGTTGTTACGTGTTCCGTCAACGTCAAGTGCTTCTGAGAGTTTCACAGAGTTTATGCTTGATAGGTATGGAACAGAACTTAGACGTCTATCGGCTAGCCTAAAGGAACACGTGGAAGCAGATCGAGCTGGTCTCCAGAAAGTTGGTCTTCCTTTGTTGCCTTTTTTTTGTTCTTAGTGCCACCCAAACGCTCTAGACAAATTATCGCGCCACATACGGTAAAATCCCAAGAATTTGCTCGGCCCAACCGTCAAGAGTTCTGCTGTAATTTCACTGTGATTTACATAAACGGTGAGTCATATTCGTCCTCAGCCCTCTACTGCCTCTGTCTCCCTCACCCTTCGTCCGCCAAACAACTTGTAATTTGCGGCTTCTCTTTTGCGCGTATTTTACTGGGTTGGTGTGTTTGCAAGAAACTACATCGTCATGCAGTTGGAGAAGCGACGTATGGAAGCCTTCTAATTTCAAATGAGAATGACTGGATGCGGTAGTTATGATGTGTTTTTTGAGATAAAAAGTGCTGGTTAAGGTGGGATAGGGTGTATCGTGCATTTAGTGGAAAAGCAGTGTTATTTGTACATTGAAATTTTGTTTTTCAATGATACTGCCATACATCTGGAGAGGAAGAATTTCTTATCGCAACTTACATTGTATGGTATCTTTATTGACCTCATCGAAGCTTTTTATTGATTTGCGACTTATGAGCGTAATTTGTGATAGCGTTTAACGTTCATTTTTTTAAATGGCAGTTTGTAGAGAACCAGAATTGTACTCCTTCATCTTATCTAAGAACTGGGAATTTTTTTTTTGCGGAGTGAACATTGCAATCCATACACTATATACACATTTCCTCTCATTTCAGCGGTAATTTTGAAGCCATTTGCAACTGAAGTTCATGTGAAGATTGCAATCCGTACCCTTTTACTGACTTTTTCGATAACTACGAATCCGACGATATAGAAAATTTTCTGCATTTTGGTCGTAAAATTCTTTGAAAGCAGTTTGGTTACCTATCTGTTTGATGCAGTTTTTTCTTGTTGAAAATATGTCAAAATGCTTCAAGAAGGGGGACTAAGTTGAAGATCACTCGAATGGGTGAATAAGTTTGGCTTTTTCCCCAACTACTGAATGCACCTTCTCAAACGCCATGATAGATTTATCGCATACAAAATGGATTAATATCGTGGAGGTGCCAAAATCGTTTTCAAACAGCTCTTCGACCAAACAGTAGCTAAGCTCTAATATACCTTTGAACTTGGACTGTAACGAGTGGACTTTAAAATGTATGGACTGTAGTGATCATTAATCTTTATATAAGTTGTTTTAATTTGGGATTCTTTTTAGCCAGATTACGTCACTTCGAGTTAAACTTCGGGGTTGAGTGATTTTAATTGGCCAAAGAGAGACTAGGTTGGACAGGGTCTCTGCGAAACGGTGCCTCCAAACTGGGGTCTGAATTCCAGTGCGAACTGCTTTGAAAGGACTTTTGTAGTATCATGTGCGAGCTGCCATATCTAGAGAGGGAAGTGTATCTGAGGAGAAACTGTATTGAGAGTAGAGGAGAGATGAACTTTTTCTACGGTACTCCTGCTGGCGACGACTGATACATTTATCGCATGATCGTTCCACATAGTCGTAAAGTTAAGCTGATTTATGAGGGTTTGAGGAACGGACCGGCCAGATCGAAGTGATTTTGCGCTGGAAGTAATTCTTAAATCAAGAAGATCAGAGATCAGATAGGTCACAGAAGTGCCCAATATGTTATGGTTGTGGGCGAGGTTCGCGGTGAGGATGGCGGCTGTTGAATACTGCCATTATTCAAACTATCCAATCGTGTACCTTTCTGATCGATGCATCAAGCTCATTTTGATATCTTTCAGAGTTGTAATCGACGTAAGTACATTCTGGAGTGCCTAAGAAAGGCGTTGGTGGGAAGCAGTGATCGGCTTGTTGTTCCCGTCGGGTCTACAGGCTCGGGTCTCGCTGGCTTGAAATCCGATCTTGATGTTGTTCTTGTTTCTTCGTTAGATGACACCAAAAGAGCCAAGATGATAGAGAGCTTTTCCAACGAGAAATTCCGGATGTGAGTTCCCTTCCTCGTAATTCAATGTTGTTAGTGAATGTGTTGTTTTAGAACTGGAGCGTGGTGGGTAAAGAAGATTTTAGGCATATGTGAATGCTTTTATCCGTTCCATTGAAGAGAATGTGGCATACTTCTCTGTGTTGCTTGAGTGCATCAGATTTTTAAGTTTCAGTGATTCTCAGTTCGTTTAATTTCTTTACTTTTTTTGCTTTGTTCAAGGTTCCTGAACCATATATTTTTAATGAAAAGCGAAGAGACTGGGCGGTTTATAAAGGAGTGATTCAGCGATTGTACATGTACGGATAAGAAGGCGCCGCTTATAAATGCTACTAAAGTTGAGCAGATATGCCTGAAATTCTCCTACACATGTTTTGGGATCTTGTTTGATAGTTTTGTTGCGTCTAGGATAGGCGCTATTCTTTTTCCCTGGTTTCGGAGCTTATAAACGAAATAACCCTTTTTTTAAACGAATATACCATGTTGCCATGTGTGAAACCGCCGGAAACTGCGTCGTTTGGAGGTTTTTAGAGGAGGATCCCGGGGGAGTTGACGTCGAGGAACGAATTCACTCGGATGAGCATACTGATTCTTTACTTTGTTACTCCATACGAATCTGCGTTCCCGTTTCATTCCTGTTGTTTTCTTCAAAGCCGGAAATTTTATTGTCTCAGGGCTTTATTTAACGATGTGGCGGTCTGCTTGTTGGCAGCCAGAACTGTGAACATTTCATAAAACGGAACGTTTTCCATACGAATCTGCGTTCCCGTTTCATTCCTGTTGTTTTCCACAAAGCCGGAAATTTTATTGTCTCAGGGCTTTATTTAACGATGTGGCGGTCTGCTTGTTGGCAGCCAGAACTGTGAACATTTCATAAAACGGAACGTTTATAGTGCATACATGAGGAAGGTGCAAGGCGCAGTGAAGAAGCATGATAACCGCGGGGAGTTTGATTGGGATAAGTCGTTGCTGCTGTGGAAGGTACGTGTACCCGTAGTTCGACTCTGCACCAAACTGGGCATCGACGTCGATATACAGTTTGACAATTTACACTCCATACGTAACACCAACTTCGTCAGGCATTGTGTCCAAGTAAGTTTCTGTGCACCTTTGTTGAATGCTTGCACCGTAGCACAGTTAGTGAGTGTTGTCGAGGCTGGGGAAGTGGTTTGCGCTTTGGTCAAGTTTGTCAGAATAATATGGTATAAGCCTTTATGATGACGTTGCCAAGGATGATGAGTCTAACCAAAGACGTCGCATACTTGCTTATCCAGATCTGACAGCACCGTAGGCAAGATCAGCTCACTTTGGTAACAGTTAAACGAACACACAGTATCGAGTACGAGTGCAAAGAACAGCAACGAAATCACCTTATCGGATTGATGCGGAATGAAGTTGTGAAAGCATCCATTGTTGAACTTCGTAAGTCCAGTTCTTTTTTGACTTATACAGTTGATTTGTCTTTTGTACTCATCCAGGCTCAAGCACTTTTCTGAAATTCGCCGCCGAATTCTCGTTCATGGTGCGCTGTGCAAGTGTTGCATATCTTGAATGGAATATTTGCGGAATAAGTTGTTTAATATATGACTTCCTAACCGCTTCTTGTCCTCTCGTTCTTCTCTTTCTGTATCTCTCCTTCGCTTCCTACCTCTCTTGTATCCACCAACACGCATTTCCGGTCCTGGCTGTAACATTATTCAGGAACAGCTAATTCACTTCCCGAATCGTCAACATTTGTTCTGTCCTAGTGATGGATACACGGTGGAAGGTAGTTAATTTATAGGAGGATGCACGAGTTTCATTGCTGAATGCGTGGGCACAGCGGTGGATGATGGCGATGCGTTTGAAGAATAGCAGAATTGGCATGTTCTCTAGCTATCACACCACAATGCTCATCATTCACTTCTTGCAGGTTTGTCTCGCTTTGGATACACTTGTTTTTTTTTGTTTTATTCCCTCTGATGGAAGCACATCATACTATAGCATCCAAACCTCGTTGCTCCAATCGAAGGTCCTCGAGAATAGGGCCAAATGAGAAGAGTTTTTAAATAGGCAAGGGTACGACTCAAAATGCTTTGTTTTAATTTAGGGAGTTGTGAACACAAAATTTTGATGGAGTCCTCCTGGGTGTGCTAGGGCAAGAACGTCTTTTGAAGGGAAAAATCGATGCAGCGATTTAATCGGATTTAATATCATGTACTGATCACGTAAATTTATAAGATCTAGAGGCAACGGGCTAATTGAAAGCATTTTTGTTCCGTTCAATATATAATTCAGCGATTGGTCCATATAGTACAGCTCATGTTTTTTTTTTCAGCGCACTTGCCTCATTTTTTGCTCATATAGAGGTAAATCCACTCTCGCAGTTTTCAGATTTCTTGTTTGTTTCTTTCTGAGCTTGAACTAGATTGTTTTCGAGTTAGTGTGCTGTGAAGAAATGCGCTGTTATTCCTATCTTTCTTCATCTGGGACTTAAGTTATGGTAGTGAAGTTTATCTGTGTTTTGTATGCAAGTTATTTAATTTTGCAGCATTGGGGCACGCTCCGATAGCTGTATCTTGCATACTTGATGCATACGGAGGTGCGTTTATGTATGTTTAAATTGTTATGTGGATGACAGTGAAAGATTAAGGGGGCATTGGCTATGTTGAAGTGAGGAGTTTTCAGTGCGCAGAGTACGCGTCCGGCCCAGTGCTTCCACAGATGTACGACATGCACTGCGATCAGCTCAGCCGTTTGCTGCCAATTGAGAAAATCGCACAAATGCTTGAACAACCTTTGGTTTGTTTACTGTTGCTTTAATTCAGCTTCTTCACGTTATTAACATAGACAAAGAGGATGGACCTCAATTAAATGCATTTCTGATGTGCTCTGTTTATGGCCGAAATTCTGCTGTAAGCAAAAGTTTAGCCATAAGCGTTTTTTAGGTGCGGAGCGGGAAGGGGAGGGTAGAGTAGGTGTCATCGTCCCAATCCCCGACCTCCACCATCCCCTCTACTTTCATGCCCCCTTTCTTCATCTACCTCGATCAGTGCGCTCTTCAGTTTTTCTTGTTCCGGTTTGTGCTGATTGCTGCGCAACCATGAAGTGGTCCACTGTGGTTTTTAAGTTAATATTCGTTAGCGCGCATGTAGCAGAACTTTTATCCGCACTGTAATGATGAACTTGGCAAAACTGAATTGTTTTCTATTGCATCTATGCGCAGACCTGCATCTGGGATGAGTCAATAATCGTGCAAAGAGCTGGGGGAGTCACTGAGCTGGAATAGCTCATTCATCGCGGCTCATCTGTTTTGTTGGTTCAGTTTTGCCAAGACTTTACCCTCTCTATTGTATCAGGCTAAACATTAGTGCTGTGAAAAGCAAGCTACTGAGAAGGAGTACTGCAGAATAGCGCTGTTGCACACGTAATGTGGAGGTGTGGAGTCTCATCTTTCTTGTAGGTCGACGCTTTGAGTGGGATACCTCACGTGTCTTGATTGAGAGCTGAAAGGAAAAAGGAATTAGGAGATTCACAGCCTGCTTCTTAAAAACTTGAGGGGAGGGGGTGAAGGAAGCATGCGGAGAGATGAACATTTTCCCTTTTTAGGTCATTTTTTTTTCACACATAATTCATATTAAAAGAAAGTTCTGACGATTCCCAGCTAACGTTTCGACCCAGCAGAGTCTTTCTTCGCCCTTAAGAATTTGATAGAATCTCAGATTCCATTTCTCTTCTTCCTCCGTTCCCAAGATCCAGTTCTGGCAACACATTTGCATATCTCATTAGTGTTTTTGGTCAAGTGCCAATAAGTGCTTCAACTCTATCATTTACTGGGAATTTAGTATAACGCCCTAATATTTTGTGCAGGTGCATGCTCCAATAAAAAACGACCGTTCACCAACTATCGCAGAGATCATTGTGCGATTCATCGATTTCTATTCTAAAATCGATTTCCACGAATCGGCGCTTTTAGTCGAAAGTGGTCAAATTATTCAGAGGTAAACTTTTTTTCGTCTTTTCTCATATTTGTTCAAATTTTTGATAATAATTTTAAATTTTAAAATAGTGTTTTTTAATGTGTAAGCAATTGTCGGCTGCAGTCGTTGTTTATGCTAAGGGGTGAAGTCGATATGCGAGGAGAAGGGTTGCTTGAAGGGATCCAGTTTATAATGTTGATGTGCCGTTGCATATCTGTCCAGTCAGCTTCATTTTTCATTTAGAAGCAACGCAATGACACACCACAACTCTCCCGGTCATTCTTTATTTCATCTGCGTTATTAAACTGTCAAGCATTAATGCCGCAGCCATTAGGCCATTAGAACAGCGTATAGGCGACTTATCTCAGACTTTTGCCAATTTTTATGCCAATCTTTAGTACGGAAGAGCGGAAGGGAGAGGGTGCGGGAGGCTGATTGTGTATGGTTATCATCGTTGTTAAATTATTTGTAGCCACAAAATCGATTCTCGTAAAGGTGACTTATCCCTGCAGGACTTTCCATTTTCAAGATTACTAAATCAAAGTCGCCGTCTGTTCTCATATTAAGTAGCACGAAAGGATAGGTGAATGGGAGTGTGGGTCGACGCGTTACTTGTGAATACTGTGTTCTGAGCAAATCATCACGGGATGAATAGTGGTGTTGTGTATGGTCCTAGAAGAGAAAAAAGAGTAGCAACTGGCGAGCCGGATATTTGAGGCAGTGCTTCTATAAGAAGCCAGTAGTCGCCCACTATTGAGATTTGTTTTTGGCATGTGACTTGGCGCTTGATATAAGGTTCCTAACATTCGCCGAAAATCGGTCTTCTGCTTCACCGACTTAATTACCTTACTCTCAAGTGATTTTGCTGCGATACGTTGATGTTCCCTTAATTTTGGCTATAGGATTTTCAGTCTTATAATTTCCGATTTTTCACTTGTCGAGTACCAAATTCGACATTCTCCCGACATCCAAATTTCGACATTTGTAAGCGTTAATGCGAAATGTGCTTGCTAAAAATTTTTCACATTTTAAGCCATTAGATAAAATTGTGGTATTTTTGTGTTGAAAACGACAGCGCCTTTTTAAATTGTTCTAGTTCATTCTGTTCCTTGGCTTCGCAGCTGGGATCTGAAAGAGTGAAAATGATTCTTTTCGATTGCATAGCAAGAACAGCTTCGAGGAAAGGATGCCCAGGGTGGTACCTTTCGAACAGCAGCAGACTTTTTGACTAAACCCTTTCATTCCGCCTTGTGGAAAGGAGCCAGCATTTGTCCTTGATGTTATTTCGCGCCTGTCTGAACGTTTCATGTTTATACATGTGTACAGTAATAAATTCAAATTAAGGGCGGATGACTCACGTGATCTGCTGATGATTCACGACCCGTATTCCCCTGAGACGATATGTAACGTGCATTCGGGAGCAGAACGTCTAATGCAAGCGTTTGCGGTTACAAAAGAAGCGATGGCATCTGGTGTTGGACTGAATTGGCCTATGCGGATGCGAAAATAATTTTATTTGTTAATCGTTAGGATAAACTATAGAAGTTGCGTTTGTATAATTGAAGAAGAGAGATGCTTGTGCCAATTATTAATATAAGGCCTTAGACCGTTCGAAATTCGAACTATGCTCATAAAAATTTCAGGATTTTCACGGTTTTTATTGAACGGCAGAAAGTATATGAAAAATTAAAAATTTCGGTGGAAAGCAAACAAAATTCGCTAAATATTTAAGTAAAATGCGATAATTTTGAGCATTTTTCTAGTGATAAATGAAAAAATTGTTGAAAAATCCGCTGGGATGAGGAAATATTTCTTTCTTAATTGCTCACAACTCTCCTTTTCAAACATTCCTCCTTAATAAGATAATGGACGCGTGTTTTTTCTTTTGCATTTCCGCGTGGCCTCTATCATGAAATTTTAGTCGTAGAAACTTTTAAAGAGGTGTTTTTCTTGCGTCGTGCCTTCTCGTTCGTGAACTTCTTGGTTGACTTCGCGTCCTTTCTGTTTTTTTTGTACTTTGCCCTCAAATTTCATGCACTTTTAAAGTTCATTTGAAGCTTTGCGAAATTCATTCGTAACCGAAGTCGAGAAGTTGTGGGCTTAAAGGAAGGCTGGCAATGAGCGAGTAATGCTCAAAAACTATAATAAAAAGTGAGAAGTATTGTTTTTTATGATAAGAGAATATTGGTATGTTGAAGGAAACGAATTGGCGATTGTGTTAGTTATCTGATTTTTTTTTGTCGCCTCATTAGAAATGCTCATAAATTAATGGGTATAATGGTGTGATTCAATGACTAATTGTTATTACAACTCGGAATATGTTTGTGTATTTTTACGTATTCCTTTGATAATAATTTATTTATAAATATTCAGATGAGTTTTGCATGTGTCTTCAAGAAGAAAAGAGGCACTGGGTTTCAGAGGACTCTTCGAAGTAACGTCGTACAGGCGTCAGGTTTTCGAACCAAATTCCTGTATCTTATGTCCCCCCTCCTTCTTCCCTGTTTCTCCCTGTGATCTACGAAACCCTTCACCTAAAGCAACAGTACATTCAGTTAGAAGATGGAGTTGTGTCTTGGTTGTTGTTGTCAGGGTTTTTTATGAACATTTTTTTGAGCTCTTATTGATTGATGTTTTATATGAAAAACGACACACGAATTCTATGTAATAAAAATGCGTATTGTTAAGCAGTGGCACTAGCAATGGGATTCTTGTCGTTCATTCAGCGATCTTTACTTTTATGTCGAATTTTTAAACCGTTTGACGGGTCAAGTTTTATGGTTAGTGGTTGCACCTGTTCTAATATAAAACTGAATTCGTAGCTTGCTTGAAGGCGGCGATGGATGTTCCTCTGAGAATATCCGTTATTTATTGACTAGCTTTTTATCCAGAAAAAAAAATTTTAAAGAAGTTCTGTGGGATTTTTTAAATTGATTTTTTCTTTATAAAATCGATGAAATAAAAGTTGATAAGCCGTCTGCGAAATTAATATTAGGCAGTCTCATTCAGCATTTTATATTCCGTTCAGTGCTTGCCGATTCTTTTAAAATAACGTTTCATTTAAAATTCATTCTAGCAGTTTTTTTTTCTTTCAGTTGACTTATGTCAAATTTGCGTTTTCTTCGTATAAATCGCCGACTTTTTCGTTTGAATTTCGTGAAGAAGAAATTTCATCATTCACAACAAATCGCAGCATCGAGTTAGTGATTTCTATATGTTTTGTTCACAATTATTATTTTATATTTGGGCAGAGCTCATTCGTTAAATTGATCTGTTAATTACGAATTGGAGCGCCAATTGTTAAATGTTTCTGATTATTTTTATGACTGTATCTGAAATAATTACTGAAAAAATTGAAAAATAGAATAATATTTTTATTATGACTGTATCTGATTAAATCCCTTTGTATCATCTTTGTATTATCATAAAGGTAGTCCGTGCCTATCGACTAAATAAAAGATTCGTTTTGATTCGATAAATCAGCAAAAACATCCATATTTATGTTCTATTTCCACTTTTGTGTTCCCGCAGCATGATTGATATGCAAGCTAAGCAATTTGATCAAAGTGTTGTTGGAATTGAGGAAATTGTCTCAGATTGAGTTTATCAATGTAGTAAGCGCATAAGTATCGCGATACTTGTTTGTCTTTTTCCGTTTGAATAAGCTAGAGAGCCATCCGTATGCGATTTGAAGCCACCGAATTGAAATTTTCCTTTCAAGATCGTTTCATGCATAAATGTGATCTCGGAAGTTTTTTAAACTCTGTTGCGGATTCTAATATGGCAAAGTATTGAGGTCGGGTTTTTTTTCTTAAAGAAACTGTTCATACAGGTAATGATCGTTCACACTACCCATTTTTCTTCCTGGCGTTCCTTTTTCTTAAGTGCGATAAGAAATTGCCGAAACCTAACGATGGTTTTAAAATCGATGCGACAATTATCGGCACAATGATAAATATTTTTCTTAGGTGTAAAGTGGTATGAAAATTTAAGTTTCGAAATGCTAAAAGTAGCAACCATTTTTGTGATGGTAAACCGAAAGACGAATGATGAAAAGCGAATAAAAAATTATCATAACATCCTTTAAACGTCTTATCTCCGTTTAATCATCGTTATGCACATTGTTTCTAAATGTATGAAACGATTTTACTGCTGGTAACGTTTCTCATAAATCTTTGTTCGCTTTTTTCTTTGCGAAAGGTTATGGTTCTGAAAATTTTTAATTGGTCCCATTATTGGTTTTGCCATTACTCTTGCAACTTTTGTTTTGCGTACTTTTGTTTTGCGTGCAACTTTTGTTCTGCAATACTTTAGGATCGAATGCAGCGAAAATCGATGAAAATCGTGCTTCCACTTCAAGACCATCGTTTGGAGCAATAAAGTCACAATATCCGGAAAAGATCATACGATTGGATGAACTTCTCAACGATGCACAGCAAAAATATCGAAGCAAAAGCGCACAGGTATCTTTTAATACAACATTTCTTTGCATCTTTCGTCAACGCAAAGCCAATTTGCCCGACATATGGACGTTATTCTCGCCAATTTTTGGGCAATTTTGTGTTAATAAGTGAAATCTCAAAGTCATGCCCGACTGCTTTTTATGATTCCCATTCGTTAAAAGAAAACCAGAAATGGTTATGCTCGGTTTTCCAAAGTGCATAATTTAACTATGATGGAGAAAATGACAATATATAGATTGCGCTTTTTTATATGCAGATTGATGGTTTCCTTCTGAGAGAAGCATGTTCGAGTGTTGTTCACGACGGTGTGTTGCCACTTTTTAATCAGAACGATAGATTCTAGAAGGTACGATTCAAAAAGCAAGTATTGGAGCGCGAGAGATAGTGAGAGAGAATGGAGAATTAAAAATGGGACGAAAAGATTTTGAAAATCGCTCATTCAATTTTTTTTTGGGATGGGGGGGGGGAGGAAGGGGTATTCCCATTGGGAAGCGACGATCGGATTTTCCTTCGCAATTCATAATAATAAAAGAATTAGGTGGAGGTCAGTGCTTGATATATTTAGTTTGATGGACGCAATTGTGCACATTGTATACAAGAAGAGTTCTGTGAAAGCGAAGTAAAATTTACGAGATTTATATGCGAACTACATAAAACTTCGAAGCAAACGCACTTGAAAAGTAAGCGATGAGCTTTTCTAATGATCATCCTCGAATCACCTTAATTTTTTTTTGGTTGGGGGGAGGGGAAGGGGGTGAATATTTGAATGTTGGCACAACGGAGATATGTGCGTTCATTTTAAATGAGAAATATTGGATTTCGTTCCACTTTCAGAGGCAAATGGAAATGCGTGATCTAGTTTCACGGATCGAAAAGAGAGCTTGTTCAGGCAATTCGCGCCTTGTAGCGATTGGCTCTTTATCGAATTCATTCGTTTTCGACGACAGCTCTGATGTGGATGTATGCTTCTTTCCACTTTTACCGCCTGATCGTCGATCTCAATTTAATGCCGACTTGTATCAAAACATCACCTTCAAAGAGTGAGTTGTACGATATTTCGACATGTAAGAGTTCAGATGACGATAATCTACCACTTTGGAATCAAGGCTGTGGACTGCAACAGCTTTTGTTTTCTGATTATTTTGCCAAAACTATATGTGGATAATATGAGCTCTTCCCAATGGATAATATGAACAAGCCGCGGGTGAGCTTAACCCTCAATTTCAAAGCAAGAGCTGGTAAATCGCGAATCGCAGCTTGATATCAAGCTGAGGTCATAACCGGTTCGAAACAAGTGTGTGAAGAGAAGAGGGAAGGAAAAACAAAGAAAAAAAATTGCAATCGTAAGGAATCGGCAAATCGCTGCAGTCGCCAGCTGAGGTCAGATCAAGTCAAGGAATTTCGAAGAGGGTAAAGCATATGAGTTCACCTGCGGCATTATTGGCATGTATTTGATCCTGACTAGGCTTGATCCTTTTCCTTGCATTTGCATTTATTAGCTTCGCTTTTTTTTGTTTGTATTCAGAAATTGTTTTTACCGTTCAAAAGAATTCCCAGTATTAATTTTTTTTCGTCATAATTTGTTTATCCGCAACAAAATACCTTTATTTTATGTTGTAGATTTCATTTAACAAGTTTTCCGGACGTAATGATACTATTTAGCATTCAGACACTTCATGCGAATGATGTTCAAGCGGATAGTTGAAGACGATGAGATAGGTGGTACTTATTTGGATATGGATGAGTGTTTGGTGTTGCATCGAGCAAGGGTGCCGATTCTGGTCATTAAGTATAAGAATGGATTCAGTGTGGATATTCAGTTCTCTAATGATTCCTATCAAGCGATCAGAAACACAAACCTTATCAGACACTATGCAATGGTGCGTACGTCTGCGATCTTTTTTTTTTCACGTGAACCCTCCATCCATGTAAATGGCTTTGTACCGATGGTATAGGTGGAGGGTTTACGTTATAAATGTGGTACGTATTGATTACAGATTTTGCGTATTAAATGAAAATATTTGCTCCTTTAAACTATCGTTATGGGCTGACAATGAAGTCATTAAGACAAGAAATGAGTTTGTGACGTTCGACTTAAGAGCGCTGCAGTTTTGCAATTATAGCGCCGCACAGAAAGGGCTTAATTGACAGCGTTATGTTAGAGCGCTGCGTGGCATCATCACTTAGTGTTAAGGGTGCTTAACAATCTATTTGCGTGATATAATGATTGTTTGCTTTTATTTTCAGGCAGACGGTCGTTTCGGTGCTGTTTATATGTGGCTTCGAACATTATTCCGCTCGTTGGGTATTATGAGAAGTAAGGAGGGACTCTTCTCCAGCTATCACATTCTTTGCTTGGTTGCGCACTTTCTACAGTGCACATCGGTCAGCACCCCTACTCTGTCTTCCTTCATCCATTTTTATTTCCATTTCTGTCGCCGATTTCTTATAGCTTGTTGAAAAAGCCATCCTTAAGCTTCCAAAATCTTTCTTTTGTTAGGATTGTTAGGACTTGTTAGGATTCCAAAAGTATAATATAACACGCAGCATAACAAAATGGAACAATTACTATAAAATAACGCGAAACATAATAAATTAGGACATGTGTTACTTTTTTGGCTATTTCGACGCTAAACTCGTTTTTGCGTACTTCTAATTTGCTGGCCGCGTCGATTGTACGCCAAAACTGATTGGAGTTGCAGACGGCCTAGTTCGTCTGGATGCAAAGTAGCTGAACAGCTAGATAGAATTTGAGCCTGTAATGAAGTGAGTTCTTTCTACTCTTTGCTTTGTTCAAAAAAAAAACGTAATTTTTCCCACTATATACCAAAATGATCGTAATGATCGCTTTTCACTGCGCATTGATTATGATAAGTGTGTCCACTGAAGAACTCTCAGATTGCCTCTGTGATGATGATGATGATCATTTGCTATCGTTGTGCTTCACAGACTGGACAGTCAAGCCGAAACGGATCCCCTGAAACGAAATTCCCCAAGCATATGCACCTGTTTTGTACGCAGCCAAACTTCCCGAACCCTCTCTAAGCTACGTTTGGTTGGATCATCCGAAGTACAATGGTTTCTTTATGCAGCTGTAAAACATGTTTAGACGATTTGCGACTTGAATTTGAACTCCGAACGTTTTAGAGAGTGAGTGCTCGTCTGTGAAAACACGGCGCTAGCGAAATCGATAGTCTCATTTTAATGGGGAATGTCAGGGTGTTAAGCTAATGGAAGTGAAGCAGCCGACTACTCGTTAGGGTGAAGTACCAACTACCGCACTGAAATAGGCGAGCAGGTACAGAGATCGGTTGATTACGAAATTTGGTAGAATGGGCGGAGGGGATGGAGAAATAACTCTTAGGTGAACATAAAATTGAAACTGTTGCGAATTATGCAATCCCTGGTCGATAGTGTGAGGAAGGAGCAGAGTGGAGTGAGGTTCAAATGACTTTGGGCCAATTAACCAAGTGATGACGTCGTACCGTATTGCCAACGAATAGCTGCAGTGATCATCAATGGTTTTGCGCCCGAATAATTGACGTTCAGCAGTCGTTATACATTGTTTGTTTCTCCTAGTTTAGTTGCTGCCCAATGCTCACTTTCGTAACTAAATGGCTAATATGCCTTTGGACAGCTTATGTTAGTCGAAGCTAACTGAATTTTGAATTTTGCTAAATTGATGCGTCTTTTTGTAGAGGGCGCATCCGTAACTTTTGTTTTGGTGAACTTCGAGTGATGAATATCTCGTTACTTTTAAATGAAAATTTTGTTGCGTAATACGAAAGAGTTGGAAGAGGTCGAAACGTACATTTGGAACAGCGATGAAACCCATTTTGAAAGTGGTGACCAAAGATCGTTATCGAGTCGAGCTGCAATTGCAGATCGCCTGAAAAAGTTTTCAAAATAACTGTATGCAAGGAAGCAGAGAATGGGTAGGGGGGAGTGAAAAATAATGAGAACAAGTGGGAAAAGGCCTGGAAGTTAAGGATGGGAAGATGATGAACTCATCTACGATAAACAGCAATGCCTGAATTCGAAAAACAGGAGGTCGAGAATTAATTTTTGCAATGATCGCGATACTTTCATCTATATCTGTATCGTTTGCTCAACTATGAATTATTAAACTACTTTACAGGGAGCATTGTCGAAACCTGTGCTACCGGTTTTGACTCGTTCACATGCTCACCTAGTGGGACAAGAGTTGGCCATCGAGAAGGTGATCAAAATGCTTGACGAGCCTATTCAACAATGCACACTTGAAGGTCACTTTCATTTGCGGTCGTTGTCACGTTGGTGGTGTTAATTTAGTTGTGAAACAGTCGGTCCAAATGAACGCTCACGAAAGAATTTCAGAGTATTTGAAGTTGTAAATCGAATGCGCTAAGGATAATTCGTTACACAAAACGATATACAGATTAGTGGTACATACATAATAACCAATTTTGCATGGGTCTATTTGGCGTAATGGGAGTTTAATTGCTTCAGTCTTCTCTCTCTGTTGGGCTCTTTCATGAATCAGCATTCCGATCTAGATCAGCATTATTCCTTTAATTTCGTAAAAATGAAGATTCGGTTTAAAAGAGCCGTTTTTTTTTTTCAAATTCGAAGGAAGTGAATGCATTCTTAGATTGCCTCGAAGAAAGAATCTCCAGAGCCTGGCCGAAGATGGGGCCCAACTCAAATGAATAAAGCACCGTAGTAACGTGATCATAACAAAATTTCGTGTTATCTACGTTTAGTTTTTGGTTTTTAGTTGTTTTTTTAACGCACAACTATTATTCTCAATGTTTAAGTAATCGATCTTGGACAGATATTTGTCTTTCCAAACACAGAAAGGAATGAAAACTCAAATGGAATCTTGCCGATAATCGATGCGCATTTTAATGACGAAATATCGAATGATTTTTAAAATGTTTTTCATTTTCAAATATTTTCAATCATAAACGTTTTTCGTTTCGATATGTTGAGGCGTTAATCTCAGTTTGGATATTCAGATTGGCATAGTGAAAATTCGATGTCGGCTGGTGAGTTGGCCATTCGTCTTATTGATTATTACGCGAACATCGATATATTTCGTTGCGCAATCTCGTTGCAAAAAGGAACTCTTGAACGAAAGTCGGTTTCTTTTTTTGCTTGATTCATTATCATATTATAGTTTTTATTGTTTATCTTCTTTGAAAGTGTAAATATTTGTCCGTGTCAACAGTATGAACTGAGGTTGTTTACTTCAATTTCTGAAAATTATAGTGGGTCACCTAAGTTTGACTAAGTTTTGCTGCTCATAAATTTCGACACAAACTTTACGAGTCACTAGTAAATTCAGCATTTCACGGTTTTCGATACAAAAAGGCGTTGAAGTGTGGAACTGTACAAATATCCCGCAGGAAAATGCTTTTATTAATGCGCGAGTGCTAACGGAGCTAAAAGAGCTGAAAATTGCTTTTATAACGTCGCTCGACATTTACTTAATCGTCATATCGAGAGTTTTGCTTTCTTATGGACAATTTCTCTCAAAAAGTTTTTTTTTTCAAATTCCGGTTATTTTTCAGTATTTGTCGGCCCGACGAATATTGATGGTTCCTCGTAAGACCCGATATTTGTAGGTGTCCTGTAGTTTGATGGATATTGCTGATGTGTAATTAGAATATGGTTCGAAAAGATTTGTTTCTTGGAAAAAAATAATTTTTCTCTTTGACGATCGACAAGTCCTGGAAAAGAGAGATTAGAATTCTCGAAGGGACGCAAAAAGCATTGGAAAACTGGTAATTAGAATGGAAAAAGGAAAGGAAAAACGTCGCATTTTGAGTGCGCTAACGCCATTTCGCGTTCTTCAATTGTTGACTAAGTTTTGCTGTTCATAAATTTCGACACAAACTTTACGAGTCACTAGTAAATTCAGCAGGTCACGGTTTTCGATAAAAAAAAGGCGTTGAAGTGTGGAACTGTAGAAATATCCCGCAGGAAAATGCTTTTGTTAATGCGCGAGTGCTAACGGAGCTAAAAGAGCTGAAAATTGCTTTTATAACGTCGCTCGACATTTACTTAATCGTCATATCGAGAGTTTTGCTTTCTTATGGACAATTTCTCTCAAAAAGTTTTTTTTCAAATTCCGGTTATTTTTCAGTATTTGTCGGCCCGACGAATATTGATGGTTCCTCGTAAGTCCCGATATTTGTAGGTATCCTGTAGTTTGATGGATATTGCTGATGTGTAATTAGAATATGGTTCGAAAAGATTTGTTTCTTGGAAAAAAATAATTTTTCTCTTTGACGATCGACAAGTCCTGGAAAAGAGAGATTAGAATTCTCGAAGGGACGCAAAAAGCATTGGAAAACTGGTAATTAGAATGGAAAAAGGAAAGGAAAAACGTCGCATTTTGAGTGCGCTAACGCCATTTCGCGTTCTTCAATTGTCCATAAACTGTCTCGAGCCATGAGCGTTAGTCTTATTAAGGTAGTCAATTATAATGCAATATTGTGTTAATTTACGTTCACCTTAAAGGTTTCTGTTCAGTTTTTCTTTCAACGCATACTCAGTTAAGTAAAATGACGCAGTTGAAGTTTTCCAGTTTTCCCAATCTCGTCTTTTCCCGATCTTTCTCAACTTTTCCCAAGTAAAAATGACAACTTTCCCAATGTTTTCCCAATCTATAAAGGCTGATATAATATATGGACGCTCCAATGTTCCAACTTATTTCACGCTTTTTCACTTTTTTTCTTTTCTAACTTTTCGTTCACTTTTTTTTAGTCCGTTAGTTTTTCATTAGAACAGCGCTACACTTCTTCACTTTTGTAACTGATAACGTACACTGCAACGATGAGTGGTTGGCTACGCATCCCTGATCATTTCTGTATGGGAGAAAAAAGCGAATGGAAAAATAAACAGGCTTAAAAGTTCTCGTTTATTATTTTAAAGGAAGTGAAGTTTTAAGTTTTTCAAAAATTTGTTTTCTTCATCTCTTCTATATTCATTATTTGTGATTATTCTATAAGGAAAACGTTTTGCAATTATGAAAAGTCACTTTTATATAGAAAATAATTCTTTTGTACAAATCGACATATTTGAAAGAAAATGTTTTATGCCTTCTTTTTTTTTGTAGAAAGCAACCCTCATCGGCGAACTGGCTTCAGATATTCGATCCATATTCGAAGGCAAACGTTTGTAATCGAAGAGATGCGGGTGACGCATTTCAACGAGCGATCGATTTCATTTTTCATAAAATGCAAAAAGGTCAGTCAACCCATCGTTTTTTGTTTTCTTCATTTCTTCTAGACTCATAATTTGTTAGTATTCTGTAAGGAAAACGTTTTTGCAATTTAAGATAATTCCGTTTTGCTTGATATGAAGATAGTCTGACTAAACTCAAATTTCGTTAAGCAGAAACCAGTGCGAATTAAGTAAGCTGTGAAATTGTATTTTTTTGCATTTTGTTTTTTTTTTTTTGCAAGAGACTAAAAGTGTGATCGATGTGTCGGTCGATATGAGAATATTGACCATTTTCAGGTTTGATGCTTGACTCGTTCCCTTGGTTCCCGGAGGCGAGTGAATTTAAGTTGAAGGGCGAATGGACGAAATGGAGGTTTCTGAAAGGGAAACGTACGAAGAAAGATGAATCAAATGGTGAAAGTGGACGCTTTTTTTAATAGATGATATGGACAAGTGAGCATGTCGGCATTGGCGTACAGAAAGATGAATGGAGAGGTTTAGGGCTACAATCCCTACTTGGCCGAACTGGGAAGAAAAGTAATTCTTAATCCGATATTTGTTGGTTATTTTAGCTGAAACACAAAAAATCATGTTATTCTAAAATTTTACTGTCGGAGGTGAAGATTCCCTGTATTGTTGAAAAAATCGCAACGTCTGTTCACCAGTTGCCTCTCGTTTGGCTATATCCACACACCGAAGCAACCTCGTTTCGATACTTCTAAGCACGCTAAGGAGTATGAATAACAGAACATTGTTGCCTTTTATTCATTTTTCCTCCCTCACGCGTACGGAACTGTGAGACGTAACAAATTGAACAAATAAGGTGCGCGAAATTGCGCCGTACAAATTCCACATGCATTAGACTTCTTCGTGTCTCAGAGTCGTGTACGTATGACATGCGTCTTACTTTTCCGATTTACTATGGTCTCAGATGTGAGAACGTTTTCTTTTCGACGGTATTTGCAAAACAACAATGTGAATGTGAAAATATTACGAATAATAACGGATCTGGTTCATCTATGTGTGTCACATGTTTGGTTTTTGGTGCAGAGCAGGCTCGCCATAATCGAGTTTGAGTGAGTTTTTTGGAGGATGGAAGATGATTAGCAATGGAAGCAGTGATTAGCGATGAAAGCAATGTGATATTGTCTAGCGTGTACTAGTCCGTCTGCTCGTTGATGGAATAGGAATATCACTGCTAGTGATTAGGTACGCGTCAGTTTGTAATCGTATCTATTAACTACGGGTATGGATAAAGCATTTTGCACACATACCATCGTATGCAAAACATTGGTGGGGCGTATATTTCGTCGTTTTTTCTCAGCAGAGCTAAAATATGAACGATTCCTGATCGAAAAGTTATTTTGCATGATGCCTTAGCAATCAGGTTTTCTCATTCATTTCATATGGCGAACGTATGATGCACTCAATGAAGCATGAGAGTAGGCAGTTAAGTGGTCTTGATAATGATAACAGAATAGTTCACCATGAGGTCGACCTTCTAATTATAGGACACCTAGAAGCTCCGGTGGTAGTGAATGGGGAGAGGGGAGGGGAAGGAAGAGAGGTTTTTCATTTTTTGGCAATAGACGGCGTGTTGTGGCTATACTCTAGTGCATAGGTTGCCGTTGTTCGGCTGCAAATCACAGCCAAAGACTATTTCTGTGCTTCGACTGGGCACATTACCCCTGCAAATGCTATTCCTGAAATGTTCCTGAATGTTCGACTAGGCAACAAATGCTATTCCTGAAAATCGAGATATGCTGCATTGTTTCGTCGAAGTCTGTCCAGATTGACATCCGCTTAAAATTAGATTGCCCGAGCTGAAAACAACTTATAACATTTTTCATGAGGTTAACAGAAGGTTGAAAGATAGCTATCAGCAGCATTGTAATTTTCTCGTCGCCACACATTTGAGCATCCACTTGTTGCGTTTTTTCGTTCGAGCTTATGCGCAAATTCCTCGATCATCCCCACCTGATCGACGGACCAGCATCGCATCGTCCAACCCGATCGCTTCGTTTCGGCTTTCCAGCCGTGCTCACAAAGCGATGCAACGAACGTCTTCATGTGGTGTGCGCGTGCGTTAAGCGTTGCGGTCACTGTTTGCGCTCACCGCTTCATCGGTCTCCATTAGCGCCTCACTATTTCGCTTGTCTAGCTTCCTACGTGCTGTGGTTAGTTGCCGCAAGCGTTTCGTGCAATGCCCAACGGCAACGTTGTGACTCCTCGTAACTTGATGAGATAATAAAACTGATATTTATGCTTTATTGTTTTTGCTAACTCTAATTTTTTGTGTCACTTACCTAATCAGTGTTTTCAGCTTATGCTAGTCTTAAAAACGTTTTAACAATTCTGTTCTCTTAGCCGTTCCATTTACCATATTGGTGCAGAGTAAGCTTCTCAGTCAGTACGTAGTACTTATCTTGTAAAGTTGTGGCCTACAGATTTAGCGTTTTAGAAAAACCCATCCATCTATAGCATTTAATTTGCTTTACTGTATTAAGAGTACGACGTTTTCGCGTTCGTTGTGCGTCCATCTATGCGCTTTTGCCAAACTTCTTCTCTAAGTTAGCGTTGTTAAATTTCGATGGTAAGGTATATATTGTTTCGACTTATATTGTTTCGACTGTCTAAGTGCGAAAATATAAAAGACATCATCATTTGCCAAAAGAATTGCATGTTGTTGTAAACATCCCGATTAACGTATCATAGGAGTCGTTAGAGTGAATGCCCAATTCACTTAGGAAGGTTGATCTGAACAGTCGTGATCGATCTCGTACTTTGATTTTTGCCCATTGAGATCATTGTTTTGCCTCGTTTCGGTCGATCCGCATCTATATACGTTCGCAACGATAAATGCACTAGTTCAATCACGTTATCTTATCTCTAGTCGACAACAATAAATCATCATTTATAATGTTTGGTTGAAATCGAATCGTATCATTGCGAGCACATCGTTCACCCAATTTCCAGTATCAACTTACCTTTTTTTTTTTATCCAGGCCATCTTTCCTTTCTTATCGACCAGTTCATTTTTCTTTCTTTTTTCTTTACACGCTTCATTTCGTTGATTGTCGATCTCCGCAATGTTTATGTCGTATGTGAGTCAATCTTTTCCAACTTGAAGCGCTCATGCTTGTGTCGTTACTTTAACATTTCCGAAGTTGTCCTAATGATGTTGAAAATGTTTCTTCACTGAACAAACGATAAACTGAATAGGCATAATTTCAACGCAGAAATTTTAATTGCAAAATTGAGATATCGGATAAGGTCAAATGATCATAAGATCAAAAAAAAATCGAAGAATCGAATCGAATAGTACACGAACACATTTTGAGCACACGTTGAAATTTTTTCCACCAATATGCAGATACAATTTCTATCCAATACGATTTCAAACCTTAATTCATTTCATATTCTCTTTCGATCATTCATATTTGGACCTTAATTGTTTTTTTTTCCAAATCTCAGTTGGTATCACATCTCAGTCTCGGCTACGCTTTGATAAACGAGTGACACTTTTGCGTACAGCTTACTTCACCCTTTTGCGTACAGCTTACTTCATTTCTGAACTACGCATATTGCTGCTTCCAGTAGTGTTCGACATTAGCAAGCTCAATTTATGCGATTTCACTGAAACGTTTCCACAGTTTTCAAATGATCAGCTGTAATCGATATTATCATTAGCGAAATGTTTACTCATTAAGATTCATAAAACCATTCGATCTAACTTAGTTTGTTTGGTTTGGGGAGATATAGCTAAAAGACCTTTTGTTGGTAACATTATGTTGTTTGATGGTGATATGAAGAACATTTTGCCTTTAAAAATTTTTAAATCTCCACTGGCACCGTTTTATGTAATAAACGTTGTTCTTAGAAGCTATGCTAAAAGGCGCATATAGGCGGTAACATGTTGTCTATCTTGTTGCATACTGATAACGCATTAGGGCGAAGAGACATTTGTATTGTGCAGTGGAAAGAAATCGGGCGCACAGGTGGAAGCGATCATGTTTTACTTTACACAACTAGAGTACGACTTTTGCGCACCTGTAGCGAATAAAATATTCGGCGTTATTTCTATAAAGCTGGATAAAGATAATGTTATGCGGCTGCATTGCTTTGAAACAGCGCCCTATACGGGTTAACGGCACAAGAGCATCGCATAGTGCAGCCAAAAGTGGTTTTTTTTTGTTTCAGAAAACATTAGCTTGATATGTACAAGTACTTACTGGCTAATAAATAACAGTATTGCCATGTTGCTAATGAACGTTCTAATGGCTGATGTTTCCAGGGGAATGAATCTTCACTGCCAATGGAGATGTGCAGCAACTGTAAGTTACTTTAGCATTCTTCTCATACTAAACGGTGGTGCTTTCAAGAGCCACGGCAACTTCACTGTCCACTTCCATTCCATTCATGATTTCAATCCGTTTTGAAGACACTAACTGTTGACGACTGAATTAAGTTGCTAGCAGTTTCTTATAAAAGATTGTCTAGTGTTGAAGCAGATTTCCATAGCATGACAGTATGGCAACTTGCTCGTGTGTTGCACACTCTCAGCATAACTAGTAACTAAACGTTACGCTATTTGAAACCAAGTGATTCTTTTAGACATAACTGTAAACGGACTCTATTTTAAGAAGAGATTTCTAACTGGTCCAGAGCACTAAAGAGTAAGAAAAGGGTAACAACATGCTAGGCAGCAAAAGAGGTCAAAATTCACTAACGTATATGAATCTTTGAAAGATGTTGTCTCAGATGAACGAGAAAACTTTAAAGACGAATTGCAAGCTTTAATATCTGTTCTTCATTTCTTGACACGTTTTACAACAACGAATTCCTAAATCTTCCGTTATTTTTTTTACAGCAGGTTTTAAAAAACTTTGTCCTTCCGTTTTTGTCATCGTTTTTCTTATAAACGATATATGATATAGAATTGTTGAGCAAGTTTTGCAGTTGATGCATATGAATTACGACGTTTGGCACGCCGTTTCAAGAAGCTTGATCTCGATGGTTCGGGCAGTTTAAGTGTAGATGAATTTATGTCTCTACCCGAATTGCAGCAGAATCCGCTTGTTCAGAGAGTTATCGACATTTTTGACGAAG
This sequence comes from Toxocara canis, assembly GCA_000803305.1. Lineage (NCBI taxonomy): Eukaryota > Metazoa > Nematoda > Chromadorea > Rhabditida > Toxocaridae > Toxocara > Toxocara canis. The sequence goes on from JPKZ01001612.1 coordinate 810,084, forward strand.
ATGGCAATGGTGAAGTCGATTTCAGAGGTATTCTTCCTTAAGTCGTTTCATTATCTGCGTGTTCTGAAATTTCTGAAGTGCAGTTTACTGTGTTACTTCCAATAGAACCCTCCTGAACTATGAAGTCCGCCACTTTCAGAGACGGGGAGGGGGTGGCTGTTTTTCTCGGCTTTTCTTACTCTGAATAACTGTAGAAGTCCCTAGTATTTTTGAGGTGAAGAAGATAATGGCCAAGAGTTTTACTGCCTTGATGGCCGGGTGATTTTTTTCGTGGGACGAGAGAGATGAACTTTGTTCGACGTGTCACCGTACTCTGAAGGGAAAGTTTTCGGCTTAAATAACGTTTTCAAATAAGGAAGCAAGATTTTTTCTTCAGTTTTCGTGTTAAGCGCCATCAAAATTGGAAACTTGGCAAAAGTATCGCTGAAATAAGCAATTTGCAAATAGTTTTTCATGAGATTTTTGAGATCTGCATGTTAGTGAATTGTGCAAATTTGAGTAGAACAGTAATTGACTATTTAACATTCATGAGATAGTCGTTTTTTGATTGATACCTAAGATGTGCGAAGTGTTCCTCACGCTCTTACATGCTGCAGACACCTCATATTAAGCATCATCCTATTTCATTGAATGCAAGCCTAAGAATGTGATTAGAACAGCAGCTTAATCCATCGTCCCAAACAGATAGAGCAACGATAATTCTGCAAGAGTACCAAAGTAGGTAGGCAGCCACACTGATGTCCGAAATTTGGAACTTGCAGTGGAGGGGGGACGGCGGTATTCTGGTCTAAACTATTCGTCATGGGTCGCTTGCTTGACCGCCGGGCGTGGTCATTGGCTCAGCCAGAAATGTGGAGCCTTCGGGGAATGGTGAGTGGTAGGGATTGGGTTAGTCCATGAAATCATACGATGAAAGTGCCACGTTGTCGGAAATCGCTCATTCCGATATAGTCATCATAGTCATAAGTAATTGGCGTGATAGGGGACCAGTCGATAAATGGGGATATCCATCACTCCGATATCAACAGTTCGACAACAGGACAAAGAACACATTGTTATTTGATAATGAGAGCACGAAACAAAACAGCAAATGACACAGGCGATGGAGAATATAGATACATGCTTCCAGTGCTAGGGATGTAGATGAGGAGGTTGGGCGGGTAGCTTTTTTACATATAGCATTGAGACTTTCGGACAGGAAACCGCCTTTTTTGGGATGTGGCGTGTTCCGATTTTAGATCCCGAGGAGGGGATGTTCCTGTTTCTGAACTTATAATATATCAGCCCTCAAAAGAAGTGCAGCTTAACGACCGCTTGTTAATGCAACAACAGCTACAGTTTCAGCAGTTAAGATCCTCCAGCTTCCAGCAGTTCGGATCTCGAACTTAGAGATGTCCATCGAAGCTTACTTAGTGTTCACTGACTTGCTTATCTTGCAGAATTTATCCAGGGAATCTCTCAGTTCAGTGTTAAAGGCGACAAAACCATCAAACTGAAATGTGAGTTTCTTTCACAGTTTACTTCTTTTGAACTTTACATCACTTACATCTATGCGTATCGCTTAAATGTAGCGATTGCAATTCGTTCAGTTTTTAAACATTTTATAGTGAAAGTACAAAGGTTTAAAGGGAGGCGATACAGGCTGAAAATTTTGATTCGAAAGGCGAGCAAATATTGATAGCTTTCCTATTATGTCTATAGAAATTTGCAAACTAAATAGCAAGCTATCAAGGAGCCACTAAGGTTATTTCACACCAGAATCTTCCACACTCCTCCTTCTCCGTTCCTCTATCTTCTAGAATTGATTTGAAACTCTGGCACAAGAGCCCAGCACTGTTATAGAACGAAAATTTCGTCAACTCAGTCATTCGGACTCGGACACTTAGCGAATTTTTGCAGTGCTTTTTTTTTCAATGTTCAGGCTTAGAGAATAGCTTGGCAGCAAAGACGGGTTGTAAGAAAGCGGCCGAAGGTGTCTATGCCAGTTGTTGCTTTACCTAAACCCACGTAGTAATGGAGATGAAGTGCTTGAATTTCTGCTCTAGAATTTCTTTTTGAGCAGTGTTTAGTGGGATGGGAAAGAACGCTGGCTTCAGTAGTTGCAGCTCTCGTATTGGTGCAATGTGGTGATTGGTTACCGTTTTCAGTTGCTTTCCGGATATATGATATGGATCGGGACGGCTATATATCGAATGGAGAACTATTTCAAGTGGGTGTATTTCTACTTTGAAGTTAATCTTTCCTCGTTAATAGTCGTCGAAGAATTCCCAGCGGCGGCCCGGAAATGCGCAAGAAAAGGCAGTAAATTCCCATGACAGGCGGTTTCAATGCGGTCACTTCCGTCATTGCTCCGTCGGTTTTGGATAATGGATGCGATTGTCCCCCGTCCTTTCTGAAATGTGCTTTCCTTCGAGGAGAAAAAATATAATGAACTTGTGCGATGTGGTAATACAGTTGAAACAAACGTTAAAAGTTATTAGTTTTCCACACTGATCACTTGATTATTACTGTGATCAGTAGGGAAAACTAACAACTTTTAAGTCAGAAGTTTAATTAATTTATTATGTCATATCACCTTAGAAGTAGTTCATTGTTTCATTTGTTAGTCATTTTGTTTTTCAGGTGTTAAAAATGATGGTTGGAAATAATTTAAAAGATACTCAATTGCAACAAATTGTTGACAAAACGATTCTGTTCCACGATAAAGACGGTGATGGGAAGATATCATTCGATGAATTTTGTGATGTAAGTTCTGTATTGTTACTCGGCAAGTGTACCCGAATCAATTGATCCCTAAATAATTTCAACTTCCTCCAAGTGTTTTTGAATTAAAAAGTCGCTAGGCGGAATGCGCAATATAGACATTCATCTGGTCATCTTTTATGCCGAAGATGAGGGAAGATAATGTAAAATTTTAATGGATATTCTCTAGAAACTTTTTTTTCTCGCGGAATTTCCAAATATCGGTGATCTGTTTTTTAATATAATGGAATTTTCTATGCAATATTTCAAATTCAAAAAGATTTCATGTTGTATTATGATATTCGGAGGGTGCTGTGGAAACGCTGTACGATTTACGTCTAGCTCATTGTATTTAGTATCAGATGAAATTGGGCGTTGGCAATGTTAGTTTTTTTTTTGATTTGTCGTTTCCTCAAAGGCGGCTATCTATCTCTCTAAACAAATGCTGCTGCTACAATGGTTTCTATGGGTGGATATATCGGGCAGAAAAACTTACATTCACCAACTGATTTGGCAGACCTTGGGGCCCTCGGCTTTATAGCACTGTGCGTTGCGTACAAGTCGGCTGCCATATTTAATCCAACTTAACGTTTAATATACTTTATTTTTAATTATCATTTGTCGACTTTGTAATACGCCCTAAACCGGATATTCATAGTTTACCAAATTTACTGTTAAGTGGCCGTCCGCGCATCCACATGGTTCAAGGATTGATGAAGAAACTAGGAATCTGTACTGGGCGGAAAATATGGTCCACTTTAGGAGGTGCAA
>JPKZ01001612.1:813898-842524 GCA_000803305.1 Toxocara canis
GGGGTTCCATTCGTTCTTTTTCAGCCAATTAAATTTCACTCAGCCTTAGTCATTTTTAAAAATATTCCTTGCAAGATAAACTGTCATGATTTGGAGTGCTTGATTGTTTCAAGGTTTTGTATACATCTAAGCGATTAACACTTACGGTCTTTTTTATCAGGTTGAACGAAAGTTTTTTTTTGCCGTTATTTCAAGCGGTTGTTGAGATAACGACAGATACGGATCGCAGTGAATTTCTACTATACTTTTATGGATAATCTGTGCCCATTTCTCGTTACCTTGTTTTTTTTTTCATGGGTTTTCAGATTAATCTGTAGCCTGTTACGTCTGCCCGCCATCGTCCTCCGCTTCTCCAATAAAAATTTTGTTTTCCTTCGTTCTTCGACGATTTTCTCTGCATTCTGGCCTCTTTCTTCTGAATCCACTGGTTCTTTTAAAGCGATTGCGAAGAAATGAAGTCACATTTTCTTACATCATTTACTAGCGCATTTCATATCCCTCCGATAACGGTCATTCGTCTATTTTTTCGGTTTGAATAGGTCTTTATTTCACGAGAAAACCTTAAAAATGTCATGCTAGCGATCGATCCAGTCATTTCTAAGCACCAATCTACGACACTGAAACATATGTTAACAGGGCTTTAAATTTGTTTAACGTGAACTATGAGAACGGTGTGAATTATGGAGCATGCATCGTATTGCAATTGATCGCATAGCTCCTGCATCGTATTGCAATTGATCGCATAGCTCATGCATCGTATTGCAGTTGAATGCATAGCACATGCATCGTATTGCAGTTGATCGCATAGCTAGCTTTAGGGCATATTTGTTCCATTACTGTGAAAAGTATTGATAGCGGAAACATGATGCGCAGAATTCCCTTTGTAATTCTGAGAAAAGTTTACCCGCGCCATTTCCAACCTACCTTGTCAGAGCAACAACAGCAGCGCTTCTTCAATGTCAAAATTCTAATAGTCTTTGTTGTTACTTTCTGAAAGACAATGTACTATACTGTTCTGTGACTTTACTGGTCTAAACTGGTCTAATCTTCACTATTCTATGCTTCCTGCTTAATTTTTAACTCACTTCTCTCTGAAATACCATTCGGTCCAGAATTGTTTTGTCAGTCGTCTTAGGGAATTGCCTTCATCGTTAAGTACCATTTGAAGGTCCAAATTTTGGTGCCAGAGTTCTAATACAGTTAATCTGGGGGGATTATTGGTCAAGCTGATCATGGACAGCGGTTGTCGGTATATCCTATTCTGAGACCTGTATCCCTCTCCTTTTCCCTTTCGCACACGTGCCGAAGTTGCTAATGGTGCATACGTATTTACGAACCGTGGGAGTGGGTGTGGCATAAATATATCCAATTATAAGGCCCACACACTCCAGGGTACCGCTTATAGGCCGTATGGGTTAGGTTTCTAGATTTCATCATATACCAAAGGGTTAACTAAAAATTTGGTGAAATCCTGATGCCTAACCTCGGAGGGCCGTATGAGCGGTGCTATGGAGTATTGGAGTGCTAAGAAGCCTTAGAGGAGAATAAAGTTGATCTTTGTATTAAGCTTCAATTCAGCTTTGTCAATAATCCTTTAGATAAGTTTTGGGAAACTTCCGGGGCAAAATCTTTAGTTCCACAAGTGATTCATAGTGACGACAGAGGTTCTCATCCTGTTCTCGACTTTCACTCAGTGCTTTATTTCAAATGAGTAGGGTTGGAGACTCTTTCGCATCCCTCACTTTCAAGGAGTGGAGGCTAAAACAGCCAAAGGTTGCCCATTATAACAGATGGGCAGTCCTTTCGGATTGTGCGCGGTAACCATGGTTCCGTCACATCTTCAAAGGGAGCCAGGATACGATCAGGGGAGAAAGGGCTGGGAAGAGGGAAGAGCAATTGTCCATCATCCTTCTAAGTGGAAGACAAAATCTTTCTTGAATTGGCGTGTCGCAGAATAACCACCTCAGTTTATTACGTTTAAACTGTTCCGTACGATCGCGCTGCCGCTGTTTTTTGAACTGCAGTGTACTGTTCTGCGACTTCACTGAGCGAACCTAAATTATAGTATTTTATTCTTTTTTCATTGCTCTGGGGGTAGGAGTAGCTCAGTGGTAGAGCTCCCGCCTCGTACGCGGGAAGACCTGGGTGCGATTCCAGGCTGCTTTTCCATAGGATTGCCAGCAGGCTGACCACGAGGCGTTCCGAAACCGGTCAGAACAATCATGCGTGGGCATAGTTGTCAGCTGCATCGATACGGGAATCATGAAATTACAGCTGCCTTTACATCCTTTTCTTGTCTTCCTTGATCAGTCAATTCTGTTCTTTGTCAGAACAGAATGGTAAAGGATAGTGTATTTCAGGAGGTATGGGGAACATCACTGATTATGAGTGAGATAACGCTGTTGTGTTTTGTTGTGCAGAGCATATAACACACATCCACGCACTACACGCTTTCACCGAGGTGTTTGTTTGTAGGTTGTCGAGCACACAGAAGTGCACAAGAAAATGGTTTTGGATAACATCTGAGCGAGGCGTTTGCTGTCGTTGCTCTGCCCTCTGCTGCAGATCTCTGGCTGGCGTATTAACCGCCTACTTTTCTTCAATTTATTTCTCCTTTAGCCCTCATATCGTCAGTCAGTAAATCAATAACTACTCTCAGCCGATTTGTGTTTTGTTGGTTAACGCTAATTGTATGCATGTATCTGACAGCTTGTGGGCACTTGGTCATAATTGGTCTTATGTGATTGATTGTTCGTTATTGAAATATAATCTGCGCAAAAGTTAGTTATGCGAAGGGGTTTTCGTTCGGACGGGATTGTTGAGGTGGGCGATAAAGGTATAGAAATCTTATTGAGTGATCATATCTGGCAACTACCACAAAAATTTTCGTACCATCATGTGTGGAAACGCTTTATCTAAACTGTTTATCTAAACTACATCAACTGCTTTTCATTCCCTCTCTTCAAAAAGTTCTTTATAGGTAGTCCATTGTTTTTTCTTTTCTGAACGAACTTATTAGGGCTTAGGAACTTTTTTTTTTTAAAGATTCTTGTTTCTTGGTTCGTTTCAAAGAATTCTTGGTTCATTCTCCTTCTAAGCAACGATATACACCCCCTCATTTTTCGCGTTCGAGTCGTTTCAAATAAATTTGTTTCCGATGTTATACCAAAGGATCGTTGTGTTTAGGTGAGCCATAAAAAGGATAACCTAATTTACTCGCGAACGTTCGAAAGGATTAAAGTTGCGAAATTGAAAGCAAGTAGATTTTATACCATACCGTGATGAATGAAAGAATCTCGGTTACTTACGATTGCCATAACGCTTCGAGGTATGTGGGCTTTAAATATATGCCTCTGAGCTGCAATTCCGTTTAAAAAACTCAATTAAAAAATTAATCAAATATCGGAATTAAAAAAATCAATCAATTACCAGTGTAAGGCACACCATATAGATACGACTTTAACAACAGTTTTGTTCAGAATAAAATTTTATTATGGGTGAACTTGTCGCATTATGCCGAAAAGAAGCTTTTCAGTTTTGCTGTTGGTGTGTTTGCATATTCATACAGTTGGCTGCATTTGCACAGCTATAATGTTTTGTTCGAATAATAAATTATGAATTTAGAAGCGATATAATTGGTTTGCTGTTTGTGTGCTTGGATTGAGTTTGTTGTGAGCTTGTGCCAACACGTTCGCTTTTCATGGTTTGCACCTCACATGCTACATCCTTTTTCTTCGCTGTTTTCACTATAATTTAAGATGAATCACTCAATCTTCACTTCGTATCCCCTCCCCCCTTCCANCATAAGTTGTGCGACATATAAGCACACAAAAGCATATAATAGTTTAACTTTTATGAGAGTGATTTTCACCAAAGTCAATATTTTGTGAGAAAATGACCATATGCATCGATCGTAGAATTTAAAAATTCGCTGACTCCATATTTTGGAATTGTAAAACTGTCGGAGAAATTCACCAATGTTGTCCTTTTCGCTGTTCCCAATTACTGACTTAAAATCGTCCCCTTGCTACTATCTCGTTTTCATTCAATATTATGCACCATAGATTAACATCTTCCCTAATTTCAAGTTTTATTTATGACGTTCTCATAGAGAATGAGCGTGATGTGTGCTATCACAGTTGTATGTGGGTTATTCACTTCTTTTAGTGGTATTAAAATCTCATCATGCTCGTCCACTTCAATCAGTTCATGTTTTCAATAGTTGCTCTCACCGCACAAAGTCGGCTGGCTAAACCCCAAAATTTGTTGTGGGGTGGGGGAAGGGAAGGTCGTACAAAGCTCATACGGGATTGGGAACGATAAACACGGAGAAATATACATAACTCTAAGAGAGAGAGAGAGAGGGAATAGGCTTAAAACTAGGACTGTGCGCAACGGTATTTTGGGCGTGCATTTTCGCTATCTGTTTGGAATTATGCAACATTCGAAAATGTGCTGTTATTTGCATGATTAAGCCGTGAAGACATTATCACAGCATTCAAGAGTGTGTTACGAAGAATATATCAATGTTAGTCCCAGGAGTAACGCGCAGTTTGTAGGAGTTTCTTGTATCTGTAGATCCGATGAAGTTGTAAGTAAGCCGTCCAGAGTTCGTAAGGGCGATGCGAATGTTGCCTGGGATGGACAATTTGCACTGGTCATAGTTCCACGTAAAACGATCGCATTTTGTGAGCCGCTGTTATGATTAAGGTCACTATAATTATAAGTTATAGGGAAAGGATACATTAAGTTATATTAATTATATTAGGTTGTATAATTAACAATTTATATAACCGTTGTAATCTGTTACAATTAAGATAGGCGCAAAATATGGAGTAGTTTTGAATGTATAGGAGTTTTACGTTAGAAATTAACGGTTGTCATTAAGGGTGTGATGGTGAGACTCAGTCTACGCATGCGTTACTCGAGTGGAAGCGCGCAGCTTCCATGATTGTTCTCAGTTTTTTTTTATGACTCGCATTGCTCGCATCATGAAACTGTTGATTCGCTCTGTTTCATTTGCAGTTGAATTTTTGGCTTGCATCGCTCGCCTAAAAATATCGATTTTTCGGCTTGCATCACTAAACTAAAACTATCGAATTTTCGGCATGCATCATTGAACTAAAAGTGTCGAATTTTCGACTTGCATCGCTCGCTTCTCTCGTGAACGTTTCAACGGTCCGTAGTATCTAGTGATTAGATGGGACGTTTGTAGTGGCCGGCAATTTGCGAAAGACGGTCCGACGTCGTATGTGTAGGTTTATACGTGTATATTGACATGCTGGTAGCTTCGATTCGAGAAGCAGTAAATTTAGATTTTGAATTGAGTAGGTTTAAATCTTAACCTATGCTCATCTCTTATACCCAATTTTATGTTCTTTCCTGGAGCTGGTAGAACGTTATAAGTGGTTAGATGGGGTTAAAATTTTGCATGAGGTTGCAATTAGTCGAGAAACGAATGTTTGATAGTAATAAATTTGTACTGGTTGACCGTTTTGGCTAAAATTTGAATTTTCATTTTTTGCGAGCCATTTTTAAGGCTTGAGTCATATGACGAATAGAGCCGCCAAATCGCATATCACACTGGCCACTTGGTACGAATTCTCGCTTTATTATGCAATAGGATGTACTTTAGACAACTCTAACGAATTTTGTGCATGTCATACAAAATTTTCTTAGAAGAGCATCCATATAGCTTTAAACGAATCTAACGAGTCCACTATCAGTATAGTCCAAGAAACTAATCAAAACTAATCAACCAAGAACAGCATGTCTAAAAAAAAGAAAAGCAGACGAGTAGAAGACGCTGAATTTGAAAATGCTAAAGTTAACCCTTTCAGTTGCAACAATAGGAAAATCTCACTCGAAATCATTTTTTTATAATTCGTTATTATTAAAATATATTGTATCTATGCCATCGTTTATAAAAGGAAAATTTTCTGCTAATGAAAACAATTAGTGAGTGATAAATGAAATTGTGTTCATTTATCACTCAGTAATTGTTCTTGTCTAGGCAATAATTATGATTCAGCGACGGAATACTGGCTTAGAAAAACGCCTCAAAGTCTAGAAATCTAAAAGTCTGGAAAGTCTAAAAGTATAAAAGTCTAGAAGTTTAGAAGAAAAAAGAACGCCTCAACAACGAGTTCGATATCATTGACGCGTTAAATTCGTAAGTGGCTTACTTATACGAACGATTTGAAAGAGAGCTGTTGAAGCCAATAAGATTTAAAAATAAAATTAATAAAATTTACGAATTTGTTGAGGTGCATCGCGAATAACTGCAGTATATGCGTCTTTGTATTGCAACAGATTTCATCTAGAATAATGGTTTTGTAATTCAACCTAATTTGTAGCTACTCGAAATCGTTTTTTCTTTCGGATGGAAACTTTTATTTTTTTGATGAATATGAATTACCTTTATGACTAATAGAACAAGGAATATTGGAATCACCTCTGAGTAAAGTCTCATCTCGTTCACTGCCTTATTTGTGATAGGTAATTGACGAGTGCGGAAACGCCATGAGATCGAGATGTGTGTATATCCCTGAATGCTGGATTTATCCTAGAAGAGGTAACTAGTGCGAACTTGAAAACGGCTACAACTTACTATGTTACTTGTTATGAAAGGAGTTCATCTGAACAGGTTCCACCGCTGAAAGGCTCTCTCTTAAGGCATATACAGCGCACCATTGATTCGAGAGATTTTTATGATTTGAAATAATCAGAATCGATCGAGAGCTGAAGCGCATATGCTCCAATTAAGACATTTTTGAACTCGAAAGTACGTTTTGCCAGCAATAATTGATTAGAATAATCATGAATTAAGTTCTCAAGGCGCATAATATATCGATTTTCAAAAACACCTTGCCTCAGACGGATCACCGAATCCCCTCTAACCACGTCGAATCAAGTCAAGTACAGGAATGCTTCTTTAAACAGTAATGCAGCGGTAAACAGTAATACAAAGCACTGTTGCTGTATTACTGCAGCTTACTATAATATGACATTTTGAGTCTTATACTGTATTGGTATGGGAACGTTATGTGTAAAAGCTTCCGTCTTTTGCGTACAACAATACAACTTAGAAGGATGTAAAAAACTGCGATGTTTGAGATATTCAATAGTCATGGCATCGTTTGTTCGTGATTCAGTGGCGCAGTGCTCAGAAACTCGACCCTGTTTATAAGTATGAGGCAATGGTAGATTAAGCGAACCAATTATGGGCAAGAAACTATTTTTTTTTCAAAAAGAATTGCCTTTTTGTTCACAAAAAATTCCCTGAAGTTTATTTTCTTTTTATGTCTAATTGCACGGACTATTAGCGAAGCGTTTTTCGCACAAAGCTGTAAGCTGAAATGAGCTATTTTTGTTGAAAGAAATTGTCTGTTGAGTTGATCGAAGATTTCTGTTGTAAACGACTTTACTTTGAGCTTGAGCTTGAAATGAGCTTGAAAGAAAAGGTTGTAAACTTTCACAGCTTCATTGATTTTATGACCAAATCCCCGGCAGATGCTTAATCCTTAAGGAGTGTATCTCTGTATAATTTTTCATTATGATCATACTCGTGTCTTCAAAATACTCGCCAAGCTAACATCTCAGTTGTTTGGTTATAGAAAAGGCAACTTTAAGGAAGGTTTTGCTTTTCGCAAAAACGAACTATTTCAAGAGAATGAGCAGAAGCAATACAAAGAAAGATAAGCGAGCACTGACAAAGAATTCTATTTAGAGTAGGAGTGAGTCACTAATTTTATGATTTGAACCCCCAACCCCCTCCCCTTCTCCCCCCACTCTTGCCCCCCACGTCTCCTTTCCTTCTTAAAATAAATCCGTATATCACATTCTTTTTAAAAAAATCAAGTCGTTTTTTTGCCTGCAATCCAAGGTTTCTCTTATTTGCATATATTTCATGAAAACTTCATCACTTCGCTGCGTTCTCTTTAAATTTTTTCTTCAGTTTTACAATCACAATAGTAGAATAAATCACCTTTTATGCGTAGCGAATCAGGTTTTTTAAAACTCTCCGTAAAGAAGGCCATCGGTTATTGTTAACGAAAATCAGTGACTTTTACTTTTGCCTTTTGCATATATATTCGTTTATTCATTTTTTTTCAGGTCGTTGGAAATTTGGACGTTCATGAAAAAATGGTCGTAAAGCCTTGATACGTCGATGCTTTCATTCATTTACTGCTGTTTTTTTTTTCGAAGCTGATGCTTTGTGGCAATCTATGAACAACTGAAGTTCATCAGTATTTGTTGTCAAGATCTTTCATTGCAAACTGTAATTCAAAAAGGTTTCTATACCATCTGAAGAGTACTCAAATTCTGGAAGTATTTGATGGACGGAACACTAATCCACTTGCGTTGAAAGCCGCTAGAAAATCCGAACTTGCTCAAACTCAGATGCTTTTTTAAAAATTCATACTCTAAGTCACCGGTTCCTAGGCTTGTTTTCATGATTCTTCTTTCATTTCGTTGTCGTTACGTCCATATTACTTTGAAAGCTTAAAAGCGAAACGTTGCTCTTCACTCGATGTGCTCGTAGCGCGTGTGTGTGTGTGCGCGTGTGTGTGCGTGTGTGTGTGCGCGCGTGTGTGTGTGCGCGTGTGTGTGTGTGCGTGTGTGTGTATGCGCGTGTGTGTGTGTGCGCGTGTGTGTGCGCGCGCGTGTGTGTGTGCGCGTGTGTGTGTGCGTGTATGTGTGCGTGTGTGTGTGTGTGTGCGTGCGTACGTATGTATGTATGTATGTATGTATGTATATGTGTGTGTATATGCTCTCACCGAATTGTTTCCGTTCTTCCCTTGTCGTAAAATGCGAACCGTTGGAGGCGTTCGAATGGCACATTGCTTCTCTTTTTTTTACTTACAACTTTTTGAGATACGCAAAAGTGATTTAATAGGTTTTTTTTTTTTGCATCAGCACTCTGTTGTTCTCTTGTGAATCGTAAAACGTACATTCGCTCAAATCAGCAGCAGCCAGTCGTTTCACTCCTCTAGCCGCCTCAATTTTATTAGTTGCCCGTACGAATTTTAGAACGTAATAAAGGAAGGTAACGACGAAAAGAATGTGGTATAACCGCAGGCGGCAGTATTTACTTCAACTCTTCGTCGATTTTGTGTGTTGTTTGCGATAAAATTTTTTTCGGGTTTCATCACAAATCACAAGCCTCTGTCTTTTATCAAAATTTAGCCCACTCTTTGATTATGGAACTCCAGCTTTTTTTTTTCATAGCAAAACCCATGCCTTCGTTCGTTCGTAAAATGTATGCCTCAACTTCATCATACGCCGCCTCATTTCTCTGTTGCAAATCAAAACTAAGCCTTTCATCGTTTTCGAAACGCCAGCAATAGCTCCATGTCACGTAGTAGACGTGAAGTCCTCGTTTACATCTTGAAATGTGGATTCCTCTTTCATATTTAGATCATTGTTTGCTTCATATCAAAACCTAACCCGATCCTTATTTGAATTCGCGACCAGTGGTCCCCGAACCGAAATCGTCGGGCAATCAGATACACAACTATACAAACATACTGTTTCCATAATGGATTTTGTAAAAGTAAGCCTGGCAAAGTGCATAACGAATGTGCTGCTCTACGCCACGTATGTTTTGATACGGAAGAGTTTTAGTTGAGGACGGTGTGCTATTTAACATAACAGATTTGAGTTTATTGTGTGCTCAACGATTCGTCAAATTGTTGCATTTAAATTGACCTACGTCAGTTTACCAGGAGCACACACCAACGATACGAAGCTCATCGTTCGCCATAGTTACTGTGCATTTAAAGAGACGTCATGACGGCTTGTAATGTGCAATATGAGATACCTTAACGTAAAGTTGTTTTCCCTTGCAAGTGCAACACAAAATGAGGAACGCAAAACAACATATCATAGCGAACACAGGGCTTCATGAAACACGCACAACTGCGAACGCTGTACCACTGCTTCTTCAGCATAACATCAGAAGCGACCCAACTGACAAGCACACACACGCACCCCAACGACACCATCAGCGATCACCAACAAACAACAAGTGAAACAACATTCTCCGACCAGTTCAAACACTTCAGTACTCAACACTACTTCGCTGGTTGCAGTAAAACTGTCGATCCGTCCATGCCATTAGCTGGACTACAAAGTTATTAGTAGTAGCTGGGCCAGCAACTTATTGGGGGTCCAGCTAGGCCAACAGCACCTCGCAAATGTTCAAAAACAAAACTCACACAAACATCCACCAATAAAGTTCAACGAAAACGCGGACATTCCGCCCAGCGGCAGTGAAAAAAACTGATGAAGCATGAGCAGAGAGAACTGGAGCAAACCTTTGTAAAGTTACACAATGAACAGAATTTCGATGAATTTTCGAATGAAGATAGGATATGTGATTTTTTTTTGTTGAGCGATCAATTCACATAATAAGGGATATAAATTTTGTCCTCAATAATAATTCCGCTCATCCATCAAGTTAAGACGCAATTTGGTCATGTAGAACAAATATTTCGTCAGAAAGTAGTCATACTGGAACATGTATTACGTGGCACTTACTTACCCGAATTTTTACTGGCCCAAGGCGGTGCTGGCGTAAGGCGGTAGGGTAGGAGAGGGGAGAAAGTGCTGAAGGGGATGGGGACATACAACTACACACCGGTTTACTCCAAAAAAAACGAAAGCAGCCTTTGACAGAAATCGCCTCAACAAGCTTACAACTCGCCAGCATCAGATTCCTCATTAAAACAAATAGCGTAGCAAACAAACTAAGGACACAAATTAATAAGACAATAAAGCGCAGAATTTCCGATATGGCCAAACGCAGAAAAAGAATCGCACAAGCGTTCAGCCAGTGGATATCTAACGTCTACGAACGGGCGACGTTCGTAGATCAAATGTTTGTAGATCAACATCGCCCTACAATGCGAAAATTATTCTAAAACTTCTCCATTGAAAAGATGCATAGTGATGAATCCCTACGCCATATCCACATACAAAGAACAACTTTACGCAAAATGAGCAATAATCACTGTGTCAAATGTCCTGTAGTGCAATCATATTTAAAGTTGTTCGCACAACAGTACACCAGTTCATCTTCATGACTAAAGCCATCGATTTTAGCGACATTGAGAAGTGCTGGGAAGCGGTGAAAGATGAGAGGGTTGAGGAGATCAAAGCATCTGGGAATCTCGAGATTTTTGATCAACTATAAAAGGCTGCAGAAATTGTATGAACAGGAATAAAACATGATAAAAACTGTCTGAAAGTTTCGGAATTGAGACAATTTAGTGGAATAAAATGAAAAGAAAATAGGTTGGAAATCACTGTTTTCCTACTTTGCTTCACACTTGTGCTAATTGTTTTGGCGAATACTTGTTCCTCATTTGCACATCTAAACGCTCATCACTTCACAGCATGGATGAATTCTCGCATGTCTCATTCTTTCAATTTTTGCAGCTCTTTACAATCTCAATTTCCAAATGGATATCATTTTCCGCATTTCCTTTTTTTTTGATTTCCTTTTCGTTTTCTTTTCTCGTTTCCAGTTTCCATTTTTAATTGAGCCGATATGTCTTACTGTTTAAAGAAAGGAGATGAGACCAGTAAACCCATCAATGCTCTCAATAGAACACATTGGATGCGCATTTGGTTTAAAAAAAAAACAACAACAACAACAAAGAAGGATGAAATGATGAGATGCTTTTATCGATATTTTCTTCGGCGCTCTGCACGAACAAATCATCTCACTAGACTCAGACAATAGCGTTCTTAAGCACTATAAAACGTGTATAGTAGTATAGCGATAAGCTAAACAAACAATATAGCAATTAAATAACACAAAAAACGTTTAAGGCAACAAAATAATAGTGACATAACCAAAAAAACTACATAAATACTCTACGAAAAAAAAACAAACAAATTAATTAAAATATATACGCTAAACGAAAAGAAACAACATAGTTAGCGAAAAAAAAAAAGAGCATATAAAATTATCGATTGCGTGGACATTGATTATCTCAACGAGAATTTTGGTAAAAAAATCAAAAATTGTTTGGCTGATAGGATGTTGAAATTAATGTGTGAAAACATTTCATCAACTTTGCAAAATCTCTTGAAAATTTCTCTATCACCCTAAACTTATGTGATAAAAAATCATAAAAAATCATCGATTGATCATTTGAGTGTCGCCTGAATTCCATTCGCAAACTTTTCTTCATTTAAGCCAAATAAATATTTCATTGAACTATTGCGAAATTTAAAAAAAAAAAAATCCCGTTCATATAAAATTACTTTTGTTAAGGCAGTCATTAATTTAACGGAATCTATCGATTCCGCTTGCTGAGCAGGTGAGAACTGTAGAACACGGTTCCAGGGATTCCGGGATATCTAATTCTAAAATGTGAAGAGTCTCGCTTAACTAATTCTAGACTAACTTCATCCGTCATTTTGTTGACGAGAACGGTTGACTTCACTTACTGAAAATTACTTGACGCTTGGGGATTTTGCTACCATTAACCACTGAAATAACCGAATTCATACAGTTCATTAAACGTAACTTTCGTAATTATTTTTTGCATAACTAAACGACCATGGTTTGAAAATTATTTTTAGAAATGGGTAGAGAAAAGATGGCTGGAAAAGTCGGAAGAAAAGAGGGGGGGGGGGGGGGGGGGGGGGTAGGCTTTGATCGAGCCATTATGCATGCCGATCATGGGAAAATAAAGAGTTCAAATTGGAAAAGGATTAAATTTATAGCAAAGTCGATGGGGCGTGGATGACTCTGATCGGTCGATTTTGATCGAAAGGGTCCGAACGATCGGTTGCTCACACAATGGAACTGAAGAATAGCATTGCGCATTTAGGAAAAGCTATACTAGAGTATCTATGATTTCTTCGTTGACAGGGACAACCGACGATCCAAGCTTGCCTCTTTATGAATAAGCAAAAACTTTCTGTGGAAACAAAGAAGTTGTTTGAGTTGAAAAAACAGAGACAATTTTTTTTGAATAATGCTTCCAAATTTTCCGCATTTCAAGCCTAAAAGAAGCTAACTCTGCTGTGAATATCTACCGAAATTTGAGAAATTTCTTTTCTTGTCACCCGACGTAAACGGAACAAGCAAAACGGATCGGGATGTACACTAACGTAGGTGGTGGATAGAGTGAGGCGGGGGGGGGGGGGGGGGGTTGGGGAGCTAGGAAAAGATGAAAGAACTAATTTTAGAAATGAAAGAAACAGTTTAAACAAATAAACCATTATCTGCGCGCGAGTCTGATAACGGTCTCGTGCCTGTCGAAAAGCTTGCAAGAAAGGAAAGCATCGGGCGCCTTTTTTCGAAGCGGCGGTCTATCATCCCTCTTTTCCTCTTCCCGCCCTCCTCCCCCTTTCCCCCTTTCCGCTCGCATCTTTTTGTAATTTTTAATCCACATAGCATTCCTGAACTTTCGTACTGCAATTTCTATTTCAAACTGAGATACCGAAACAAAATGCTAGCCGAAGCTATGCATATGGAATTCGGTTGTTTCAATTCCCGCAGTTGACCAATTGCCCAAAAACTTGGGCAATTTTAATTAGCACCGTTTGCAACTCCTGTCATCAACAAAACAACGTGACCATTACAGTACCAAAATGTACCCTAATATGAGATGAAACTACTGGAGGATACCTTAATGCGAGGACTTACTAAACGGTTTTCTACTAATTGTTACGGAGAAGGAAACTACAGCATAAAAATTTCAGCAGAAAAAAACTGGAAAACTGAATAATGGCCGGGAATATCGCTCAGTGCACTGTCCTTTAACCGTCATTCTTTGCCAGTGCCACGCTTCTGGCTGAGAAGACCACCTGACTGGTCTGTAACAAAATCAAGCAAGATCAAAGATAAATGTTGAAGAGATGTTGACTTAAAGAAACCGAATGCCTACATATGAAACACAATTGGAATCACCAGCTACCAAAATACTCTTCTACAAAGACGCATTTGGATTCGATGATGAGAAACGAAATGCAAAAAAAAAAAACTGCAAGCTGAACACTCATAAATGCAACTAAATACTACTACTATCAAACACTCAAAAGGAAGATGATGATGAAGTGTCTTGCAAAACTGAAAGTTAACAATGGCTTTAAACGCCAAAGACAATACTACCAAAGATCTAAAGATGGAAAGGTGAGCGAAAACGAAAAGCGTAAAAAGAAAACAAGAAATGAGTATGACCAATACCTTTCGGAAGCCTTCGATATGATAGCCGGAAAGATTTTACAAAAACTGAATTCTATATGTGAAGAATGTGTTCGAACCTAGGCGATGTTCCAAGTTGATTCCGAATATTCGACTCAGAAATCGTTTTTGTGAAATTAAGCTGAGATTTGATTGAAGGTGTTCAACACTTGTAATCGAGAGAGACTGCACAAAGCGCCAATCGACTATATTAAAAGCACTTCTCATCTTCAACTTCTGGTAAAATGATGCTGTTTCATTTTGCAGTGAACGTACGTTTTGGCAAGTATCGGTGCTGTTAATGAATGCGCGCAAGAAGTGCACAACAGTAAACAGATTGGGAATCCATTCCAACAATGAAAGAGGAAACTGATCTCCATCCNCCTCCGAAGCATTGCTCATAATTAAATTCATTCTGTGAAATTATAGCATATAAAATAAGACATCATCAAACTTCATTACCTGCAAATCAGACCACTTTGAAATCTATCATGATGACTGCACTTCCCATTCGTCGAAAAAAATAACCCGATACGCAAAAATATGACGAATATGCATATGGCAATCTGCTAATTTCACAAATTTTGTTGCAAAGCATGTTCAGTGCGCTCATAACTACTCAGCCCAACAATGCATTTGAATGTCACAGGACCACATATAAGAGCTCTCACGAACAGGGCCAATCACAGTACAACGTTCAAACAGGCTGTGGGGCATTTTGAGAGCATAGCGTGACCATAGTCGTCAATCGACTGACGAACCGATCAAGCGACCGACATGGACCAACACAACTCGAAATGCCCTAAGCCCCTTCAACAGATTTTTGTGCTCGCTTCTGCATTCAGACGAGCACTGCGCTTGTAAGCTAATCTTAACAATGATGATAAATGAACAGTTATCAACGTGGCTATGCATTTGAAACTTCTAACACATCAGAACGTCGCCACACGTGCATCCACATTGATGCCCCAATCTCTAAGATCTTAAACAGTAACTCACCCATAATGTGTCGCCTTGTTGAGGCAACAAGCCGGTTAAGCTTAAAGGTGAACTAAGCACAATTCGGCTGGAGTATGCCGGATAAAGTGTAACTGGGTATGAGCAGTCCGAACGAACTACCATAGTGATTTTCGGGCCTAGATTCTTATTCTACGAGTACAATCGCAATTGGTATTCACTGAAAACTGGCACAGCTAGGTCAAAAAAAATTTGTATTTTACATCCGTTGTTCTTTTCTCATGGAGATGAAAGAAATAGATTTTAGGTAATTAGTGAAATGATATATTGTTAGCCATCAGAGGTGATAATTTCGTTTGCTCGCAACAAGGTGTTGCGGCATGCTTACGCATTAAATGCTCAAACGCGCACAGCACATAGTTTTCACTTGCTGGATAACGCTTGCATATTTGCACATATGAATGAGTGCTACTGCAATGCGAAGAATGAATTGCAAAACAAGAACTAACTGATGCGAATGCACGTAAAGACAACATTCTCGACTAAATAAAAACAAATTCGCGATTTAAAAAAAAAACCGAAACCATATTTCGATGCAAATGGAACGTCGGAGACGCGCATAGAAAACATGCGAACCAACCGCGCTTTCGCAACGAATGATATATAGATTGACAAAAAGCATTTACTTAATACCACATGCATCGATTTCAATAATTCATTTTTTTTTTCACACATCAACAATACACTTCTCACGACACAGCACTTTGTTGAGCGTAATGAGCATAGCGTTAGGGTAGGCGGTAAATGGGAAGGGGTGGGATCGGGCGGGAAGAAGAGGGGTATATGCGCGGATAGGACGAATGATAAAAACAGTCTAACATGAAAACTATTCCAAAGAAGCCATCTATATCCTTAATAACGACTCAACGCATCCTCATCACAGTTTCTGAAGGGAACTCATATTGCTCCGGCCATTGGATCCGAACCTACCTATCCGTTGATTTATCGAATACCAAAAAATGCATCTATATTCACATCAGGAACCTCAACGAACCTTTTCTCAGCCATACACCATCTAGTTCTGTCTTGGTTTCTTAACAGCAATTCGTCAAGCGAACTTAAACGAACATCGAAAAAAAAAAGATTCATGAATGGAAAAATATGATACGTTAAAGAAACAAATAAATTAAAAAAAAAAAACAGAACACAGAAATGAAACTCATCAAAATTCTATCGAACATTTTTCATAGCGCTATATGAATTTCATGCCGCTCAGCTCTGACGATTACGCCAAGATTAACTAACAGCCCTATCGAATCTGGATGAATGTGTTATGCTGTTAAACCGTTCCACATCATTTTCATGCAAATCTGTATTAAGATTTCGAGCAATCCATATGAGGAGAATCAGAGTGCTGTTTCGCTGCACAGCCAACGTTACAACAGCTTTTGCATAGCAAATAAAGAGCTTGCGATGCGTTTTTGCCGTATTCTTCATTGACCGAGTCAGACTTAGAAAACGTGACGTGGAACTCGAGCTGAAGCTTTCAAGGCAAGATGTTCATTCCACTCGACGGCATATTCATGTGTAGCAGCTGTGAATCGACTTTAAAGCTGAGCGCTGCCACATCGCGACACATATTGTCCAACTCGCCAGAAGCATGCTCACTAGCAAAGTTGTAGACCATTAAGCCTGGCGGTGAACCAGCACCCGAACTGCGGTCACTCGCACTCGAGCTGTAGCCTGAGCTCGACGATGTCGAGCCAAGACGTGACGACGGCGAAACGCTCGACGCACATGCTGGACGCGCTGCTGAAAATTATAGCGTACAATAACTGCCGAATAATAAACAGCGGGAAATGAAAGCCCAAAGTGACGGATGGATGGCAAAACGCATTGATAACATTTACGTGCTCCGATAACGCTACGGAAACCCGCGCAACCACCAAATGATTGGTAAATTCGTTTACCAACAAATCCCATCCAACAGCCCTGCCGTGAGCACGAAAAAATGGCAAACAAAACGAAAAACATTGTGCTATATTATGCAGTAAGTGGTTGGCTGTAAAACCGGAAGTGCAAGACATTACGCGGAAGCAGAAAGTTGGTCAGAAAGAATTCATAACTTGATAACAAATGCTTTTTGTAATGCATGCGATTTCACATCACATTTACGACATCGGTGCTCATTACCTTATTATATTTCGTCATGGCAGCAATTTTTAATTCAATTTTAGGCATATTTTACATTATCGCCCAAGATGCTGCACCATTAGAAAGAGTGGACGAATAAACGTGTGTTCATGCAATAGCGTAACTATCCATCTCAATTCGCTGATTAAAGAACACTTGGCTCATCATCCTAAATTACCCCTAAGACAAATAACTTGGCTGACAAAACTGCATCCGAGAATGAAAGCGAGAGTGGGGTGAAGTAACGAACCGCCAAATAGGCTCGATTCCTGATTGGAGAGTCTTCGCTGCTGCTGCACTGCAGACTGCATGCTCGGCATACTGTTCATATGCGTCAGCGGGAGCGTTACCGATTCGAAAAGTGGCCGCGTCACCGTACCCGATGACTGCGCCTGCTCTACACCGTTCCATGTTGAACATAAGCCACTCTTTAAACGATTCTTTTGCGGTCATTGCTAAGAAATAAAGGAAGAAAAGAAGATGCGAAATATGTTGAAGAAACAGAAAAAAAAAAACGTGAACACGAAAAACAACAAAGATAGAATGGGTGACTGGTATTCGTTTGGGAAGGCAATCAAGCCACGTTCCTTTACCTTAAATTGATAGCTCATCAATGACGTGTAACACTAGCTAGATGATAGGCTGCCCCTCCACAGAACACGGAGTGGCCAATAGGCTGACGGGAAGGGTTGCCAAATGTTTAGAAACCGAGAGGATTCGCCCAGACCCCTCTGCTTGGTCCAATCCCGGCAGCGCCTTTCATAGGGCTCGCTGGACCCTTCTGGCGGGCCCGTTTCCCGTTGTTGCCTGCCACAGCACCAATTATTGCTCCTCTGCTCGTCTGGCCCTCCCTCTCCAGCGGAATCGCTCATAGCCCTCCGGTGGGCCCACTCCTGATCGCCGCCTGCCGAAGCAGACTGTCTCCAAAAAAACAGCCCACTGCGAGCTTTTCAGAGTGGCAGTTATCGCTTCCAATTTGAACCGCTGGCCCACCTCAAAGTGATATATGCGTCCTACACACTAAAGACGAACAAAACCTCTCAAAATTCGAATTCCAGTCCGGTATTTTTAACTCCATCTTTACTCAATTCTCGTTCAAGACTCATGGCTGTCGTCTGGTACAGTCTGGATAAAATTTAATGTAAAGCTTATATACAGTCAGGCCAGATATAAAATGACGTACGGCAATGGATGACGTATTGGAAGAGGACCGCCGATGGCCATTGATGGGATGTGCCGGAGGTGAAGGGGGAAAGGGTGACGTATGAGGAGGTAGTCGCTGTTGCACACCTCCATCGAGCGGGTTGGCGGCAGTCGAGGAGATACAATTAGCACCCGAGCTAACTATATGTGCACAACACGGCCGCAAGTCCACAGTTGGTGAATAAAGAGAATGTACTCCAACACCAGTCGCACTTATCGGCGCTCCATTCTGCGACATAACACTTGTCGATGCCGTCAAGCATGGCGGGATCGACGAATCCGAAATTGGCGCTGATACCACCTTATCACTGAAAAACAAATTCCACCGAAATAGAAATATGCTGTTGACGTACATCAGCCATCCAAAAAATAGCTTCTGTTTGTCTCACATTTTCTCATCACATAAACCGTCACTAGAAACACAAAATATCACAAATGCTGCGATCTCTCTAGGGCTCCTGTTTGCGCAAATTCTATACTACTGTTGTTTGCAAACAACAATAATACCACAAATCTGAAAAGTAAACATTGCTTTTGTAATATTTTTTGACCGACATCAGAATGGGTCATCTTCATGCCAATCAATAAACGGTGCTCTTCCTTCTAAGCTTGTCCATCAAAGGAATTTCTGAGGCCCACTTTTCCAGGAGTTTTGTGCGAACGTTTTTAGGGATGAGCAAAGGACCAGAATGACAAGCTCCAAAACGAAAAAAAGATGAGCGAATTAATTCAGAGTGCCCGCGATCAGGCAATCCGACTGTCGCTAAACGCGCCCAACGTGGCATACACAACGACTCAATATTTCAAAAACTACCGAAAACGAACAGATTGCAGTGATGAATACCTATAATGAAAAATTTTAAAGCAGAATGACCTTAGAGAGTATGCACCACAAGAAGTGGTCAATGCGTGCGTCTGATCGGCGAGGCAGAACGGCGTCTGCGGTTCTGGCTGGGCAAAATTCTTCCAAGCGTTCGCCTGTGGTACTTGTGGGCACGACTGTTGCTGTTGGGGCTGTACTGGAATACTGGGAAATGTCTGTTCGGCGGACGGCGTAAATCCGACAGGAGCAGTGATCCCAGTGACGGGTTTTTGCTGAGTCATAAAGGCCGTGTTGGTGGCCGCGTTTGGCGGCTGCTGCTGCTGCTGTTGTGCAGCACCTTGAGCGAACGCATTCGCAAGCAACTGCTGATGAAGCTGCTGTTGGAACTGCGGTGATGGTGCATTACCTGCTGCCATCTGTAAATGAAACATGCGATAAACTTCATTCCCATTTTAAACAGCCCAGTGCACATGCCTCGCCACTCTGATCCACTTCTCTGTCGTTATACTGGCAGAACAACTTACGAGGGTTTTGTCCACATTTTCGTGCCCTATTACATTAGCAAAATGGGAGGTTTTGCTCTTCAAGGGCATACACCGGTGGTGTTGGCATTTTATCCGACTTTTGGGATAAGAAATTGAAACACGTAAATTTTCATGAATGCGAATTAAACTGAACAAGGAACAACAACCTGCCGCAATATCGCTCTGAGAAATAAAATCCATTATTTCTGATATCCTCCTACCTCGTGCACTTCCGTGCTTTACCTCTTCATCAATTCTACTGCTAAAACAACAGCCTCACTCGTTCAAAGACCGGCAGAACTAACTCAGGCTGCGCATTATACAATATCAAATTGGCATGGATTAATTGAGGGGACAAAGGGGAGGGAAAGAAAGGAAGAAGATCGGGCGAGAGAAAAGGGAGAAAAAAGAAAGTAGTGAACCTCTTCTCCACATATAAAACACCACCGCCAATTTGGGAATTTCCTTAAACAACCAATGCCTAACAAAAACGGTTACCACTTTTGCTTTGAAGCTTTGCCCTAACCATATGACAACTTGGAAGATTCTCATGCCTCTCCTGCTCTCAGCAATCAGCCAAAAAAACCCCCTGCATTATGACGCTTCATGAACGTGACAAGCACTAACCAAATCCTGCAACTGTTTCACAAGTTCAGGGGAAGACAGCAATGAAGTGACCGAAGCAATGCCCAAATAGTAGGCGGCAGCCTGAGCGGAAAGCGGAACATGTGAACTGCATGCGTGCAACAACGACGCCAACGCATTCTGTAGGGCGGTCTGCGAGATGACGTGCGCTACGCATGGTGTATTTCCTGTGGCACCTCCCGTCATGCGACTAGTGCCAACTGAAGACGATGGGGAACACTGAAATAACAAGTGACTTCGAAATGCTTTAGTTTCCTAAATAAGTTTTATGGCGTTGAATAGCGAAACTATTCCCCGTTCGGGCGGCTACTATTTTGATGAACGAGAATTAAGTCGTTGTAAGAGACACTACTCTGAAAAAAATGCAATCAAGGCAATGAACGAACAACGAAGCAGCAAGTTTCTGAATCCAGCTAACACATTCTTCGCACTGTAAGTCAACCATGATCGAGGAAAATCGCCATTTTCAATATTTTTCCAACCTACAACGGGACAATCGCTTAAATCTTGTTGCCCTCTCAAAGAATGGCATTGATCATTTCATTTGCAAAGAATTCAAACAACAAGCACGCTCATGTTAACACATGCTCCAGCAAACATGCGATATTCGCAATAAGCGAACACTGTATAACAAACACCACCTGCGCAGGTTGTGAGTTTGAAGCGTTAGCACCTCCAGAAGCGAGCAGAACGCTCGCATGGGGAAGCCGTGTCCCCTTACGACCGATCTGTGGACTGCAAACCTTCCGCATTGCACGCTTCCAACTCGCTACTCGTTGCTTCTGTGCCGCCGTAAATGCCTGGAATAAATATACCGGCTCTCACAAATCATATGCAACTAGTTAGATAACTAAGCGAGCCGAGTTTAAAGAAACTCCAACAATGTTAAGTAGACAAGTGTTCATGAAACTCAATCGTGCAGTTTAAAAAATTCATGACTGCTTGCGAACTGAAATATTCTTGGCTCGTGCAAGTTGTCTACGAACTGTTTCAAGCGCAGCACAGGTGTTCTGTGTTCATTAAAAAAGCGAATAATGGAGTCCAATTCATTTCACGAATTTAGCTGCTCTCCATTTGTCATAACAAATGTCACCTGCGGTAGGAAAAAAAACCGGCCACCCAATTCTCATCTTTGTAGCGCACATTCCCAATGTTCGACCAGTGGTTTAAAAAATTACCATGTCAGTGCCATTCGGCTGCTCGTGAAAAACGAATATAATGAAATGATCGCCTTTTTTTTCCCACACAAAAATCTATCGCCTCAAAAATTACTCCTCATAAAAAAATTCTAAAGTAGTAGAATCGTCCAGTAATACCTCGCCTAGGATCTGCCTGCTAGTGATGTCTCCTGCAGCTAGTCCATGCGCTTAATGCCTAACAACCAGCCTAATCCAGCAACAATCAATTCGTCAACTTTCAGAACATATACAACCATTCTTCTACTTCTCCCACTTTCAGCTGCGGTTGCACAGATATCTGGAATTCCACTGTTACGTAGAAATGGGGGAGGGGAGGACGGGAAGGTAAGGCACAAGAAGTGGTCGTGTTCGTGGCTCAAAGTGGTAGAGTTTTAGATGCTTTACCATTCATCTCCTTCCTTTTCACCTGTCACTCAAAAACAGCAGGTCAGGACGATGTTTTGTAAAATCAGCTATAAAAAACCAACGAAGGTGCTAGGGACGAACGCTGGGAAAAATATGTGAGTAAACTAGGCATACTTACTTCGTGGTTGGTGATTCTGTCGTATGTCTGCAACAGCCAGCCATAATATTCGTCTTCGAGCGGAGGCACAATGCGATCATGGGATTCTATTAGAGTGTCATGCACTTTGCCCAAGATCCGTGTGATATGGCCTGGCAGGTTCTGAAAAAAATGGACCCCTTTAGTTACCCAACGTTTACTTCCATAATACAGTGAAAGCCATTCTAATCAGCGCGAAAGCCAATCCATCCCGGCATTCAGTGTTCAGTTGAACGGGATAAGCAAATAGACAGGCGAAAGCTATCCAGTGATGCGTTCATGAGGCACCTATTGCCTACTCAAAAAACTTTTGTTCCCGAACAACACCGCAACCTGCTTATCTGAACAGCATCGTTTACAGCTGCTACGTCTGCGGTACGTTGAAGACCCTCCTTATGCACTTGAAGGAAGCCGAAATTCCGACTCCGCAATCGTTTATTTTCAATTTCAGTTTCCACTTTCTTTTCACCATAGAGAAAAAGATTGTGGACAAACACCGCTTCATCTAGTGCGGCCGCCTTCGTTCCAAACTCTTCGTAGTTCCTATTCGTTTTTCAAAAACACCATTCAGGCACGGCTAGTCGATTCAGTGAAGAACTTCCAAACGGCTCCTCCGCACAGGCGAAATTGTTCCTGCTCCAAACTCTGTTTGCTTCAACCGATTTTTGTGGCGATTGGCCAATCATGTCACGACTTCTTTCCACTGCTTGGTTCACACATTTTGAGTTTAGCATGCTATAAAAATATACTCGTACCTCATCATCCAGTTCATCGGCATTGTAGCCGATCCCATCGATACGCGCCTGTGTGTAGTGTTCGTTAAGAGAGCCAGGAGGCGGGAAGCTTCGAATAGGAGTATTCATCGTTCCACGCAACTCAACGATCACACACCCCACGTCTCCGCCACGCTCTTCGATTGACTAAAATCCAGTTGGCTCGTAAAACGAATGTTTTTACTGCTCTTTCATGGATACATACGGCGAGTATTCAAAACCACCTATCACTTAATACCGCTATTTTTTACTACTTAAGGGCACAAAATCCTCGCGCGCGCGTGTAACGTTCAATCAACCCCAATTATATGAGTGCGTACATAAGAAAAACACGTCCTTTTCAAATCATGAGCAAATCCATGCATCTTTCCAACCACTTTCAGTAACATATTCTGAGACGGTCAACAAAGGAAAGCGAGAAATCTGTTTTGCGAATGTTTTTAAATAGCAAAAACGCTGGCATTAGCTTGAATGCCACAACTTCAGCATTATTTTTCCGTCTTGCATAATGCTGTAACCCCTTTCCAATTTTCAACCGCTTGAAAGTTTCATTGTCGTCCATAAGAATGCAACGTTTCTTCATTCTCCTCACGTCACCCCTATCCACCAACCCCCCCCTCCCTCACACCCTGGCAGAACAGCAACTCAGTTATTCGACAGATTTCAGCAGATTTTTTCAACACACTGATTTTGCACAGAAACAACTCAACTATGGATTTCATTCCACTGAATTCGATGGACTAACGCCAGCTTGGTAAAAGACAAGTTCCTGATCGAACGAAGGGTCTCCTCCTCTGGATCTCATGGGCTATCCTTTTTCTCCTCAAATCCCTCGAATTAGGAAATGAGTACATCTGCAAAGTTACAATCATCCACCTCTTTATTCTTATGCTTTCTGAAGCGGACATCTGAACGCAGGTACCTTTTCCATTTGTTTGAGCATTGGCACTCGCTCGCGGAGTTTCTGAATGGACTGCATGATCTTCTTACGTGCTCCCTTCGTCACGTTCAGCGCTTCTAGTTTGCGTTCGTCTAATGCCATCATTTCGTCGTATCCCATTTGTTGAAACATTTGAGTGTATTTATGTAACCGCAATGATTTCAGCCACATCGGCACATCTGAAAACCAATATCAAGTACCGCATTTTTCTGAGCGTGTGCTCCTCTAGAAATGAAGCCCCTTCTTTCCTTTCGAATAGGCGCATTCTCATGGGCGACTTCGAAAAACAAAAGCCTCGGCACTTTAAGTCAGACAGATACGGTATATTCCACATGAAAAGTATGATTTTTTGGTCCTAACACTTCTCATTTAATTATGTGCTAAAAGAAAACACAGATTACTGTACTCGCAAGACAAATTCGTTTCGTGTTATGTCACAAACCTCTACCAAATATCGTCACACACTGTCGTACGGCGATGAAAAAATTCAATAATGGCGCTTCGCAGCAAGAAAATCGACGTGCACAAAAAATTAATAAAGTAGCGCAGATTCTATACCTCCGATTTTTTCCATCGAAATTCCAGCATTTCACGTTTCAAGAATTGGGTGTTATCATCGGTGCCGGCAAAAGCCCGCACCAAACTGAATGCGCGATATCTTCACGTTCGAAAACAATTCACGGCAATAACAAAAGGAGGGACCTAGACTTGCCCATTTTACATGTTCATGCTACAGACTTTCGGATCTGATGTGATGTCTCGGGCGAACAATGAGAGGGGGAGGGATGGGGACAAAAGTGGGGAGTCGGGCCGTCCTTTATTTTGCACTAGTAAATACATTAAGCTGACCGAAAGCGATAAATAATCTCAAATTTGCGGTGTTCGGTGTTTCTTTAGGGAAATGAAAAGTTAAGCGATATGTGCGCGACTAACTATCAAATAAACGCAATCATATCGAGATTGCGCCCAATCAAAAAGACGACTGGAGAGAGCGCATCTTTACCCACTCTCAGCGGCAGGCAAAAACCACTCATTTTGACGAGTGAATTCAATAACAAATTAAGTGAACCATCTATTGTCAATTTTCGTTTATAACAACAATGAAACCGCTGCTTGAAGGGCACGCAATAGAACGTTAGACATTTTCTCCTACAGTCATGTTTGCCGGAATCTGTTTCATCTGCTGAAAGAAGTGTATAAAGCAGACTCCAGAATCACAAATTACTAACCTCTCTTCGCCGACCAAAATATAAGATTTCAACTTTAAAGTCAATTCTACGCAGCGACTTATTGTGCTTTGCAGAAGTTTTAAACAACAAATGTCTCACTTTGGAGACGTTTTACATTAAGCCTTTACCACCTACCCAATGCACGAAATGTACCCGTCGTGTGGCGTTCACAGATTTCGCCATTCTTTCACCATAAAGAAGTCACTTCACAAAAACGCACAGGCATCCAACCTAACGCAATTATCCCACCTAACGAGAAGAAATCCCGCCAAGCATAGCTGCGTTGTGAAGTAAAATGGCTATGTGTACCATCATGACAGTCTTTGGTTGCGACAAATCGGTTATCAGCGCTCGCTACCAACGACGAGGTATGAGAACTGGAGAAGAGGAACTGCCCAGGCATGTTCATGTAATGGTCGACGTTCAAACGATAAAATGCATTAGTAGGATGAGCAGATCAGGCCAAGACAGGGTGAAGGAGGATAGTGCGTCGGCCACAATCCATCACGTTTGTCTCGAAGATGTCAACGTAAAGAAGCGATTCCACAGCGATAATAAAACCTTATCTGGCATCGATCTCGGCAAGTTTTGATCGCTGTCCTCCTTTGCCGGAGCATACTGCTTTCGTCTCTCTTTCAGCACATTAAATTCAACATTCCCCCTCCCACTCCTGATCACATGCGCAACCTATAAGCCACTTTCATGTGGCCGATCGTCTTTAATCTCTTTCATTATGCTTTTCGACACGAGCCATTCTCAGCCAACAGTGACCTCCATGACAACACCATACTCAATTGCCCATCTCGCAGCCAACAAGCTAAATTTCACGCTTCCTCTTATAAACGAAAAAGCGTCAAAACAACGATGCACTCTTTTATTATGGTCATGCCGACAGGCTTTGGTCGTTTTTCTATTTTGCCATGGTCTATTCTTCTCATATCTCCTTCAATGCCCATCTGAACACACGTGTGTACATCAGATTCAAGTTTCCACAGTGTTAGCCACTTGCATATGACTGGTCACCTTCAATGTCCTTTATTCATCTTGTTTTGTCGACTGTCATTGGCTGGTATGCGCTTTAAAAGTAATCAGCTTTGCAATCAAAATCTGAATTCAAAATTTCATAACTTAAAAAAAAGAATCGAACCATATAGCGAAGAAAAAAGGCTCAAATGCTTTAGATTATGCGCACTAAAATTTTTAAAAGACAGACAATTTTACGAACAACGAGCTTTAAAGACAAGCGAATAAACGTTTCTCGGATCTTTCGAGCGAAGCTACGAAGCAGTGATCGTTAGTGCACTAACAGAGCGTTCTACACATATGATATTTGCTTGACTTTCTAGATGTTAAAGCCTCAGGCGATTCCAGTCCTGAGAATGGTCCAGAAGCGTGTGCCCATGGCTCAACTATCAGTAACGCGATCGCTAAATCGCAAATGCCCAGATGCAGATATCTGCGCCAAGCAAATGTCCTATACTAGGAATGTGAGCGGCCACAACGCCTCACAGCAAGAGTTGAAGCGTAACGGATCGAGTACATAAGTGCACCATTACCGTTACCGTGTGCATGTTAGTTTTATTGTCTACCGGCTCAATAGAGGGTGCTTAGCTAATGTGCTACAAGAGCGGAGCATAAAATATGCGCGGCATATGTATCATGAAGATAATCTGCGAACGCGACTCATAATGAGCAATAAAGCGACCGTTAACACCAAACACATATCACCTCACGCATCATTTGTCGCATTCTTGGCGATCACCTCACGTCACATATAAGATACAGTCTCCCAACGGCAAAAGCTCTACTTAAACTAGCCTAGAAAAAGGTACATGTTGGCAGCAAAATTTTTGGCATGTCTATGCTAATTTACAAGTTAGTTTCAATCTTACAAATGAATCCAATTAGTTATGAAAAAATAAGTACAATACCATCGGCTCTGGCAAAAATGCGGAAGCAACTCTTTCTGAACCCTATAGTTACACGCATCCATGGCTGTCCGAACCATGAGTTGACGTGGGATATCGCGTGTCGTTTTCGATGCTTGTCCTACCGACTTTCACATGGAACAAGACCGTGGGAGGGGGAAAGACCCCTGCTGTTGGCGCATTTGTATAACGATGACAATTTGCTATATGCACATCACAACAGGGGTGATCGTAACGGGACGCAAGAGGCAAGTTGGCATTGCACACAGAAGCGCTCAATCATGGCGGTATCTTACCGTGCTCGTCAAATCTGCCACCAGCATAGTTTCGGACAACCCGCTGCGTACACCTCACCGTGTTCTAATTTATGCGTCCATATCGCGCCCCTATGCCAGTCTCATCTACCACCCACGCACTCACCCTTGCCAATCCCAGTAGGCAACACTACCATTCCTCAAGGATAACACCAGACAGGCAGGATATGGTAGCAGACAAGTGAGCATTACCTTCTATGAAAACGCGATGAGTTGCCGACGAACATGGAGTCAAAGTACTTTCCCCTTTCTCGCATGCATCTTCCTTTCTCCAGAAAAAAAAATTCAAGTAGGAAGACAGTCAAGGGGAAAACCATCGAGGAAAAAACTGGCCAAAATGATGTTCACAGATGGAAAGCCCAGAGAAGAAAAGATATCTCTTAAATATTTCACATGTACACATCACATTGTATCCCACTAAAATTGAGCAATGACGACAGAAGTATTTGAACATCCATAATGCGTATTACGTCATGTTGATACTCAGAATATTCAGAATACTTCGAAGGATCGATCAATACGGGAATTCGAAAAAAACGAAAAATAAAAGAAAAAGAACATCAAGGCGATACGAAAATGCGGGAAGCATAAAGCTGAAGTATTCAAACCTCGCAATTTTGTGTGCTCAAAGAGGTTCAATTTTAATATGAATAAATAAGTAGCGACTTTTGAAGATAAGAAACAGAAAGAATTGACAACACTACCCAATTCGTCGTGCTGCTTACGCTTTTCGCCACCCAAAAGGAATCGCCGCATTGGATCCAAAAGAGCGCGCGAAAATCGCGGGAAGCATAAAGCTGAAGTATACAAACCTCGCAATTTTGTGTGCTCAAAGAGGTTCAATTTTAATATGAATAAATAAGTAGCGACTTTTGAAGATAAGAAACAGAAAGAATTGACAACACTACCCAATTCGTCGTGCTGCTTACGCTTTTCGCCACCCAAAAGGAATCGCCGCATTGGATCCAAAAGAGCGCATCTGGTAATCATCATTGGCGCCTCGATGGCAAGTAATAGCGCAAAAGTGCAAAGAATTTATCATTCGTTGACAAGGTTCCACAAATAAACACCACCGCTTTCAGGAGTGATACCTTGCAGAAAATAGGCCGAAATACTTCACAGGGAATATCAGACGCTCCAACTACTTGATA
>JPKZ01001612.1:859831-871781 GCA_000803305.1 Toxocara canis
CCCCTTCCCCCTTCATCTCCCAGTGTCGTTCTCGATCCTCGCAACAATCATACATAATATACCCGCGCAAATATTATGAAGCAAATAAAGCCGCATGTGTAAAGCACGTAGATATTTGGAGCGAAATGAGGTCGGAAAAAGTATGACGATCTAAAGATGTCACAAATCCTCTACGGGAGTGCCCTAGGCAGGTGACCAGTTATGGAAGATTGCTTGCACGATTATCGGCACTTCTTCGTGCTGTGTGCACTCCTCGTATATGTTCACAGAACACCCAATCTCATTCGCCAGTCTATCGCATCATCCTTCTAATGGCAAAACAATCACGAAACTGCGTCGGAAATGTCAAATATTAAAATACAGCATAACTTAAAGGAACGCTCGTTACAGTACTAATTAAATCATGTAACATGCATGAGATGCGATCAAATTTGCAAAGAACAATTCGTATTTCCGGGTTTTTCGTTGGGCGCAATTATGAGGTATCCTCCAAAAGTCTCTGAATTTGCGGGTGACCCCTCCTTGCCCCATTTAGAAATGGCGGATTCCGAACGGGTACTCTCTCGCCGTGAAGTTTCAAGCTCGCATATACGCATGTTTATTATACGTATTATACTTTTATTCAAACTTATGCGCCTTTGTAAATTCAGCAAGCTTTTAGGCTTCGAGTATGCACGTATCCAATGTGCAACGACTGCGGCTATTACATGCTCCGGAGTATCTTAAAGAACTCGTAATGTAGTAAACGGAGAAAACAATGGGTGAATGTTATGAACATAACAGCTTTCAAGGCCGCAGTGAAATGGATCATGGTCGACCCGGATTGAGCGTAGAGAGAAAAACAATAAAATGTGTTGCGTGCATATCTACTTGAACAGTCACAACATTCCTCTCCGAACCAATAAATCACTCCATAATTATCTGATAAGTTCGAAAGTGGATGCCAACAGGTTTGTTGCATAAAGAAGAGACATACATACGAGATATAACTAGCAAAACTCATATGGTTATATGCCAGTGAGAAATACTTTCTAACAGAAGCACAAAATGGTTACTATTGCACATTTAAAAGTGCGCTAAATTAGCGTAATTTCTTAGATCTGATCATGCGAAAACATTGTAACATTAAGAGTTTTAATAGTGCAGCCAATTAATTAGTTTACCGATGAATGGAGAGAAATTAGTATGGAGGAATCCTTCTTACAAATTGAATGAGAAGCAAAACTTTAGGGGTTGAACTAGTACGTTATTTCTTTTAAAAAAACATTTTTACAAACGGGAATTGTAGAAATTTCGTATTTTTATTAGCAAAACTCGTTGTTTACAAGAGGAAAGCCTTTTCTTTCCAAAAAAATTCCGATTTGTGGTCAATACATTTACTCAGTCCCTAATTTGAGCATACAGAAATACAGAATATAAACACAACTAATGTTACTTGCCTAATCAATCGACTCCTTAAATTGTAATTTTTGATGCTAGAAATCAAAGAAAATTCAAACATAACAAATAGCTCAATGAAAATTCTTTGGATGGATAGTCACTAATCGAAGCAAACGCTATTAATTTCACACAACGATAATGCAAACAAATAAAACCCAATTTTAAAACGAGCATCAAAAGTCGTCAACATATCGGCTATAGTTTCCGTTAATCAGCGATCTCATTCTCGGAGAGTTTTAGCTTGAGGATAAACGTGAAGAGTTTGTTGAATGGAGCGAAGTGGACGGGTCAAGTGGTCAACCATATAAGGCCAATCGGACGATAAAAAAAAGGGCATTGAATACGGACACATCGAATGCAATATTTAAGGAGTTGTTGTCACTCAACACAATGCTGCAATAAAATTCGCTGTTGCAAATAGTGAATGCGGTAAACGGCGTATAAGCGCGTATGGTTTTGATACGTTCTCTTGAGAGCCATTAGATCGCATTGTCTTATTTTGTAAGCCAAAATAAACCTAACAATAGAAGTCAGGCGCTAACGGGTGTTCATCTCCAAAAGTAACTTTAATGAAGACCACAAATTACCTCATAAATTGTTTTCGAAGCGCTGAAGTAACAGGAAATTTTCGACCCATTTGGTTCTGTATGTTCAGAAAAAAAATTTTTTAAAACCACTCAAATCGAATATATACGAGCGTTCAAATGAAAACCTGTATGAGGACAAACTCAAGAGAGAGAAACGTTCTAATGATCTAGGCATCCACCATTGCGATATATACGGTAGGAATTTTGAATCTTAAAAAAGCCCAACGTATTACACTTAATTTCTTCGTTCTTCAAGCAAAACAAGTTTACTTGAATGCGTTCCGCCTTTGGTTCCAGACGATATCTGGTGTATACGACAGATGATTTAGTCAAGAACCCGCCAAGTGACTTTAATATGGACAAACCATAAGTGAGTGTTCCGCTTTTTCTCCACGTCTCTTCGAAATATCCAACAAGGAATTGGTCTGTTATATCTAAAATCGAAAAAGAAGAAGGTTGATGTGGTTAACCTGGTCGTACACAACGACCAATAGCAATAGCAAAACTATGTCGCTTAATTTTCGCAGACTATCTACGCGCATATTCTTTACCAATAGAACAATGCATGTGCACATCATACCGACCGTTAATAGCGCAAAGAGACATCAAAATTAACCCCATGGCTGACATCCACCAAAACTGAGCACTTGATAAGGGTTAGGCGAAACGCCTCCAGTAAACGAACGACCTCCGCTCACTCCATTCTTTTAATCTCCAATGGCATACACCGCGTAATAATTTGACCACGCGTTATAGAGAAACGGAGTCATCGACAAGTAACCAGCACTTGAAAGCATTCATTGATGAACCCCTTCCCGATTTCCTACAAATTTTGCGATGTCTTCATGTCCGGATTTGCGAGACACTTCTGTGTCGGAATGGATGGTTCTCTATTTTTAGACTAAGGATTTAAGGAAAGTAACCTAGTAAACAACTGGCTCAATGGAAATGACAAAAACTGGTAGTTTATAGTGACCCGCAAGTAGGCAACGTCCTCAACTGATCTGGAATCACACATTCATCGATGGTTTTTCACCCAAAATTCATAGACGTCTGGCTCCTTTCAGTGTTTATTTGTTAAGTAATTCACGAGGAATGCGCAAAGTCAACATCTCTTACCCTAGAAACTCCTCTACATATTCCATTTTCTTTTGCCTCGTTTCAACGGATGTTATGTTGTGCTTCCAAACCTCAGAAATCGGTGTTTCATTAAAGGAATAACGACACAATTTGTGCTGTAACAGTGTAAGTCCCATCCCCCCCCCCTTCCCCTTTCTTCTCCTCCTCCCTCTCCCCCTACTCCCTACCCCACACGCTTCCAAATGCTCGAAGTTCTTATCGTTTGACAAAACGCGCGACAAAAACGGAAAAAAGCGACAGTCGATCCCATAATAAAGCGTTCACTATTTGAAAAAAAAAAGAGAAAACTTAATTTCGTAAAACTCATTTTCCGACAAAAATCCATTACTCAAATGAATCTCATGTTTAGCATTTTCTTTCATTCTTTTTTTTATAAATGAAACCCTTTTTAAAATATATTAGAAAATGAAAATTCTCGAAGTGATTTTTTAAGATGTGAACTTAATTGGTAAATAAGAAAAGCTAAAAAAAAGAAATCATTAAAGAAAACCTTTACATACTATAGGTTACAGTTAAACAATTCGTACGATTGCCTAATCAACACAATGTATCGTCCATTTTTAAATGCAAAATTGTTCATTAGAAATATTTTCCTTAATTGAAGAATACAATGGCCTAAAATATGTTCCAATTTCGATGAAAGAAAATTTGCGAATACCAATCAACAAAACGAAATTCTAATTTCATTTACTGTCGCTCTTTGCTAAATTGTGTTCGCTATATAAAGCGAACATTCGATATTATAAAGCGACGATCTCGTTTTTTTTCTTTTGTGTTTAACACAAAAATCGCTTACACTAATAGACGTTCTAATAAGGGGTGCACTCATATCACAATTTATTCATT
The DNA here is from genome assembly GCA_000803305.1 of Toxocara canis. Taxonomy (NCBI): domain Eukaryota; kingdom Metazoa; phylum Nematoda; class Chromadorea; order Rhabditida; family Toxocaridae; genus Toxocara; species Toxocara canis. The sequence continues at coordinate 863,845 of JPKZ01001612.1, forward strand.
CAGAAACAATTCACTTTTTCGTGCAATTTTCCGCAAAAACTCGGCAATGCTCAGAGTTATAATGAGGTTGTTCGCTTGTAAGAAAAAAGTAACAAAAATATGTTTTATATCATTTTAGTTCATTTGAATTCCTAATGTGATTCAATCTCTTACTGAGGCAAGGAGGGGGGCGGGGGGGAGGAGGAGGAAGAAGATAATAACCTTGAGAAAAACCACTGGAGAGTAAAATGTGAAAAAAAAATAATTGGTATAACTATGCCTGCCAGCCGATCTTGGGATACTCAGCAGTAAGAAATCATACTGATGTATACGAATTTGAAGCTTTGCGGTGGTCGATGCGAATGTGGCTGAAGTGTTTAAATGGTTTTATCAGCTTTGCTCTGTCTATCTGAGGGAAGTTTTGAAATCAGTGACGCAATCTGCAGCACTAGAAAAGTATGAAAAAGATACACCAGAAAAAACAACGTGCATGAGAGAAATACAGAAAGGCTTATGGTGACAACTAGGAGAACGCCCCACCTTTGCAGTCTACGTGGACAGGTTCGATCTACCGCTGAACCTGTTGGCGAAGCAAGACGGACGTCATGACAAAGTCGTCAAACAAACTTACCAAAAGTTCAAAGGCAGCTTGAACGGTCTGCGTTAAGGGACACGGTAACAATCAGAAAGCTGTATTGCACAGGGCACCATGTCTTCAAGCGGTTCAGGAGAGGGGAGGGAATGAAAACTGACTGCACGTAATTAAAATGAACTCGAAACGCAGAAATATGAGGATATCTGCAAGAACGGTACTATGGAATATGTTAGTTTACTTACGTTCACTAAAAACAAGTCAAAAGTTCGCGCTGGGTTGTTTCTCGTCAAAAATACGTGAACGACGCGAAATTATTCATTCCTCGAGGATGGAAACCTATCGACGCCGCTGTTAGCTCATCAACCCTCCCCCTCCCCCCCTCCTGTCATATTTCTTTATAATCGTCACTTAAAAAATACGTGGATGGTAAACCACTGACCCCTCCCCCCGTCCTCTCTTTCAGTTTCACTACGTTTAATAAGCCCAGGAGGTAAATGTGTTAAAAATCTGCAGAAACTACACCAGGAGAACATGCAGAAAAGATAGCCAAAAGTGCACAGCCACTAGCTCGGCGTTTAATAAGCAGCCAGTAGGCATGCAAAAAAAAAAACGCTACCCCAACCAGAACTGAACTGCATTCTTTCCACTCTTCCGTTGCACATTCTTCGTTTCGCTTACTCCTTCTTACAGACAAGTCTTTTTTCTCTCGGCGCTTCTTGCATTTTTGTTTCTTCGCATCTCTCGGGCGGAAATGCTTTTTTTTTTGGCGTTTGGCGATGCAGTTGTTGGTTTATGTGCGTGTCGGCGATCGGGATCCGCCCTTTGCAAAATGTTCTCATCGCTTTGCGGTCCGTCCGTCCGTTCGTTTTTTTTTCCTACCGTCTCGTCCGTCGTCCCTCTGGATGTGCAATATATGCCGAATGCGCATTTCAGCGTCTGTGTGCGTCATCGGTTAGGCACGCAACGCAAAAAAAAATCATGCGCGTGTAACTACGTAGCCCCGCCGCGAACGTTGCCAATCGTCCTTCTCTCTAGTCTGTTCACTCTTGCGACAGAAGCCGATGTTGCTTGCGTAATGCGCTCAAAACATTAATATCCACTAGTGAAAAGATGTTGCACCAGAGCTTAAATTGGAACAAGCTAATAGAAGAAGCACTTACAAAACGTGTGGCACCTATCGCTGGTAGAGATCGAGCATTTAATATGGTTTAAGCACAACCGTCCTTCATCCACACTCGAAGAAGTCCATTAATGACCACTTAGGAACGGCAACTAACATAAATGAAAGCGATATAATGAACTAAAATGGGAGAGGTTCCATGGAAGAGAAAAAAACATGTTACGCATTGGGTCGGGGAGCGAACAGCTTTATGAAATATTCGTTAATGTTACGGAGTGCAATGATGTGTGCAAGTAAGGTGATACACGTGCATCAACTGAACGGAACGAAAATTCTGAGACAAAAATGATAACAAAATAAAATAAAATAAATTACGACAAATTTCGACGGATCAGATTGCTAAGGTCAGGGAAAATATACATAGAGTGTGCGTATCATAACAACTTAAAAACTAATCTTGATATTCGAAATATTTGGGTCTTATCCTCCTTCATTAGTAAAATTTAAATTTGCATCCTACCAAACGATCGCTTAGAAATTATCGCTAACTATCAAAGTCAAAATATGCAGCGCTCTAAACCAATTATACAGTACTCTACGTATGAGAATGCTACCGTACACATAACCACTAGGATATCTCATCAGCTTTTTCGCCAGTAAAATTCAGAGAAAAAAATCGTTTCAAATGAGCGAATTTTACAAGTAGTCGTCAGTCTAGTTGTAATTGTTGAATGCAATTGGATGAAGCCTACGATGGAATAGAAAGATTTGTGTGCAACAATTGAAAATGGTCCGTCAAATAGATGAAGTGACAGTTGACGAAGCGCCAAACGGCTTTGTTGAGTGTGAACAGGACAGTTGTCGAACAACAACATATCACTCTTCCAATGTGATGCCAACTCGATGTGCCCATAGAAGACGCAAAAGATGCACTTTTCTGCAGCAATCACACAGGAATTGGTACTGATTTGGCAGTTGCTCATTTTTGCAACGAAAATGATCGTGCCCTCCGAAAACGATCGCTGCTCGTTTAATGGGTTACCCTCAGAACCGTTATCGTTCGCCGATGAAATATGATGTAAACGAAATGTTGTGCGAAAAATCTTATAAGTGCTCTCTCTCTCTCTCTCTATACAGAGATCCCTGTCGTACAATACGAATGATAAGAGTTCAACAACAACAGCAACACTGAATTATTGCTAGTGCCGACAGCCGATATGTTAGCATATATGGCCGATGTCTACGCATCACATCGTACATCACCCTCCGTATGAAAGAACACATGACTATCTCAAGGGCTGCACCGACATATTCGCACTTTCTGATTAAGCATATTTCAAAGTGATGCGCATAAGGTGCTTATCCTTCGACCGATGCAATTTCGACGTATAATTACAATTGGAGCTCGCGTAAGCTAGCAAATAAAGGTACAATATCTCTTCAGCGGATTTAGAGGAGGCAAAACTTAACGCAGTAAAAGCAGTATATAACTGTAAGTAGATTAGTAAAGAAATAAAACGCTTCAAACGAAATCGGTTTAAACATCCCGTAGATCGCCTAAAATGGAATGGAAATTGTTATGAATAAAACCACCATCAAGTGCTCTGCGATAGGCATTGTGCCAATTTGTGAACAAAAAAAAACAGATGAAATCATCCGATCAGTTCAAGAATGAAGATTTCATTGCATTTCAAATTAAAAACTATCCTCATTCCTAAAATGCTTTTACAAACTTCAGTATACCCTTTCAAGATAATTGTTTTTGTTTTGTTTTTTTGAATTTGTGCACTCGTATGAACCATTCGAAACCCTTAGCATATCGTACATTCTCTACACCAGGTCATGTTGCATACTTATAAACATTCAAGATTATTTAGTGGCCTTCTGCTATACTTCAGAATTTTTCTTTCTTTCATGAAAGAAAAATTTATAAGAAACTGTCATAATGGCCGATATATCCAACTACGATCAGCAATAAATAAGCACACCGAAACTATACGAAACTCAAACAAATCAAAACGGCTGTCATCAGACTAAATTAATTTGCTAAATTTAGATTCGAAGGATCGCAACGATTAGCGATAGCGATAATCCAAAAGACGACATCGTCAATAATATTAGAAGTACGGGACAAATCTATGACCAAAACATGCTGCTTGGCACCCATTATGAAAAACTTGCCAGAAGTCGTATCAATCTGCTTAACAATCTTAGAATGTTATATCCACATTCGCAATCTGGTTATGCCGTTCTCGTTGTTAAGGATTCCGTAATAGTGAAGGTTAAAATTTTCTCTAAACGCAGCCATGAAAGAGTTAAAAGTTCATGATAAAGATAATCAACAATGCCGTTCGAGGAATTCACAACTAATGCAAAAATCGACCGTGCTAACTTGTTCTCTAAACACTTCAAAAGATGCAATATAGGTAGTCTTCGAGTTAAGACGGAGATGCGTTACGATAACGTCATCGTAACTTGAAAAATATCGTATGCTGGAAACTAGTCTAGCCTACGCACAAGTTACAGAGAATGTTGATCTGTATGGGGAGATGCATACATCCCGGCATCATGCCCAGCATATCGTACCGCAAATGGTGTTATGTTTTGCCTTCCGCGCAAATAATTAAAACATTTTTACAAAACTGTTATATCAGTATCGTCATCGTAAGTTGAAAATCTCTTAATTCGAACCATCGTAACTCGGTAGCACGTGCACAGAAAACTGTATGACAACAAATTCCACGTAGAACAACTTTCAAGGTTATTTAGTGCTGTTCGCTATACTACTAAAATCCAAAGTGAAAGAATGTCACAGCGAAAATATTTCGGGAATGTAACCGAAAAAAGCATCCATGAGAGAACGCGAAATGAAGATTTTGCAGTTGAAATACCAAATACCAAACACAGATAAGCGGACAGATGAGATTTGAGCATGAGACAAAAAATTTATTAAACCGCAAACCCCTAATGGATCGCATCACTCTTAGCTGTCGGTGTTTCTCCTACCGCCGTCTCATGTGCTCATGATTTCTATCTCTCTTGTGCCTCTGATTTTTGCCAATCGATTAGAGTTAACTAGCGAACTGTATGTAATATTAGCAATTTTTTGAATGATTCTATGCTCATTTTTGGCTATTTATACTGTCTTTCCATACTGATACTGTCCATATTGATACTGATACTGTCTTGTCATGCTTATACTGCCTTTGATTGAAAAACTGCCAGCTGCATCAATGAAGAGAACGATGAAACCGATGAAATCACAGCTATTCAAGGTATTTAAGATAAGGTATACTGCCTTTGACGGATTTAATAAGCGCATTAAATCTACTACGACTTCAACAAAAAAAAAGCAACTACACATTTGTTTACAGCCCGAATCTGTTTACTTAGAAAAGAAAAAATGATAAGGGAAATGCAACAGTTTCTTACGATCAAAAAAAAGTTCTATTCAATTTTTTAATCAGCCATTGCGTATAGGATTTATTTTGAAAACAATTCTTTACACACGTTTAACGCCCCTTCATTCAGCAATAAATCCACTAACGATTTATGTGCATATCGATTTTTCAGGCGGATTTGGTGTCACTATAATGGGGTGCTTTATCAACTTCAACGATGCATATAAAGAATGAGCCGAGCCGAAAAAAAAGAGAAAATTAAAAACAAAATGAGTAAAGCAAAAAAAAAAACTAAGTAATAATATTAACAGAGCATTAAGTAATAAGTAATAAGTAACATTAAGTAATAATATTAACAGAGCATTAAGTAATAAGTAATAAGTAACATTAAGTAATAATATTAGCAGAGCATTAAGTAATAAGTAATAAGTAACATTAAGTAATTAAGTAATATGTAAAATGTTGCAAACTTAGCTAGCAGAATAAGTCTGCGAAATGATTACTTCGTAAAAATTTATGTATGCTTTTAAATGATCACAATTGATCAGTGAAAAACGTATTCATTTTTTTTTCACACATCAGTTTAAAAAAATGAATACCCGTTACTAAGCATTCATTTGTGGCAAATCGATCGATAACTCTAAAAATATAAACTGGCAAATCGATCGATAACTCTAAAAATATAAACTGGCAAATCGATCGATAACTCTAAAAATATAAACTGCCAAATCGACCTATAACTCTAAAAATATAAACTGGCAAATCGATCGATAACTCTAAAAATATAAACTGCCAAATCGACCAAAAAAATGAATACCCGTTACTAAGCATTCATTTGTGGCAAATCGATCGATAACTCTAAAAATATAAACTGGCAAATCGATCGATAACTCTAAAAATATAAACTGCCAAATCGACCTATAACTCTAAAAATATAAACTGGCAAATCGACCGATAACTCTAAAAATACAAACTAGCAAATCGACCGATAACTCTAAAAATATAAACTGGCAGATCGGCCGATAACCCTAAAAATACAAACTAGCAAATCGACCGATAACTCTAAAAATATAAACTGGCAGATCGGCCGATAACCCTAAAAATACAAACTAGCAAATCGACCGATAACTCTAAAAATATAATCAGGCAAATCGACCGATAACTGAAACTACAAACAAGTTCAAATTTTACGTTCAAGACGTTGTGCACATTCAAAAACTCTTACTCACTTACCTTTATTAGTTTCGTCTATCGAACTGGGCTCTTTTTAGTCGTGCTAGAATTTTGTTTATAAAAATGCAAGTATGCACAGCTATAAAAATAATGCGATTGTTCTTTATCCAGGAAACATCGTGATAAAAGTAATTTTGGTTTATCGAATAAACTCTCTCTCTCTCTCTCTCTCTCAAAAAAAGCGACAAACTGAACACCTTTTCTGTTACCGAAAGCTGGGGGATTAACTGAGGCGTAAAGTGGAACTCGTTTACAGCAATGAGGTAAACAGTGGATTAACTGATGGCAGTATCGTACCAATAATGGTACTGCGTTTGGCCAAAGGGACTGAAACACGAGGCACAGATGCAAATAGTGGATCAAATAACTCATCAACGAGTTTTATGCGCAACGTTAAATGGTTCTCTTGTTTATGTACCCACTGTTTCACCAATGCACTAAAACAACTGCATATGCATTGATCGAATAAACAAATCCAGACCTTCGTATTCTGTACCCGTTAGGTCAAGAGTGTGCACGTTATACTGAATGTAACTTATCTTCGAACAATCAGAAAATGTTAAAAGCACAGGCAAAGAACAGTGTGATCTAATTCAATAAATTACGTTTCTTTTTACAGCTGACTGGTCATACTTCTATCACCCGTCTCCCACCCTACTCCGAATGGTAGATGTGCTTAGACGTCTTTCAACTGCGCATGAAATATATTTTGAAAAAAACGGGCAGACAAAATAAAAATCCGTTTGTTTAAAAATTGCCCATGCTAATCATTAAAAACGATTCTGGACTGCATGCATATTATTTTTACGTAAAACAGCTACCAAATTCTCATTTTTTAAACCACTTATACGGAAAGTAACAGTTTCTGTTCGAACAATCATAGAAGTAAAATAACTGCATAAGGTATCCTGAACAGGTTGTTCAATTCAAGCCATAAAGGAGAAGATGGTGAAGTTGCCCGAGGGATGATGGGATAGTGCAAATTCCAGGAGAAAAAAACTAATTTAGAGAGGTTTTCATTCGTGACGAAATAGCATAATATAATTTTGTAGGCCCTCACATAATTTCAAAAGCAAATCAACGATGACAAATTAGACAGATTCACGCATAGATACGATTGCCGGTAATTAATTATGGCAGTTTTAATCCCGACGACTCGTTTGTACTATTTCTTACTTTTGCGGGCAATCGTAGCGAAAAAGTTGAATGAAAATTTAAGTTGAAGCGAAAAAAAGCTAATGAAAAAGTTGAACGATATTTAAAATTTGGTCCCCTCGGATGAATCCAGTACGCGCACAAACACTCACTGCACAATGGCGACACGAATTATTTGCTGTTATGCATATGTGCTTATGTTCATTTCATCCCAATGCACTTTGATAAACGCTTTATCCTCCACAACTGTGTGCAGTGTCCCCCTGCCCAACTCGAAACTTATTAAAAGTAGGGCACTGTCACACTGCTCAATAAGCTGTTTCGATTACATCATTCAAAACGTCGGTATATACTGCTAACGGTATACTAGTTATTCTAACTGCTATAAAAGGTGTAATAAATGCGCTGTATCGCTCTCTCTTCCACCCCATTCCTCCCTCCCTCCCCCCTCCAC